>CM037863.1:38039175-38406675 GCA_021292105.1 Anadara kagoshimensis | reverse complement strand
GTGCAATATGAAAAAATTTGATTGAGGGAAACCTCAGACTGGAACAAAGTTAGCGTGCAAATATCGGTAATTTTTGCACGCTAGCACCTGGGGATTTATCGTTTAATTTCTTTAGGAGGCATATATTGCTATAATGAACTGTAATACTGATCTTTTTTCCTTTTTTCTATCACCAGCCTCTGCGAACTTCATCATCGGTCTCTGCAACTGTATCATATTTTAAATGTAATGTTATAGGTAAACAACATTGACCTGTCCGCTTGACCTTTGATTTAAATATTCATTATGGACAGGTAAATGTAAGTAATAGGGATCTCGCGTGTATATTTCGTCTACCTTATGTGATCACTAATCATGGGCAATGTGTATAATGTATTAACTGCGAATTCTAACGCTACCCATGTATTGGGTGGACTCTCCAATATGAATATTCTTAATGAAAGGTCAAACGGACAGGTCAAAGTTGTTTACCTATACAAACGTTTGTCTACCTCGCCAAAACATGAATTGTTTATGTATTAACTGCGAAACTTGTGGGCCATCGTATATTTTTAATAAAAGGTCAAGCGTACAGGTCACTGTTGTCTGTCTATACGTATTCAGAATAGAACGTTTCACTGCACTGACTTAATTAATGTCTTTATATGTTTTGATTTCAGGGGTCAGATAGCTTTTATAAGAGTAATCGGAGACTGGGATAACTTTATTGATGGGAGTGGATGGTCATCATTTTCAGGTTGGAGAATTGGTAATTAAAATAAAAAATGACGCTGTGTCAAAAAGGAATAAATAATTTGAAAAATGCCATACTTGTTTTAATAGTGTTTGTTCCCACTATGGAAACTTTATACAAAGAAGGAAGTTACAAAATAATTGTTGACGCAGGAATATTGCAAACCCGTTTTCATTTCATTCCCATTTTTTGTTTCACACATGTCGGGGGTAGCTAGCTAAACAGGAGGTGGCAATCCTTCCAGAGCAAGTTGTGGAAGTTTACATGTTTATTAAAAGATGCCAATTTAGTTGAGTTGAGCTGTAGTTCAGTAATGTTGTTTGACATCCCAGTCAAGAAAATTTCACCTTTATCGAGACGTCGCCAGCTATAGGCGAAGGTGCAGAAATTTTGTCTGTGCGTTGCGCTGATGGTATTATACAGCAGGGTTATTTATCGTGCCAAGCCCACCGTGACACGGGACCTCGTTTATTTTAAGTTCGCATCCAAAAGAACCGTGACTTTCATTTCGTAATGCCGAGTGCTTGGCGAAAGAACAATCACTACCCACTTTCAAGTCTTTGGTCAGACACGGCCTGGGATCGAACGCACGACCTCCCACTTACGGAGCGAGCACACTACCAACTGAGCTACTGTAGTGGTGTATGATTATAATAAGATATGGACCAGTGTGTTTGTTTTAATTATTTACAATAACAATTTCAATTTCCAGGAAGGTTTCCAAACTTTCAAATTAAATAGAAACATACCAGTTACAAATTACAATCCCAAAAGCAAATTAAAAACTTTAAAAACTGGCATATTAGGTTAAACACGCTACTCTAATCATGTGACTCTAATCGAGACAGGTCCAGCAAGCTCACCTACCACGTGTCAAATCAAAATTAAAGATGAAATGAACATGAAACTACAGAAACCAAATATATATACGGTAATAAGGTGGTTTTAAATAAAGAGCCATTTTATTGAGCTTTACCGAATTGATGTTACTATTTTAGTTATTGTATTTGTGACAGTCAACCCGCGACTGTCACGAAGTATTTCTGTAGAAAAGATGGCAAAATGGTGATGTATACACCGGAGGCGATGTCTTTGGTGATGTTTAACGTCCTATACGCAACAGGATCCGCTATTTTCTTTGGTTTTTCAACATGTTAAATTCCCATAGGGCCAAAGTTTCATTCTTCAGAAATATTTTACGCCAATCACGCATGCACACACAATTTCATGTTACAACAAGGTAAAAGTAAGTGAAAATATCAATCTTTATTCAAGTTTTATTGATTTTTCTATGTAAGTAAAGTATAGTTCACTGTCACAAACAGAATGCCTTGAACAGTAATAGGTAAATCCGTCCAGTATAACCAATACCATGTTGAGGATGAACTATTTTACCATCATTCATAACAAAGATATCTCTTAAATATGATAAATATGAAAGTAATGATCTTGTAAGAGAAATTAAATGTGTCCGTTTGAATATTACTTTAAGCTTTGATATGTAGAGTCAAAACTTATTAACAGGTCCAAATATTAACCGAAGGGGAATTTAAGTTATGAAATTATTGTGACTAAGATATAAAGTAAAGAATGTCTTCAGTGTGCTGAATGAAGTGTTAAGATAAAGATAATAAAGAAAAACAATGAAATATTTGTAAAAACTGTTTTATTAATTCTATATACATGTTGAGTGATGAAAACGGCAAACACACGGGCACCTTTAGACCATTTCTTGCATTTACTCTGGTGATGAAAGCGACTAAATAAATAAATAAATAAATAAATAAATAAATAAATTGCTTTATTAACCAATGGGTATTCGAAAAGATATATCGCTCGATACCCGAGAACAACGCGCGGTATCACATTAGTTAATTTTGCACGTCATTGGAAGTCGAAGCACCAGTGCTATTTTCAGACAATTCGATGGATACATTTTTCATTTTTATAGATCATTTATATCGTTATTAAGGTCCATTCTTACCTTTTCTATGTAACCGGTTGAGACTGATGCCCATGATCGGTGTGTGTGTGTGTGTGTGTGTGTGTGTGTGTGTGTTGTGTGTGATAAAGCTTTGGTCAGCAGTTATGTTTTTTTTATTTATCTCACCTTTTTATGCAACAGGTTGAGGTTGGGCATGATGACCATGATCGGTATGTGTATTACCATGATGGTCAGTGTGGATATTTCCACTGTGTGGTTTCTCACATCTGCAGACATTATCAACACAGTGGACTTTTCCATTACACATAACGTCCGTGTCTATCACACAATCGTCTTTCCTCGTACACGCTGTTATAAATAAATTATTAAAAAATAAACATACTGATCCATGTCCGAATCACAACCCAGAAGCAAAGTAAAAACTTTGAAACTGACAAGGTTAAACATGTGAACTTCCACCATGGAAGCGAGGTCGAGTGCTCCGTAAGGGTAAGCACCTCCTGTTTAGCTAGCTACACCCACCACGTGTGTAATCAAAATTGTGTGAAATAAACATGGAACTGTGGGACGCCAAATATATCCAGGGCAATCCTTGACACAGAGACATAAAACTTATCAAAAATATTATGATGGCGTCCATATGAGAGTCTTATTAAGCCTTGTTTTGCAATATCCCTGAGTTTTACATTTTACAGCAGGGTTAATGTCCCGCCTACCGTGAAATGGGACCTCGATTATTTCCCGTCCGGAGGAGTCGTTGCTTTGCTTTCATTTCTAATGCCGATTGCTTGGCGAAAGAACAATCACTATCCAATGTTGGACAGGGATTCGAACTCACGACCCCCATTGACGGATCAAGCACTCTATCAACTGAGCTACCATGGTGGATACTACGAAAACAGATGAAAATAAAGTTAAATACATGAACTTAAAACAGGGAATTGAGAACGGGTGCTTCGAAAGGGTAAGTACCTCTTGTTTAGCCACCTACAAACACAAATTAATGAAGCGAAAAAACCCAGAACCAATGGGTGAATGTATGGCGTGAAAAACTATTAATTGGTAAATTCCTGAAAAATTGGAGTTGCCAATGATAATAAAATGACAATTTGGTATCGCAAATACACTGGACAAACCGCGATAATTTGACATCACAAAAATAAAGTAATGTACAGTCATAATAATAATGAATTAAAATAAATACCAATACATCAGTATTAAAATAAATACCAAGACAACAGATCTAGATTAAAACTAAACAAAATTCTAAATGAAAATGGTGCCGTGGTTTCGTGTCCAAATCAGGCTTCGTAGTTTATATTTCAACGTCTAAGGTTTTTGCACTAACATTAGTTTACCAACAATTCGTCAATTGGTATAAATATTTTTCCAATATTTTTCGTGTGATCCACGATGACAAATGATCGCAAAAGTTTTTACTGAAAATGATGTTATGCGTACCGAATATACAGCTGTAGTCCATATCGAGAAGAAAAAACAACAACAGCGAGTGAAAATCCGCAAATCAAACTTCCCCGATGGAAACAAACTACCATCAACGATTCACAAATCAATGATGTCTAAATTCAACTATGATCTCAAAATTACTGAAATAATCGCGACTTTCATAAACACCATTTCATTCAGTGTTCATTCTAGAAAAGGGTCATTTGGCGATTGATCCCTCATTTTATGAAATGACCCTATTGTTAAGGTATTCTAAGACAATATATTGATATTGATAATATGGTACCTTACAGGAAAATTTTTTCGCAATTGTCCCCTCTGAAAACTCCTAGAATGTTCTTTCATCACTAAAAATAGTAATGCTGGAAAAACATATTTACCCGTGCTGTTATGTGTTGGTTCCAAGCATGTACACCAGTTGTCAGAGCAACCAATATGGCCGTTACTTCCGGCGCCGCATACCGTTAGATGATGTTGTTCACATTCTTTTGTAGTTGTGCACTGCTCACAGATGACTGTGGCTGAAATTTGATATTAAACACATTGATGAAAGTCAAATTAAGAAAATAACGATGCAATGTGGGTGCAGGACAGAACGTAATCTTTGCAAAACTTAGCTTACCAGAACGTATCCGTTTATCGACGAAACGTAGTCTGTAGTTCGTCATGTAGTATCTTGGTATTATATACCCCTTTATACATAACTCTCCAATTACCTTACAGACCCGGACCTACCAGCCATCAGACGTGTACATGCAGTAAAATATACTTACCATCAATAGCAATAAAATACTGTATAATGCTTATATTTCGCTGTGGTTTAATTTTTGCTATATTTTCGGTCAAGTGTATTCCCGCGAAAATTAAACCACCGTGAACAGACACTTGTGTTACAACCCCATTAATCTTCCTAGAGTCGTTTTCCTTTAATCAGATAAGACCGCGAAAATTTGACACCGCGAATACACCAGTCATCGTCAAACCCGAAAATTTGACACCGCGAATACACCAGTCATCGTCAAACCCGAAAATTTGACACCGTGAAAATAAAGCAATATACAGTAAATTGCGATCTTCATTGTAATTAAAATTGTTTGTACAGTACCTATCACTAAAGTCTGTAGTTTGTGATGAAGTCTTTTGGTAATATAGACTCCTTCATCTCTGATTACCCTACAGACCCGGACCCACCAGCATGCTTTCAATGTAAATTGTACTTACCAACAATAGCAAGACAAATTGCGATCTTCATTATAATAGGTAAGTGCAGAAATACAGTTCAGTAAAGTCTATTGCCTAATATTCTATCCTGTTCCCCACCTGATAAATCCAGATCCAACATTACCCCAAGGATGTAGTAACGTTTACTTACCATCAATACCAAGAAGACAAATTCTATCTTCATGTAAAAAGTAAGCGTAGAAATACTGTTCAGTTAAGTCTATTGCCTGAAAATTTTTATCTCGCACCCTGACAAATCCGGACTCAACATTATTCAGAAATGACGTAACATGTACTTACCAACAAAAGCAAGAAGACAAATTGCGATCTTCATTGTTATAAAAGTGTTTGTACAGTACTTATCAATAAAGCCTGTAGTTTGTGGTGTTGTATCTTGTCATTATATACCCCTTCATACATAACTCTCCGATAACCTTATAGATAACCGGACCCACCAGCACTAAGACATGAACATGTAGTAAATTGTACTTACCAACAATAGCAAGAAGACAAATTGCGATCTTCAATATAATAGGTAATTGTAGAAATACAGTTCAGTAAATCTATTGCAAAATATTCTATCCTGGATCCTGTCTGACAAATCCGGATCCAACATCACCCCAAGGATGTAGTAACGTTTACTTACCAACAATAACAAGAAGGCAAATTTAAACCTTCATTGTAAAAAGTAAGTGTAGAAATACTGTTCAGTAAAGTCTATTGCTTGATATTCTATATTCTGTCTTGGTTCTCCTGACAAATCTTGGCCAAAAATTACTCAGAAATGTAGTAACATGTACTTACCAACAATAGCAAGAAGACAAATTGCGATCTTAATTATAATAGGTAAGTGTAGAAATACAGTTCAGTAAATCTTTTGCCTGTTCCCCACCTGACAAATCCTTATCCAACATCACCCGAAGGATGTAGTAATTTTTACTTACCATCCTTAACAAGAATTTAAATTACGACCTCATTGTAAAAAGTGTTTGTACAATACCTATCAGTAGTTTGTGGTGTAGTATCTTGTCATTATATACCCCTTCATACATAACCTTACAGACCCGGACCCACCAGCACTCAGACATGAACATGTAGTGAATTGTACTTACCAACAATAGCAAGAAAACAAATTGCGATCTTCATTATAATAGGTAAGTGTAGAAATACAGTAGAAATACAGTTCAGTAAACCTATTGCCTGATATTGCATCCTGTTCCCTACCTGACAAATCCGGATCCAACATCACCCCAAGGATGTAGTAACGTTTACTTACCAACAATAACAAGAAGACAAATTGCGATCTTCATTGTTATAAAAATGTTTGTACAGTACCTATCAAAAAGTCTAGTTTATAATGTAGTATTTTTGCAATTTAAACCTCTTCATTCATCACTCTCCGGTTACCTTACAGACCCGGATCCATCAGCACTCAGACATATGCTTTCAATGTAAATTGTACTAACCAACAATAGCAAGAAGACAAATTGCGATCTTCATTGTAATAAAAGAGTTTGTACAGTACCTGGTGGACGATATAAACACAATTTTAATAACCACAGAGGGATAGAAAAGAAACCAAAAAGGACAATGGGAACCAACAATAATTTTACGCCCGTATTCGCCCCTCAAAACCGTCTGCGGAGACAATCTGGTAAGAAAATAAAACAATAAAGGTTTTTTTTTTATAATTATAGTTTTAAGAATGAATTTTAGCGCCACTACGTTAAATTTAATTTTGTCGCTTTTAGCTAAATGGAAGGTGCTTATTCTCTTAAAGCACCAGTACACATACTCATTTGTTTAGTTTCTAAGTTTTTTCTTTGCTTTCTGATTTGGCATGCTCGTATTTGTATGTATGGTTTTGGTTTTTGGTTTGTTAATGTTATTTATATTTTCTACAATATGTAAAGAAATGCCTTTTGATGCATTAATATATTTTATTTATCATCATGTCAAATGCTTCATACAAAGGCAAAATTCATTTAAGAGCAAGATAAAATACACGCCAATAAAAGTTTAACAATAAATTAACGAATTTGTGACAGGTCATAGACAGACCCATATCTCAGCAGCTTTCCCTTTCCTATTTATACATTATTATGTTTTCCTGAGGTACCTGTGCTACTATAGTATTGTCTTGGGGAGTATAGTGCCTGAGCTGTACATCACATGACACTATAAAAACTGTGCATTCTAACCGTTGTGTGACCTTTAAATTGACAGACAAGCATTAGGACACAAGTCAATTCCAATGTACAATCAACACTTCTGAAGTGTACAATCTGGTCCGAAAAGAATCTGTCTTGGTCCTTGTCGCCAAATTTTGACGCCACGTTTGTTTACAAAATTGTGTTCTCGTTCCCAAGGTGGCGCTTGCAAAAAGTATAGTACCCGTCTGGAAAAACAATAGTACCTTGCTGTCAACGGTACCATACTCGTTGCTAAGAACATACATAAACTATACAAAATAGAGTACATGTACATATCCAAATCAATTTATTATCATGTGATATACTAACTCTCAACAGTTTGTCGATCACAAGCTATGTATATTTAAGCTATGTTAGTTATCTCAGCTTTAAACATTCAACAGACCTGTGATGTAATTGTTTATTGATCAGGATGTATGAAATGAATCAAAAACAAACATACTAACCCATGTCACAATTCAGAAGCAAAGTAAAAAACTTTTAGACTTACAAGAACTATCTGACGTCAAAAATACCCAGGGCAAACCTGGACACAGAGATATCAAACTTATCAACAATACTGTGGTATAGTGTTATAGTTTTAATAATATTTTATTTACATTTTAGTTTCAACGCAAAATAGAGTATTCATTTACTGCTTCCGATGTTACGGATAGAAACGATTTGGCTTATCATCAGACCATTGTCTTCGATCTTGTTAGGGAAAATATAGGAAACGGTTATCATCAACCTACAGGTGTATTTACGTGTACTATACCTGGAGTTTATGTATTTTTTGTATCAATTCTTATTAATCCGAAATCTGAAGTTGACACATCCATTGTAAAAGATGGGTTTGAAATTGCCCATACATATCACCCTGAAAATATATTCACACAGGCTAGTAGTATGGGCACAGTTCATCTTAATACCGGCGACAGTGTCTGGGTAAGAATATCAACACAACAACAAACACCTGGAAATGTAATTGGACGCTCTGAAAATTCATTTTCTGGTTTTTTGTTGTATCCCGATAACATGTAGAATTAAACGTCAAGTTTTTGATATATATATTCTCTATTTGTGTTGTATTTTTGGCAAATGTTATTTAGTCACAACATTTTGCAGAATATTTCAGAATGTCGGGTTCATATAATCGATAAGTATTGTTTCGAGTAAGTTCGTAACTATGTTTAAGTACATCTTCTTCAAGACCGCTTTACTTCCGTGACATGAGGTTCAATCCAAAAAAAAAAAAAAAAAAAAAAAAAACTGATCCATACCTACATCACAACCCAGAAGCAAATAAGATAAACACGTAAACGTCCGCCATGAAAGTGAGGTCGGGTGTCGGGTGCTCCGGAACGAAAAGAATGAGACATACAATGGGATAACGAGAATTTTTCCTGTAGAAAACGCATTCTGAAAACTAATTTAAATCTCGATAGATATAATTTATCCGAGAGGCAAAATTTATTCCTAATATATTTATATTTCCATAATAATATTCCTGGTACTACTGATGAAGGATTTGATTTCGAAACTGCTTTCTTATGCTGCAAACTTAAACATAGGTTTGTAATAATTGCCTGTATAATTTTCTTGATTATATTGTACAAGTGACAATTTTCCTCTTATTTATTTTGTTTCATTATGATTTAAAAATTAGTACTGTAGATCACTTATTTTTCGCGAGTAGAAAATTTGGCGTCAAGACCATCTTGGCCTTATTCGCGAACATTTGAATTCGCGTTTGGAATATTATTGAATACAACATATGTATGTCAACATAGAAATATCTGTTTGCTGGAAATATTCGCGTTATATTTAAATTCGCAAGTGGGATAAGTCGCGAATTTACGCGAAAATAAATTTCTCGCGAAATAAAAGTCATCTACAGTATTAGATGTACAACGTATATGTTGTGTTTGTCTTACAATTTGATTTCGAAACTGCTTTCTTATGCTTCAAACTTAAACACAGGTTTGTAAAAATTGCCTGCATTGTATCATTTTCTTGATTATATTGTACAAGTGACAATGTTCCACTTATTTATTTCGTTTCATTATGATTTAAAAATTAGTATTTGATGTTCAACGTATATGTTATGTTGTCTGACAATTTGCGAACAGACCATCAACATACCAATGGGAACAAACTGTATAACATCAATTGCTGATTTATCTCTTAACAAGATGTTGCTATCCTTTTAGTGCAGTTCGATAAATCCTTCTACAGATCCACTTTGATGTGTATGTTTGAAATAATACCAGGTTATACATTTTAAATAAGGCAGATGGTAAATCCTTCTATAGATAAAAATGATATTTTATTAATTATTAGAAAATAAATCATAATTGATTGTTTCAGTTTATGTCACAACAAATTACACCTCATAATTTTGACAGGAAATATTCCACTTATTTTCGCTCCCTCATTTTTAGCTCACCTGACCGAAAGGTCATGTGAGCTTATGGCATAGCGCAGCGTGTGTATGTGCGTGTGTGCGTGTGTGCGTGTGTGCGTGTGTGTGTGCGTGCGTGCGTGCGTCGTTAACACCTATTTTCAACATCTTCTCTGAAACTACAAGACAGATTTCAATGAAACTTGGTGAGAAGTATATATGGGCCGGTGCAATTCAGATTTATTTGTGGCGTTGCCATGGCTACCATAACTAGGTCAAGGTGACCTAGGGGTGCAAAAATATTAAAAAATCTTCTTCTCCGAAAGTACTGCTTGGAGAAAAAATCTGATGTGATATTTGGCTTCTCTAGGGTCTTAAGCCTATAGTTTGTTCATTTTGTGAAATTCGGACAAAAAATAGGTTACGCGTTTTTGCGTTTAATTTTGAAAAAAATCGTAAAATAGCTTCAAATTGTTATAACTTGACTATTTGACCAGATAATGACATCGGGTTTTCAGTTTTGACATCTTCTTGTTAGTATCTTCAAAATGAGGTCAAGGTCAATTGTGAAGGTCGTGACCTAATTTGTTTTTACCTCTGATTATAATTATTATCTCGAAAACTATAAACTTTTTGTATAGGCATGTATATTAGAATGTTGTAGGTATTGATACAACGATCATTTTGATGTATAGAAAAAGGTCATGGGTTTAAAGGTCAAGGTCACAGATGCGAAACAATACCGAAATGGTTAATTATCTCAAAAACTATAAACTTTTTGTATAGGCATGTATATTAGAATGTTGTAGGTATCGATACAACGATCATTTTGGTGTATAGAAAAAGGTCATGAGTACAAAGGTCAAGGTCACAGATGTGAAACAATACCGAAATGGTTATTATCTCGAAAACTATACACTTTTTGTATAGGCATGTATATTAGAATGTTGTAGGTATTGATACAACAATCATTTTGATGTATAGAAAAAGGTTATGGGTTTAAAGGTCAAGGTCACATATGCGAAACAATACCGAAATGGTTAATTATCTCGAAAATTATAAACTTTTTGTATAGGCATGTATATTAGAATGTTGTAGGTATTAATACAACGATCATTTTGATGTATAGAAAAAGGTCATGGGTTCAAAGGTCAAGGTCACAGTTGCAAAACAATACCGAAATGGTTAATTATCTCAAAAACTATAAACTTTTTGTATAGGCATGTATATTAGAATGTTGTAGGTATCGATACAACGATCATTTTGGTGTATAGAAAAAGGTCATGAGTACAAAGGTCAAGGTCACAGATGTGAAACAATACCGAAATGGTTAATTATCTCAAAAACTATAAACTTTTTGTATAGGCATGTATATTAGAATGTTGTAAGTATTGATACAACGATCATTTTAATGTATAGAAAAAGGTCATGGGTTCAAAGGTCAAGGTCACAGATGTGAAGCAATATCGAAATGGTTAATTATCTCGAAAACTATAAACTTTTTGTATAGGCATGTATATTAGAATGTTGTAGGTATTGATACAACAATCATTTTGATGTATAGAAAAAGGTTATGGGTTTAAAGGTCAAGGTCATATATGCGAAACAATACCAAAATGGTTAATTATCCCGAAAATTATAAACTTTTTGTATAGGCATGTATATTAGAATGTTGTAGGTATTGATACAACGATCATTTTGATGTATAGAAAAAGGTCATGGGTTCAAAGGTCAAGGTCACAGTTGCAAAACAATACCGAAATGGTTAATTATCTCAAAAACTATAAACTTTTTGTATAGGCATGTATATTAGAATGTTGTAGGTATCAATACAACGATCATTTTGGTGTATAGAAAAAGGTCATGAGTTCAAAGGTCAAGGTCACAGATGTGAAACAATACCGAAATGGTTAATTATCTCAAAAACTATAAACTTTTTGTATAGGCATGTATATTAGAATGTTGTAGGTATCGATACAACGATCATTTTGGTGTATAGAAAAAGGTCATGAGTTCAAAGGTCAAGGTCACAGATGTGAAACAATACCGAAATGGTTAATTATCTCAAAAACTATAAACTTTTTGTATAGGCATGTATATTAGAATATTGTAGGTATCGATACAACAATCATTTTGATGTATAGAAAAAGGTTATGGGTTTAAAGGTCAAGGTCACATATGCGAAACAAATAACGAAATGTTTAATTATCTCGAAAACGATAAATTTTTTGTATAGGCATGTATATTAGAATGTTGTAGGTATTGATACAACGGTTATCATGATGTAAAGAAAAAAGTCATTGGGGTTTAGTATTTATGTTTTCTTTAAATCTATCAGCTAGCCATTAGTTATCAGGTGAGCGTATCAGGCCCATGGGCCTCTTGTTTTACGTTTATCGTGAGTCAATCAAGAGAATTTACATCTTTCCGATCTATATATAAACAAAAGATAACAATGTACCGAACAGAAGTATAAAAAGTTTAACCTTTTTCAATTTCGTGTAAAATTTGCAAAACTAGTTTTATCTTCACTGTCATCGGAGAGAAGACTGTCGCAAAATCATTCAACTCAACATACAGATATATAGATGGCGTCCTGTCTCTTAACAATCCTAAATTTGGAGACTATGCGAATGTCATCTATCCTAGTGAGCTTGAAATAAAAGATACGACTGATTCGTTTGATGTTTTTTGTCCAGGATATATTTGACGCCCCATAGTTCCATGTTCCTTTCACACAATTTTGATTTCACACATGGCGGGTGTAGCTAGCTAAACAGGATGTGCTTACCTTTCCGGATCACCTGGCCTCAATTTCCCGGTGGCAGTTTACCTGTCTAACCTAACTTATCAGTTCCAAAGAGTTTACTTTCTTCTGGATTTCGATTTTGTTATTGATTAGTATGTTTGTTTTTATTATACGGAATCAGCCAAACAGATCTAACACAATAAGAAATTATATAAAAGTCTTACAATCTCGCGAAAAGCTGTCATCTTCGAGTCGGACGCTTAACCAGTGAGTAACCGAGATGGTTGAAAGGCCACTTTGTGCTGAAAGCTAAAGGTGCTTTACATCATTTAGACAAGGTATAGAAATTATAATAATATGTATGAGTACATGTTGCATCATTTAATCAATTTATTAAAAAACATATACACCTACATGTATGTTTCGAATTACCTAATATTAATCAAACGTCTATTTGTTCTGTCATATCATATATCATATGTAATAAAACCTTGTTGTTTTGAAAAGAGACATATCAGTCGATGTCCAACAAAATCCATCAAATTAATAATTTGCAACTGACAAATTAAGTAAGACACGCGAACTTAAACAAAGAAGTAAGAACGGGTGTTCCGAAAGTTAATCACCTCATGTTTAGCTGTGTACACTCGCCACGTGTGTAATGGAAATTGAAAAAAGGAATATGGAAGTATGGGACGCCAAATATATGCAGGGTAATCCTAAAATAACATACTGATCAACATTACGGTCATTGAATTTTTTGATGGCTCTGATAAAGGAACATGGAACTATGGGGTGTTAAATTTATCTAGGTCAATCCTGAAATATCATTAATAGCAACATCACGGTCATTAAACTTTTTGATGACCCTGATTAAGGTACATGGAACTATGGGGTGTTAAATTTATCTAGGGCAATCCTGAAATATCATTAATAGCAACATCACGGTTATTAAACTTTTTGATGACCCTGATTAAGGTACATGAAACTATGAGGCGTTAAATATATCCAGGTTAATTTTGGATACAACGACACCATACTTATCAACAATATTGTGATGACGCCCATACAACGACACCATACTTATCAACAATATTGTGATGACGCCCATAAAACACATTCGTTCTGGTTAATTTTGGATACAACGACACCATACTTATCAACAATATTGTGATGACGCCCATAAAACACATTCGTTCTGGTTAATTTTGGATACAACGACACCATACTTATCAACAATATTGTGATGACGCCCATAAAACACATTCGTTCTGGTTAATTTTGGATACAACGACACCATACTTATCAACAATATTGTGATGACGCCCATAAAACACATTCGTTCTGGTTAATTTTGGATACAACGACACCATACTTATCAACAATATTGTGATGACGCCCATAAAACACATTCGTTCTGGTTAATTTTGGATACAACGACACCATACTTATCAACAATATTGTGATGACGCCCATAAAACACATTCGTTCTGGCTGATTAAGCTATATTATTTATTGAGTTGTTTTTCATCAAATTTTGGTCCAAGCACTACTGATGTGGAATTGTATTTCGAAACGGCCGTCTTGTGTTGTAAAATTAAAACTGGTATAATATGTAAATGGAAGGAGTATTTCTTGTAAAAAATGGAGAGCAGAGACAGATTCGAAATATGAAAAGCTTGTAAAATATGCAGTTTGCACTTTAAACTTATATCGAGGCTTCCAGTTGAGAAATGGTGTAGGAACATGAATGTTGACAGACTGGAAATGAGGCGAGGTTCTTCGAAGGGTTAACACCCCATGTTAAGCTTGTTATACCCAAAACGTATGTAATCAAAATTGGGAATGATAGCAACCTGAAACTATACGACGTAAAATACACATGAACTTCTACCAGGGAGGTAAGGTTGTGTGCTACAGATAAATTAAGTAGTCAATATTTGTGAAATGTTATAAATTAACAATTACTGCAAGATTGAAACGTCGTAAAATGTTTTACATAATTTTACTGACTTCATCAATTTAAAATATTTTACCCTTCCGAAGCACCCGACCTCACTTTCCTGTTGAAAGTTCATGTAATGAATCAATTTGCTTTTATTTTTATTTTGACTCTGTTTTGATTATCGTCATTAGAATATTGTTGATAAGTATGGTGTCTGTATCAAAAATTGCTCTTGATATATTTGACGTCCCATAGTATCAATTAAGACTTCACAGGTGGTGTGTTTAGTTTGCTAAACAGGAGGAGCAAACACTTCCGGAGTACCCGACCTTATTTTCCTGCTGAAAGTTCATGTTGATGTGTCAGTTTCAAACTTTTTACTTTGCTTTTAGATTTTTATTTGAACATACGCACTAAAGGCAATGTTATTCCTAAGCCAGTCCTGTAGATCATTCGTTAATTAGTCATTAGTTAAAAACGCATAATAATAATAATAAACAAAGAAACAAAAGTACATCGTGTTAACAGCTGCATGCATAAAAGATTGCATGTTGCATGTTTTCATCATTTTATTTGTAAAGTAAGCATATATTTTGTAAATTATGTTATATTAATTAAACATCTTTTTATTATGTGGTATTTAGTTTAAAAAATCAATAAGATATAGGATTGCCAATAAAATATAAAATGTGTATAAATATACAACAAAATCTTTGTCGTAACAGAGTTAAAATATTAATTCTAACATGGAAGCTAGAACAATTCTTCTATTTATTTCGGCTATATTAATCGTTGGTACTGAAGGGACGGATTCTGTAACTAACGGAGAGCAGAGACACAAACGATGGTCAGATGGAACGATGCTTGACTCGCTCCATCAAATGGTTGTTGATTATATAGATGAGTTGGACATTTTGAAGAACGTCAAAGAAATTAAGACACAGTTTGAAGAAATCAAGAAATTAAACAGTAAGTATCGAAATGATGGAAAAGGTAAGAGGAAAACATTTAGACTAATGTATTTGTTTTGAAAATTCTTTCCTTCAGTTTACGTCCCATACATGAAGTTCCATTTTTCTTTCATTCTTATTTTTGTTTTCACAAATGGCGGTCTAAGTTACCTAACCAGGAGTACTTGAGTGTCCACTTTAATTTGTTTAAAAGTCTTTACTTTGCTTTGCGATCCTGATTTGGACATGGATTTGTTTTTTGTTTTTAAAATTTTTTTTTTTTCAGTTTGACTGGTAAGGGACTTACTGGGCTTAAATAATTTTTCTATGTATTTGTATCAATCAAAAACAAACATACTAATCCATGTCCGAATCACAATTCAGAAGAAAAGTTAAACCTTTGGAACTGACAAGTTGGATTAGACACGTGAACATCCACCGAGGAAGTGAGGGTGGGTGTTCCGTAAGGGTAAGCACCTACTGTTTAGCTAGCAACACCAGTCACGTGTGTAATCAAAACTTTGTGAAAGGAACATGGAGCTAGATTAAATAGATGAAGTATTTTATAGGGTCCCAGTCTTGCACAAGTCCCTATATAAGTTTTCATCAATTTCAATATCTTGTCCCTTTCAACCAATTATAGACAAACTGACAATTGTCTATACAGTACCGGTTCTATTTAATAGACAGCTGTCGTTCTTTGCAATGTATAATCCAACTTTTAAAAAAATTATTATTAGATAAAGTTGATATTAATGATATACATATATATATATATATATAATATATATATATATAATATATATATATATATATATATATATATATTAACATACTATGGTTTTGGTACAAAATAGTCGATAAGTGTGATGTTTCTGTGTCCATATAAAGAGGCATATATCTGGTGAAAAGACCCTATCAGGGTTAGCGCTGGGTTGTAAAAGTCTGTCGCCAAGGAAATCGCCAGTTGTAAAATTTTGTTGCCAATTTCATTACTGTGTCGCCAAAAAGGTACTTTTTGACACATACAATATTTGACGTAATACACCAGTTGAGTCGGGTACCTGCATGTGCAGATAGTCTCACATCCAAGTTACGGCCCTTCATATATGAATTACAAGATTGAATAAAACAATAAATGAACAAGAGTTGTTGTTGTTTAGTTATTAATCAACAGGTAAATTTTGTGATTCTCACGTCACATGCGTTTTAATGTTGTGTATATATTGCCTTGATGAACGGTTACATTCTAAAGGCAGTTGTGTATGAAGTACATTTGTACCGCGCCCACCTGATAAACTAAAAAAATCATACCTTGATTACTTTTTTAGATTTCTTGGAAAATTAAAGTAGATTTGAATTAAAGTTTTCGGTTGAGAAAAATTGTACATTGGAAGGCCTTCTCGGCATAGGAAGTGACGTTTTCAATACATTTCATTGAATAAGAAAACCTCTCAGGCCTCTGATCCGGCGTCGCCGCGTGTTACAATGAATGAACACGTATAGGAAGATTTACACTGGGCATCGCCAACGTCACCAATAGGGATTTTTTTCTTTAACTGGCGACAAAAAAACTTTGCGATTTTTCTGGCCGCAAGTTTTCAAAGTTCACTGGTATCTTGGTCAACAGTAATTAACAGGTGATAACACTTTGAAGTCAGTGACGGATCGGCGAGTGTCATTAAATAAACACAGTAATTAACGACTGGTTTTAAAGAATGAGTTAAGATCGTTGTCTTAGGTGTGAATGTAAGACCTTCTAATTATGGGCAGGTAGATCTAGGTAATAGTGGAGCGTGTCGACATTGCCTAAGGATATACCCAGGTGTCCTCCCGATGTCGTCAGACAGTATAAACACCGATGGACTCGGAATTATTGTAAAATCCAAAATAAAATATAAGAAGTTACCCTTTGTGATGTTTATTTAATATTTTTTAAAAAGTTTATTAAGATTAATAATCGTGATTCCATGCGCAATACACATCGTAGTAGGCCATCTGTTTGTATTTTATTTACGCGACTTATATCGGTTATTCCTATATGTTTGAGGTTCATGATCATAACAATATATCTACTCAGTCAAAATATATGAATTTTTGTAACCCTAGTTAAGAATATTTCGTCTCGGTCAGTCAAGAGTATTCCTTATTTTTTCGTATATATATATATATTTTATTTTCACTGAAAGTTTTACAACTTATGAGTGTATATACAATATAGTACTATATTTTGGCAATGTTCATGGAAATGGTACATTAAATTGAACTGTTTACAACAAAATAATTATTCTATATTTTACAAAATGGTAGTTATAATAACTTAATTTTTGCCTAAATTTTACGAGTATGATTTCGGGAAAAATAAATAGTGGTGTCTCATTTTTAAAAAAAATGTTCTAAATTTCATTTCAAATTTTAAAATAATTCTCATCTGATGCATCACCATAGCGTCAATTTTCCAATATATTTTAACACACTATATAAAGTCCGGTTAAAGGAAAAAACGACATACCGGTCATTAGGAAAGTGTCAGTCAGTAAAAGGAGAAATTTCATTGGTGTAAACTTAAAAAGTGGGCAGTCTTCTACTTCCACAGTCAGTGATTAACAGAATACTCACAAACCATTTCAACACGCTTAACCTTCTTCGATCTATGAAGGCAAATTGTATACACCATTCAGCTCATTGTGTAAGGTTTTAATTACAGGCGTGTGACGTGACAAGCTGTGGTTTTAAAAATCGCCAAGTGTGTGACGGTCACTAATCGGATTAACTCATAGGTGAAAGCATTTGCTTGGTATAATTAAAGTGTCGTTACCAGCTTATGTCCATTCAGAATTGGTTTCCCCGGGTATTTAACTACGTATTTAATTAAGCAATTTACACCCACTCACCCACCCACCTTCAAGATAACGAAAATGAATACGTCTTAAATATCTACACAGACAACAGATTATTGGTACCAAATTTCATCTAAATCCATCAAGCTGTTCCCGAGATATGCATCAGCATATGGTCTTGAGAGAAGAAGAATAATTAGAATAATAATAAGAAGAAACAGAACGAAAACAATATGATTCCTCACCTTCGGTGGTGGGGAATCATAATAATATACAATAATTGCCCTCTAGGTATGTGGGCATCCAGAATTGTCACCCGACAGAAGGGTGACAATTCTGGATGTCCACATACCTAGAGGGCAATTATTATTTTATTATACCGAAACAAAGCTTACTTTGTAAAATGACACAAACAATATTTAAATTTGAAATTAAATTAAACGCTACCAGATTACACTTTCAACCACCCTTTTACGCTCGCCTGTGCACATGCGAAGATTCCACAGTAGAGGCTTTGCATGGGTCTTTTGGGAGTAAGATCTAGGTTTAACTCTCATTCTGTTTCCATCAAATACATTTCCAGTATTTTCACTGAGCTTAGGTGACCCTTTTTTTGTTTTCTGCATCTTTGTCATACATAATTAATTCCAAGTCCGCTTCCGACGAACTGCAAAAAACGACTGGCCGCCATTGTTATTGTTTACCAAATGACAACACAGTTCTGTTGTACGAGTTATTTCCCTTGTACCGGGTTATCACCGGGTGATACTAGTATTATCACATGGCTGGTGAGAGGTTATCACATGGCTGTGAGAGGTTGTCACACGCTGACAGTGATTCTGTGGGAAACATCTAATTGATATGGAATTTTTAAGCAAATTAACATGAATTTATTTCACAAAATTATAGGTAATTGTGAACAAAATTATGCGATATCAATTTAAAATTACCGATTTATAAGTGATGCATGTATGCGATTTTTGGGAGTATCTGAAACAACACTGTTGGGTTTAGTTAATGATTTTAAATATGTCGTGCTTCAATATGTTAACTGTTCTTTTTGTAATGCTGTTGGTGTTTGATTTTAGCCAAAGTAAGTAATTGCATGATTTAAAATCTGTGGTGGTTTAAGACATTGAATACGCCTCGATAGAAGTGAAATATTCTTGACTGAGACGTTAAACACCATTACTCAACTCATCTACAAAGAAATAAAAATATGGTTCCATGTTCAAATCACACTTGCATTTAGACGTAAAACTAAAACATTTGATGTTGTTAAGATATAACAAACTTGGCGTCAGTGGTATAATTCATCTATGGGCTCTATGGTAAGTCTGCTGATGGCTCCTTTTCTGGCATATATACCACTCGCTTACTGATTTTCTAGGTTTCTGACATCTGATCTTCTTCCCCTTGTCTCTTCATAACGTCAAAACACAGCTTATAAATAGAATTCTGCATTCTGCACAAAAATTGTTGTCGATAACTTGCAAGTTATACATGCGAACTTTCAGTGAGGCTTGCAAAATAATTCTTTCATTTAAAATATGTAGTTATACTGCAGATCGTTTGCTATTAAACTATTCCTTTTTATGCCCTAGATTGACAAAGCAACTTATTATATGATTAAGAATATTTGTATATTTAGGTTTGTATATTTGGGGACAAACATAAACTAAATTGCAATGTATGCTTTTTAATGCTTAAATTTTCAAAGTAAGACATACTGTGTTTTGGAATATGCGTCGCATCCGGATACTTTTGGTTCTTTATTTCATAGCGACCCGAGTAAGTTAACGCCCCTTATGAAGTTATTAGTTAAGCAGTATGACAAGCCTGAAAAATGATTACTAGTATTGCAAATGTCTTGTATGATCATCTGTATGACAAGAAAACATGCTTATTTCTGATATCTATGTAAGGATATAAGAATGTTTACTGCTGAGGAGGCAAACATTTCCTGTATTAAACATTTTTCTTTACCTTATTTTTTGAAGGATATGAATATGACTATTAAACCATAATTTAGAAGAAAAAACCATATGGTAGTGCACTACCTTTTTTGCCAGAGCCATGTAAATATACCCTTATTTTGACAAAATTCCCGTTGTCACCAGTAATTACCCATTTTTGGGGTGTATTTCTTTAAAATGAAATCACAGTCATTTTTGTAGACCTGCCACATTTTCTCCATACTTTGGCTAACGCCTTTTCAATTCTCAGTCACATACCTTATTAATAACAAATCTGAAAAACTACATGTCATAAATACTTTTTTTATCACAAAATTTAATGGGATCATAGTTTTTGTTAAGTTCATTAACAAGTTTGACCAGTGTTACATATTTTGGAAATCATTTGCAAACGAGATTTCAACGAGACTGTAATATCAGCAACAAAGTCCTTAAGAAAAATATCAAGGTTGCTTCTAATTATTGTGTATTCAAAATTTGTTTCCAAATTAATACGCTATGGTAGAGCTTGTTCCCACTATGGCAGCTTTATATAACGAAGCAAGCTGCTTACAAATAAAATGTTGACTCAGGGATAAAGCAAGTCTAGGCTTATCAAGGCCCTCAAAAAGTTTAAAAGCCGTCGATGTTTGATGTCTCTGTGTCTAGGATTGCCCTAGATATATTTGACGTTCCATATTTCCATGCTCCTTTTACTTTTTTACACGCTTGGCGGGTGCAGCTAGCTAAACATGAAGTGCTTACCCTTCCGGAGCACCCGACCTAACTTCCCTGGTGGAAGTTCACGCATTTAACCTATCTTGTCAGTTTCAAGGAATTTTACTTTGCTGCTGGATTGTGATTGGACATGGATTAGTATGTTTGTTTTTGATCTATTTGGAATATTGATTGCTTAAAGATACAGACAGTTGTTATTACGACATTGTCAATACCTTGATATAAGTAAATCAAATTTTGTATATACACAAAACCTTAATAGATTTTAGGGAAAAGGAGACAAAAAATCTGACTGCTCCGTTTGGAATCGAACAAATGACTAAGATGGATTGTCGGTATGTCCGTTCTCATAGTCTAAGAAAATAGTCGATTTTGCCATTTTGTGGTTGGTTCATAGTATCGTGGTTTCTTTTGTTGGTGTTGATTTTATCAAACTGTTTAAAATATGTGTATGTACAATTTTTTTTTATCATGATTAGGTGACAACTTGCCAACTGTTGCATTTAGTGCACTGAAAAGGGCTAATGGAAATGGTTACGGGAGGGTCATATTCGAAGACGTGAAATTAAATGAAGGTTCTGGTTACAACAGGTACAATGGAAAATTCACAGCTCCTAGTGATGGACTTTATGTTTTTTCGTGGAGTATTATAACTCACGAAAAGAAGGCTACCGGGACAGAATTAGTTGTAAATGATGAGGCTTTAGGAAAGGCATTTTCTGACGCAAGAGATGCTACAAAATGGATGGATGATTCTGCTTCAAAAACAATACCAGTACGCATGCGCAGGTATGTTTGATCCAATTTATCGAACAGCAAAGCGTTGTTGCAATTTAAATTACTAATAAATGTTTAGCCATCGTCATGATCGTCTTCCTCCTCCTCTTCCTCCTCCTCCTCCTCATCATCATTATCATCATGATGATCATCATCGTGATCATCATTATGAAGAAGAAGAAGAAGAAGAAGAAGCTAAGCGTTGTTGCAATTTAAACCACTAATAAATGTTTAGCTATCGTCATGATCGTCTTCCTCCTCCTCCTCCTCCTCCTCCTCCTCCTCCTCATCATCATCATCATCATCATCATCATCATCTTCATCATCGTGATCATCATCATAAGAAGAAGAAGAAGGAAAAAGAAGAAGCTAAGCGTTGTTGCAGTTTATATTACCAATAAATGTTTAATCATCCTCTTCCAACTCTTTCTTATCATCATCATAACCATCATTATCATCATAGAAAAATCATTATCAACATCATTATCTTCATTATCGTCGTGATCGCCGTCAGCACAGCCATTATCATTATCATCCGCGACAGGAGCAGAAATACTCCTCTTCCTCCTCCTTCTTCTCCTCATCATGATGCCATGATCATGGAATGAAATAATATATTTTGGTCCTTTGGATAGCTTTTCAACATCTTCAAAATAATTTTTGTTTCATAATTTTCGTCCAAGCATCTACTGATGAGAAATTGTATTCCGAAACGGCCGTCTAGTGCTGTAAAATAAAAACTGGTATAATAAGTAATATAGTAACATAAAATTTTGATATTTTATTTTGACCTTGACCTTCATCATCGGTTTCTGCAACTTTATCAAATATCAACTTTAACTTTATAGACGTCTTTTTGGGAAATGCATAAGGTAATTTAACAACAATGATACACGGTTATTAAACTGATATTGTGAAATATTGTCCCGAGTTGACTCGATATTTGCACGAGCTTGCGAGTGCAAATTTTGAGTCAACTCGGGACATTATTTCACAATATCAGTTCAATAACCCTGTTATTATATAGCAAAAAAATTTGTTTACTTCCGTCATCTTAAATACTAGTACCATTTTTTGTACAATACGTAAAAATTACACTTGTTCTTTTTAAATGGATATAAGAACTAGTGGAATATGACAACAACGCAGCGGTGACATGGACAACAATCGTATGACGCTATAAATGACAGCGTCATGTGACAAAGCGTGCAATATGAAAAAAATTGAGGGAAACCTCAGACTGGAGCAAAGTTAGCGTGCAAATATCGGTATTTTTTGCACGCTTACACCTGGGGATTTATCGTTTAATTTCTTTAGAAGGCATATATTGCTATATAATGAACTGTAATACTGATCTTTTTCCTTTTTTCTATCACCAGCCTCTGCGAACTTTATCATCGGTCTCTGCAACTGTATCATATTTCAAATGTAATGTTATAGGTAAACAACATTGACCTGTCTGCTTGACCTTTGATTTAAATATTCATTATGGACAGGTAAATGTAAGTAATAGGGGTCTCGCGTGTATATTTCGTCTACCTTATGTGATCACTAACCATGGGCAATGTGTATATGTATTAACTGCGAATTCTAACGCTACCCATGTATTGGGTGGACTCTCCAATATGAATATTCCTAATGAAAGGTCAAACGGACAGGTCAAAGTTGTTTACATATACAAACGTTTGTCTACCTCGCCAAAACATGTATTGACTGCAAAACTTGTGGACCATCGTATATTTCTAATAAAAGGTCAAGCGTACAGGTCACTGTTGTCTGTCTATACGTATTCAGAATAGAACGTTCCACTGCACTGACTTAATTGATGTCTTTACATGTTCTGATTTCAGGGGTCAGATAGCTTATATAAGAGTACTCTCAGACTGGAATAACTTTATTGATGGAAGTAGATGGTCATCATTTTCAGGTTGGAGAATTGGTAATTAAAATAAAAAAATGACGCTGTGTCAAAAAGGAATAAATAATTTGAAAAATGCCATACTTGTTTTAATAGTGTTTGTTCCCACTATGGAAACTTTATACAAAGAAGGAAGTTGCTTACAAAATAATTGTTGACGCAGGAATATTGCAAACCCGCTTTAATTTAATTCCCATTTTGATTTCACACATGTCGGGTGTAGCTAGCTAAGCACACATGTTCACATGTTTATTAAAAGATGCCAATTTTTTTACTTCGTTGAGTTGAGCTGTAGTTCAGTAATGTTTTTAACATCCCAGTCAAGAAAATTTCACCTTTATCGAGACGTCGCCAGCTATAGGCGAAGGTGCAGAAATTTTGTCTGTGCGTTGCGCTGATGGTATTATACAGCAGGGTTCTTTAACGTGCCAAGCCACCGTGACACGGGTCTTCGTTTATTTTAAGTTCCCATCCAAAAGAACCGTGACTTTCATTTCGTAATGCCGAGTGCTTGGCGAAAGAACAATCACTACCACTTTCAAGTCTTGGGTCAGACACGGCCGGGGATCGAACCCACGACCTCCCACTTACGGAGCGAGCACCAACTGAGCTACCGTAGTGGTCTATGATTGTAATTAGATTATAGACCAGTGTGTTTGTTTTAATTATTTACAATAACAATTTCAATTTCCAGGAAGGCTTCCAAACTTTCAAATTAAATAGAAACATACCAGTTACAAATTACAATCTCAAAAGAAAAGTAAAAACTTTAAAAACTGGCATATAGGCTAAACACGTGACTCTAATCGCGACAGGTCCAGCAAGCTCACCTACCACGTGTAAAATCAAAATTAAAGATGAAAGAAATATGGTACTATAGAAACCAAACACATATAAGATAATAAGGTGATTTTAAATAAAAAGTAATTTTATTGAGCTTTACCGAATTGATGTTACTATTTTAGTTATTGTATTTGTGACGGTCAACCCGCGACTGTCATAAAGTATTTCTGTAAGAAAAGAAAATGCTGGCGCTTTGGGAATTTTACATGGCAAAACGGTGATGTATACACCGGAGGCGATGTCTTTGGTGATGTTTAACGTCCTTTACGCAACAGGATCCGCCATTTTCTTTGGTTTTTCAACATGTTAAATTCCCATAGTGCCAAAGTTTCATTCTTCAGAAATATTTTACGCCAATCACGCATGCACACACAATTTCCTGTTACAAAAAGGTAAAAGTAAGTGAAAAATATCAATCTTTATTCAAGTTTTATTGATTTTTCTATGTAAATAACGTATAATTCACTGTCACAAACAGAATGCCTTGAACAGTATTAGGTAAATCCGTCCAGTATAACCAATGCCATGCCCTGGTTTCACAATCATTCCCTAGCTAAGATTTTCCTTAACTTAAATCTTGCAAAATTCCAAAACTTTATAATTTATAATTTTGTTAATTTTCAAGATATTTAGGAATTTAAAGTGTCGTTTTTAAGACCACGTCTAGATTAAAACATTTGCTTTTAGTTTTGACAAAAATATTTATCAGTAGTTCCAAAAAGTGATTTAATATTTTAAATTTAATTTAAGGAAAACCTTAGCTAAGGAATGATTGTGAAACCGGGGCCATGTTAAGGATGAACTATTTTACCACCATTCATAACAAAGATATCTCTTAAATATGATAAATATGAAAGTTATGATCTTGTAAGAGAAATTAAATGTATCAGTTTGAAAATTACTTTAAGCTTTGATACATATATAGTCAAAACCAATAACAGGTCCACAATTTAATCTAAGGGGAATTTAAGTTATGAAATTATTGTGACTAAGATATCCGGAGCACCAAGCCTCACTTCCTTGGTGGAAGTTCACGTGTCTAACCTAACAAGTTTTTACTTTGCTTCTGGATTGTGATTCGGACATGGATTAGTATGCTTGTTTTTTATATAAAGTAAAAAATGTCTTCAGTGTGTTGAATGAAGTGTAAAGATAATAAAGAAAAATCAAAGAAATATTTGAAAAAATGTTTTATTAATTCTATATACATGTTGAGTGATGAAAACGGCAAAAAAAAAACACGGACACCTTTAGACCATTTCTTGCATTTACGTCTGGTGATGAAAGCTACTAAATAAATAAATAAATAAATAAATAAATAAATAAATAAATTGTTTTATAACCAATGGGTATTCGAAAAGATATATCACTCGATACCCGAGAACAACGCGCGGTATCACATTAGTTTATTTTGCACGGCAATAGAAGTCGAAGCACCAGTGCTATTTTCAAACAACTCGATGGATACATTTTTCATTTTTATAGAACATTTATATCGTTATTAAGGTCCATTCTTACCTTTCTATGTTACCGTTTGAGATTGATGCCCATGATCGGTGTGTGTGTGTGTGTGTGTGTGTGTGTGTGTGTGTGTGTGTGATACAGCTTTGGTCAGCAGTTATGTTTTTTTATTAATCTCACCTTTTTATGCAACAGGTTGAGGTTGGACATGATGACCATGATCGGTATGTGTATTACCATGATGGTCAGTGTGGATATTTCCACTGTGTGGTTTCTCACATCTGCAGACATTATCAACACAATGGACATTTCCTCTACACATGACGTCCATGTCCATCACACAATCATCTTTCCTCATACAGGCTATAAAGAATAAAAATAAATTAATCAAAAAATAAACATTCTGATTCATATCCGAATCACAATACAGAAGCAAAGAAGAAACTTTAAAACTGACAAGTTAGATAAAACATGTGAACTTCCACTAGGAAAGTGACCCGGGCGCTCCGGAAGGTAAGCGACTCATGTTTAGCTAGCTACACCCGCCACGTGTGTAATTAAAATTGAATGAAAGGAACATGTAACCATGGGAAGTCAAATATATGCAGGTCAATCCTGGACACAGAGGCATAAAACTTATCAACAATTGTATGATGGCGACCATAAAACTTTTTGAGAAGAAGAAGAAGGAGGAGGAAGAGGAGGAGGAGGAGGAGGAGGAAATTGTCATAACAATAAAATAAAATCATCATTAGAGAAATCAAAATAATCATGAAGCGTTTAAACCGGTCAGTGTGTTGATGTCCAAATCAAGGATCCTGGTTTATTTTTTTCCGTCTAAAATTTTGTTTACTTACTGTAAATCACCTTTTTTCGCGAGCACTTTATTTTTGCGATATTTGCGATCTGTTCAAGAAGTGCGCAAAAATAAAAATTCATAATTTGGGTAAAAGCCAAGTATTTAGATGAACATCATATAAACATTTAAATTAGTTGCTATAAGAAAAACCTTCTTTAATTTTGGCGTTCCACATGGGATATCGCGAAAATTTCATGTCGCAAAAATTGTTTTCATCACGGGATCTCAAAAAAGGTGCTGCGAAATTAATGTGATTTACAGTTTATCATGACTTTTTGCTATGCCGAATAGTTTACCTACAATTCCACATATGCTGTAAACCAATTTTAATTCGCATTCAAATAACGTTCTTCGGAGAACCCGGTCGATGAAAATAATTAAAAGCAAACATGCTAGTCCATGTCCGAATCACAATACAGAAGCAAAGTCAAAACTTTGGAACTGACAATAAACTACCCACAATGATTTACAAATCAGTACGGTATAACGTCAACTACAACCAAGACCAAGAAATTTCAAAATTAGTGAAATAATCATGACTTTGATATCAACACCATTTCATTCAGTGTTTATCTTAGAAAAGGGTCATTGGGTAATCCTCTTATTTTGCCAAATGATCCGATTGTTAAGGCCTTGGAAGACATATTTAATATTATTGGAATACAAAACTGCTGATATTATGGTGGTTTAATGGAAATTATTTGAAATTGCTCCCTCTGAAAAATACAAGAATGAACCAAGTTTCTTTCATCACTGAAATAGTAATACTTGTATACATAAATTTACCTGTGCTATTATGCGTTGGTTCTAAGCATGTACACCAGTTGTCGGAGCAACCAATATGACCGTTACTTCCGGCGCCACATACTGTTAGATGATGCTGTTCACATTCTTTTGTTGTTGTGCACTGCTCACAGATAACTGTGGCTGAAATATGATATTAAATGTCAATTAGAAAGAATGACGACACAATAATGTGCGTAAATTTTGTCATATGGGTGTAGAACAAAACGTTCCGATGGCAAAACGTACAGTTCCAAAACGTATCCATTTTTCGAAGTAACGTACCCACATTTTTCCAAAACATACCCATGTCAAAAGAACTTTCCAGAACGTACTTGCAAAACTTTCGGGTCTGTTTTGTCCATAACCCCCGTTATGTAACCAACGAAAATTTCGGATACACACACACAATGATGGGAAAACCCGAGAAATAACGTGATCGAAAATTGATAATTTGAGGTTACAAGCGTTGATTTCTAATTGTTGAAAATAATTTATTATCATTGTATAAAACAAAATCAAAAACAAACATACGAATCCATGTCCGAATCACAATCCAGAAGCAAAGTAATAACTTTTGAACTGACAAGTCAGATTAGACACTTGAACTTCCAATAGGGAAGTGAGGCCGGGTGCTCCGGAAGAGTAAGGACCTCCTGTTTAGCTAGCTATACCCGCCACGTGTGTAATCAAAATTGTGTGAAAGGAACATGGAACTATGAGACGTCAAAAATATCCATGACAATCCTGGACACAGAGACATCAAACTTGTCAACAATACTAAGATGACGGCAAATTAACACATGGATTTCAATCAGGAATATGAGGCCGTTCCCTTGCATACCCAGACATATAAAGGTTGTAAATTAATTTTTACCTACATGTACATAGATACGATGTGTGTACCCTTAGGGAGGATCCGACCTTACTTTCTAGGTGAACGCTCACGTCTTTATTCGCCAGATTTTTTTTGTGATTTGGATATTGTTTGTGTTTGATTTCAAAACATGTACAAGATATAAAAAAACGACACAATTACAGTCTAAGATGCATTTTAGAATGTCTGGCTCGTATTGGGTATTAAGCAGCACATACAAAATGATGTGAAATCACCATATCACATCCGAGAATTTTGCAGCAAAATCTAAATCAAATACTACTTATTATAATAAATAACACAACATAATAATCTATGTTAAAATCGCAATACCAAAAGCAAAATATAAACTTTTGAAACCGGCAAATTAACCATCAGGGAAGTGAGGCCGTTCCCCTTGCATACCCAGACATATAAATGTTGTAAAATGTATAATAATATAAGAGCAAGGGAAAAATTGCAATCTTCATTGTACAAAGTAAGTGTAGAAAAACTTATCAGCAAAATCTATTATATGTAGTAACGTTTTCTTACCAACAATAACAAGAAGACAAATTTAAACTTTCATTATAAAAATTAAGTGCAGAAATACTGTTCAGTAATCTATTGCCTGATATTCTATCCTGTTCTCCACCTGTAGTGTGTGGCGTGGTGTCTTCGCATTATATACCTCTTCATGCATAACTGTCCGATTACATTACATAATCGGACCCACCAGCCCTGAGACATGTATATGTAGTAAAATGTACTTACTAACAATAGCAAGAAGACAAATTGCTGTCTTCATTGTAATAAAAAGTGTTGTATCAGTGAAGTCTATAGTTTGTGATATTTTGTCATTATATACCTCTTTATACATAACTCTCCGATTACCTTACAGACCCGTACTAACCAGCACTCAGATGTGTACATGCAGATCGTGTACTTACCAACAATAAGAAGAAGACAAATTGCAATCTTCATTATAATAAGTATCTGTAAAGTATCGTCCAGTAAACCACGTGGTTTCAATGAAATTATAAATCACTTCCCATGCAAACCCGGAACCACCAGCATTCAGACATTTACATGCATTAATTGTACTTACCAACAATAGCAAGAAGACAAATTGCGATCTTCATTGTAAGAAAAGTATTTGTACAGTATCTATCAATAAAGTCTGTAGTTTGTGATGTAGTATCTTTACATTATATATACCCCTTCATACATAACGCTCTTCGATAATGTTTGATGAATGTTATATAAAACCTATATAATGTTATATGAAATTTATATAATATTATATGAAGTTAATATCATATCACCATCATCGTTGGTGGCAAACTAGTACCAGTGCACGTTTAGGTTTTTGTAGGCCAAAGTTTTCAGGTCAGTGTCCGAATTTTGCAGATCAAACCTTTCGCCAAAATTTTGAGGTCATTGTCCGAATTTACGAGATCTAATCTTACGCCAAAATTTTGAGGTCATTGTCCGAATTTTGCATATCAGATACACGGCTTGTATATATGAACGTTGGTTAGATATAGAAGATAGAGTGGACATCTGTAATACCTGCTGGACAAGATAGTATGGTTTGTATTGGCCATTGGTAAAGTTTATTGTTACATATCCTAAAGTTTTAACTTTGTTTGGTGATTGACATTTTGTTCAAAAAACAATTAATTCTTTGAAAAATCAGAATAAAAAATTTGTGGCAAAACAAACATAAAATTGTTATGTTTTATTATTTATATATATTTTTATTGACACTGTATTTTTTGTTTTAATTAAATATGTTTTAATTGACACAGTGTTACATTTTAATTACATAATTAAATTCATATAGTAGACAAATAGTATTATTCTATGTAATGTTACAGTTAAATTATATTATAAATAAATAATACATGTCAATTCAAATAAATACAAGTATAATATCAACTTAAGTTTCAAGTATATCTATATTCACACGAGAGAAAATTTACTAATGTCAATCCTACCTTGGATTTAAAACATTTTAAATTACATATTATACCAGTTTTAATTGCTTGGACCAAAATAATGAAACCCAAATTATTTTAAAGATGTTGAAAAGCTTACCAAAGGACCAAAATATATTTTACCAAATTAAGCTAAGGAAATACTTTGCATGAGGGAGTATTCCTTAGTTTTTGAGAAATTTCAAATTTTAACATGCAGGAAATTTAGAGAATTATAGTATATTTCTGACAATAATACGAAATTATTGCCTACTGAGTTTCTGATATCCTCGGGGCACCAGCCACCAGCAGAGATATATCGGCTCAGGGGTTTAAATTACATATTATACCAGTTTCAATTTTACAGCACTAGACGGCCGTTTCGGAATACAATTTAATTAAAGATTGAAATGCAAAACATCTTTTTTAAATTCAGACTGTATGTCAAATGTAATAATAAAAAAAAACATTAAAAAACCAACTAAAAAAAATCATCATCAACAGTTTACATAGTAGATATATTTTTTATAACTTGGACATGCAGTCTACACTTTGATTCTATAATATTATTACTTGTTAATGCATAAGCATGGGCTGTTTTATGTTCCAATCATATTCATAAATGTATATTATATAGTAAAATGTTTGATAATGAGTTTTAGTTGTTTTTTTTTTAATTTATTATAAATATAATGATACAGAGTCAGAATAATACAAAAAATAGAACTGAAATCGAGCTCAAAATCACTGACAATGGAAACCAAATAATGGCTGAAGGTAGTAAGTAGACATCAATTGTACAAGTCAGGAACATCTATAAATCAATACCAAGTATAAAAATCCACGTTTAAGTCACAACTCCAAAGCGAAGGGAAAACTTTAAAATTGAAAAATTAGGTTAAACTTCCACCAGGGAAATACGCAGGAAGGGTAAGCACCTCCTGCTTAGATAGCTACATCCAACACGTGTGATATCTAAATTTAGAATGAAAAAATATACCAGATACAGTCCACGCGCGAGCTCTTGTCTACTGAAATACAGATAACATCCATTGGTAAGATTCATGGAGGATACAGTGAAAATGGAAATCACGGAGCCGGGACAAAACTATTAAAGGTGATGCAAGGCCAGTTTACAAAATACTTTTTTGTTACAGCGAGATGGTTCAATTGGACCAAAAATGTTTAATATGATGAAAAATGTGCTTCAATATACTGGAAATTTTTAATTATACATAATGTTTATGTTTATGTTATATATTTACATATCAAGTATTACTGAAAAAACGTAAAATCAGCCACAGTATGAAAAGGATGCCCTAATGAATATTCACTGTAAACAGTAGAGGTTTAAAGGGGTTGTTGGGTTATACAAAACGCCTTGACATTCCACGTGCTATCGACCTCCTTAGATACGGTTAAAACAAGCAGCTATATAACATTGTAAATGAATTGGGACGTCAGATACTGGGTATCAATAACTAGGGGCATTTATCTCTAAAATAAATCAACCTTCACGATAGTTGGTCAATTTCATTCATTACTGTCATGATCTGTGGGACAATATCTATGATCACGGTATTTCTTATCTTACCATATATAAATAAATAAAACTGTCGCTGTTGTACAGGTGTAAAGCTAGATTCCAAAATGAAGGTAGTTCTATTATTGGCCGTGGCTATAGGTAAGAATAGTTTTAACTTTGTACCTATCCAAATTGGTACCCTTGAAATAATTTTCAAACAGGCGCAAAGCAATGTTCCAAAATGCTGATCGCTTTATTATTGGCCTCAGCTATAGGCAAGAACAGTTTTCCTTTGTACCTTTCCAAGTTGGTACCCTTGACAAAATTTTCAAACAGGCGCAAAGCAATGTTCCAAAATGCTGATCGCTTTATTATTGGCCTCAGCTATAGGCAAGAACAGTTTTCCTTTGTAGCTTTCCAAATTGGTACCCTTGAAATAATTTTCAAACAGGCGCAAAGCAATGTTCCAAAATGCTGAACGCTTTATTGTTGGCTGTTGTTATAGGTAAGAAGCGTTTTCCTTTGTACCTTTCCAAGTTGATAAGTTTAAAATGATTTTATTATACGAAAAAGGTGTAGAGCAAGGTTCCGAAATGAAATTAGTTTTATAATTGTTTTTTACTTTAGTAAGAAGCGTTTTCCTTTGTACCTTTCTAAGTTGGTAGGTTTGAAATAATTTTATTGTACAAACAAGCGTAGTGCAAGGTTAGAAAATTAAAGTACATTTTGTTCTATGATTGACTGTTGCCATGGGAAAGAAAGAGGTTTTTCTTTTTGCTTTTGTTGGCCAGCACCCTTCGAAAGTTGGGAGACTTATAATAATTACGTCATATAGTTTGCTGTTTTTATACTTGCTTAATATTTTATTGGTTTCGTGTCGATGTATATATATATCTAGATGCTTTTGGATTTGTTTATCTGCATATATATTTTTAATTTACCTGTTTTATTTTTTTATTAAACGGTTAAAAATGTAAGTTGATAAAATGTTAAAATTCAATAATGTATACTGTAGGTATTGATACATGATCAGTTTGATATATAGAACATAGATGAAGGTGATGGGTTCGAAGGTGTACTAGTAAATGAAGTCTCCGTGACCGAATGGTCTAACGCGACTCTTACGTATCACGTAAGCTCAGCTCCCACTAGGGGTAGATTCTAGTGTGAGAAAATGACTGGCTCGATATAAGTGGAGGAATAGTGGAGAAATCTTGAAATGATTCACCCGTAGCAAGCTAAACAGATTATACATAACCTATTAATCATATGAATGAAAATATTATGCTATGTGAATGTTATGAAACGCCATAATAAAGATATGGCGTAGTGTTGGAATAACAACCTTTTCCCTCTAAATTTTATTACACAGGCGGTGGATGTAGCTAGCTTAACAGGAGGTGCTTACCTTCCGGAGCACCCGGTCTCACTTTCTTGGTTGAAATATACGTTTTAAACTGAATTTGCTATTTCTATTTGCTGTTTTTACTTTTCGTTGGAATTATCATTTAGACTGGTATATATATTTTGATAATATTATGATGATGAAAACAGCTGTTTGAATGATGAATGTCATTTGATTTGCTAGGTGTCACGATGAATTTCAAGAAACCAAACACACTGTCTTTTTTCTTACAGCTGTCTGTGTTGGCGAGCCTTGCCACACGACTCAGGAATGTCAACAACATCATACAACCATTTGTGGTCCTACCTCTAACGGACATATAGGATGTTCCCAAGGATTGTGTACCTGTTTAGAACCCACACATAACAGTCGCAGTACGTATACAGTTATGGAGTCAATGCAAACCACATTGACCTGTCCGTTTGACCTTTTATTCAGAATATTAATACAGAAGGGTCCAACTAGTATATGGATGGTGATAGGATTCTTAGTTAATAATTGTTCCCTATACATAATCAGAAATTTAGTTAAATGTCAAGCGGAAAAGTCAATGTGGTTATTAAATGTTGTCATAAGATGTTGGAAAAAATCTGTTTTAATTCCAAATGAACCATAACTTTACATCGCGTAAGAGATTCCTTACGAAATGGACAAATGAAAATGTACTAACACGAAGTGACATCACTCCGTGAATTGACCCGTGTCGCTATCTGGTTTGCTCAAATGTCATAAGATGCTTAATAAAGACCTATTCATTTCGTTGTTTGGGGGATAGCGAGAAAAATGCAGAGGAAAGATGTTTTGCATAACTAACGAGAACAAACCTATCTGTACGAACGTAAGGTGACACCACGCCATGAATAGACCCGCGTTACCGTCCTGTTTGTTCGAATGTCATAAGATATTCCATGCGAGAGAAATAGAGAGGAATAACGTTTTGCACAACTGCTGGAAACACCCAATCTGTTCTTACGTGAGGTGTCATCATTCCATGGATTGACCCACGTCTCGATCTACTTTGCTCGAGGTTTGCCCAAACATCATAACATGATCCATTCATACCTATTTATTTTTTTCTAGATTGCACTACCAGAGATGACTGCGTCCAGCTGAACATGCAAGTACAATACTGTAGCAGAAATAATGAACATTGTGTGGATAGTGTGTGCCGTTGTGAACACGGTCATCGCCCTGGCAACCAGCAATGTAAATCTCTCTCTCTCTCTCTCTCTCTCTCTCTCTCTCTCTCTCTCTCAAGAATTTAGCTGAATATTTAATGTTATTTTTTTGTATCATATTTAAACAAATCTACCTACATTGCCTTGGACATATATAACGTTTCATAGTTCCATGTTCCTTTGATTACACATAATTATGAAAGATGTATTCGCTTCTACCTAAACAGGAAGTGCTTACCATTCCGGAGCACCAGGCCTCACTTCCCTAGTTCACGTTTACGTGTTTAACCTAATTTGTCCGTTTCAAAGTTTTTACTTTGATTTGGACATGAATTAGTATGGTTGTTTTTGATTTGATAACAGTAATAACATTTGCATCGTGAATAATCTGATGATAATTTTTAAACGACATCAGAAGATATGTCTTAGTTATGCAATAACGACAGTTGGAACTACTTCTATACTTACATTTAATAGATCCGACATGTTTCAATGTCAAACTTATATTTATATAATACTTGTCACATTTCATCAACTGCAGTTTTTTCCAAATTTAAAATCTCTATATTTAGACGAATTGAGGGCTATTAAGGCTACAAAGCAAATATTTTAGCCTCGTTGATGATTTAGAGCAGGCGGCAAGGCAGGTGTAATGATGAATGGTACAGATGTTTCAAGTTATTAGTTCAGGATATGTTTACAGAATAATCATGGATTTCTTTGACATGTCCATTTCATTCCACACTTGGTAGGTGTCTCTAGCTAGGCAGGGGGGCGCTTACCCTAAAGGCGCAACGGCGGGGTTATTGGAAAAGGATAGAGGCATTTAACTTACTTATTAACTTAAGTATGATTTTTTTTTAATTTTTTCTTTTTCAGAAGGAGTTGGAAGACAAGATGAATTTGATTTTATTTTTGTATAAAAAAGTTAAAGTTTTTTCATACAAATATTCTTATTGTTTTATTTAATCATACAGTATTTCACACAAATTAAAGTTTACTAAAAATAGAAAACCATATACAGTCAAACATGTCTATAAAAGACACCCAAGAGATCTTGAACCAGTAAAAGTAATCTTTATGGGCAGGTGGCCTTTATATACATTTTTGAATTCTACTGGCCTTTTAAGCAGGTGACACTTATATAGAGGTGGCCTATAAGGCAGGTTGGGCTTTAGTTCGGTGGATATTGTTATAATGGAATTTATAAACGTACCACATAGTCAATACCTCTCAACGTTTGTGAAGAACAAAATATTTTCCCCCGTGAAAACACGCTAAAATATTAAACATGTATAGAACTTGTGAACACGACACAATAAAACTGAAAGAGAACACATTCAATTACAAGACAAAAAGACAACTACATATTGGGTCTAATGACTATGCAATTCTCGACTTTATACGGACAGTGGAGCAAATGTGTAACAGTGACAGATCGCCGGCCACGCCCACAATATTCCGACTAATGGCAGGCATGCTTGATAATGAAAACTCGGTCTGAATTGTGCCACATGACGTCACAGACACTAGCTAGAACGTCATTTGTTGTCACCGTTGTGTCGAAACATAATGGGCATGGCCGGCGATACGTCAATTAACGGAGGGTCACCAAAAATCTCGCTTATCTTGCACTAGTGGTCCATAACAAGCTCAATAATCTAATTTGTCAATTTAAGTTTTTTTTTACTTTGCTTTGGTATTGTGATTTGGACACGAACCCGCTTTTCCTACATATGGTGTATTTGTTTCACAATAAATGCGCTTGGATAGAGTTTATTGTCACTATGAGTATTTTATATACAACAAAGCAAGCTGCTAATAAATGAAGTGTTAACTTATGGATGTGGAAGCGCGTGGCCTAGTGGTTAAGGCGTTGGACTCATGATTCGAAGGTCGTAGGTTCGATCCCTAGACCGGGCGATGTGTTGTGTCCTTGAGCAAGACACTTAATTTCACGTTGTTCCAGTTCACTCAGCTGAAAAATAAATGAGTACCAGCAAAATGCTGGGGGTTAACCCTGCGATGGACCGGCGTCCCATTCAGGGGAGAGTCTTGTACTCTCAGTCGCTTAACGCCACCGAAACCGGGATAAGCTCCGGCCTGATGGGCCTAATGGCTCGGGACAGACTTTAACTTAACTTTTTAACTTATGGATATTGCAAGCCTAGGCTTATCAAGACTTTCAAATAGCCACCATCGCAATACTGTTGGTAAGTCTGATTTCTATGTATCCAAAATATTAAATCATGGATATATTATATTTTACGCCCCATAGTTTCATTCTCAATTGATTTTGAGACAAGAGGTTGGTGTAGCTAGCTAAACAGGGGGTGCTTACTCTTTGGGAGCATCATATGGCACAATGGTGATCAATTTATTCATGAGCTAACAATCACGTGACCGTGATTCATTAATATTCATGAGCAAAGTTTTGAACGCGCCGCCATTCAAACGTGATGCCGGTCACGCAAATTATCCATTTTTTAACTTACCCGGGCCGAAAATTGTCAAGTCTTAACAGAAGAAGGACATTATATTCTAGTGGAAGAATTTCCGTAGTCACCGGCTTCATCAGCAAATCGAGTAAGATTTTTAGTTTTAGAATTGAAATTGTGCTTCGAATTTGCAGAAAATTTAGATTTTGAATTAATTAACATGTTTTATAATGAGAACTCAATTATAACACGCTTTGGATTTTTAATTTGAAAGGGCCGGTTTTTTAATTAAGTAAATTTATGTTGTTACCACCCAAACAATGCCAGGCGATGTATAGTCAAAGTATGTATCAGCAAATTTTATCCTACTTGTGAGAAAACTTGTACAGGACCAATTTATTATCACTGGTCTATATAAAGTCATTTGTATTTCAACCATATCATGAATCCAATATGGCCGCTATGCAAATTAACAAACTGACCATGATTTTGCCATATGATTCGGTTTGGTTTCACTTCACTGGTATAAGTTCACGTCTTTAACTAATTTTGCTAGTTTTCAAAGTTTTGACCTACAGCACAGAATTTTTTTTATAATGAATACATTTTATGTTAATTAATAATGTTAAACATGGGATGCTTATCTTCCCTGAGCACCAAGCCTCACTTTCCTGGTGGAAGGTCACGTGTCTTACCTAACTTGTCAGTTCCAAAGTTTTTACTTTGCTTCTGCATTGTGATTCGGACATGGATTAGTATGTTTGTTTTTGATTAGTACTTACAGGACACAATTACAAGAAAGTATCGCTAATTAGACATTTGTATTACAAATAATGCTTACTTTATCCAAACATTGACCCAATTTTTAACATGATGTGATACCAACAAGACCCTGATTATAACAAATGAAATAAGCACTTTTATTAATATATAAAACCTTATTTTACCAAAGACTGATTCTTCGTATTTAACAGCCAAGCATACCTAATAGGGCATTTTTATAAAAATATCAATAAACTTTATTTACTCAAAAATTATTGATAAGTATTATGTCGGACATGAGATGTTTACTCTTCCTGAACACCCGGTCTCAATTACCCGGTGGAGGTCCACGTGTTTAACTTAAACTTGCCACTGAGTTTTTATTTTTTGGGATGAATGTATTTTGGACGGGTATGTTTAAAGTTGATTTTTTAGATTCTGATTTGGACATAGACCAGTATGTTTTTGGCTGATTAACTTTTCTTAAGTAGGAACTTTGCTTTATAAATAAACCAAACATTGTACAACAGTATTTTCAAAGTGTGCTTTAAGTATTTTTGAAGGACCTTGCCTATTTTACAACCATCTATCCTTTATAACGCACTCACAAAAACAAGCACACCAATCCATGTCCATATCACAATCCAAAAGCTAAGTAAAACCTTTAAAAACTGGCAAGTTTGAGTAGGTCCATGTTCTTTTCACACAATTTTAATTACACACGTGGCGGGTGTAGCTAACTAAACAGGAGGTGAGGTCCTTACCCTTCAAGAGCATCCGGCCTCGCTTCCCTGGTGGTAGTTCACGTGTCTGACCTGACTTGTCAGTTTCAATGTTTTTACTTTGCTTCTGGATTGTGATTCGGACTAGTATGTTAGTTTTTGATTATGAATAAGCCTTATGGTACTTACAGGACTCTAAAAAGGCAGTTATTATGATTAAGTCACTCGTTTTACTTTACTTGTACTTCTGATGAGGGATTCTATTCCAAAACGGATGTCTAGTGCTACAAAATTAAAACGTTTAAGTAATACATGTAATTACAACCACTGGGCTGGCATCTCTTCTGGTGGTCTAAGCATCCACTAGGGTATCATTAACCAAGTAGGCAATACAAAACATTGTAAAAAAAAACATCGTTCATATAAACATGTTTCTTTAATTTTAAAATTCCGTTAAAAGACAAAGCTATGATTTATCGTTCATAGCACCGGCTTAGGTAGAATTGGTAAAATACATTTTGGTCCTTCTAAATTTTTCATTTCCCATGTTCCTTTTACTCATTTTGATTACACATGTGGCGGGTGTTGGTAGCTAAACAGGGGTGCTTTACCCTTCCACAGCATCCGACCTCACTTTTCTGGATGAAGTTTGCGTGTTTAAACTAAGTTTTCAGTTTGCAGGTTCAAAATTTCTTTACTTCTGGATTTTGATTTGGACATTGATAAAAATCAACATCCTAATTTCCACCACATTTTCAGTACAACCACAACGTTCTGATTTAAGTACTTGCAAAAGCAGAACCAGACACTATTATCATCATAAATCAGTCTTATTTTACCAAATAAAAAGCATTTTAATTCATTTTCAGATAAGCATTCTGGTACAAACTGACTTTAAATAAATCGTGTAGCAATGTATGCAGTACAGACCTCTCGAAAGTTTAACACTTGGCAAATGAATTAGTATTCTTGATTTCCCCTCTTGTTCCCAGTACCTCGGCAGCTGTTACCTAACTCTTTTAGCAGCTTTTTTAGCACGCGCTATTTCTATCTCGGCCAATCGGCAGTCCGAGTTTCTAGTCCCTTTCCTTAACTCAGTGTTAAATTTTCGACTGGTCTGTACTGTATGCGTTCATATCTATAATCACGGCATTCCTTATCAGTTAGTATATAAGTCAATCATACGAAGAGGCGTAAAGCAAAGCTCCAAAATGATGTTTGTTTTATTATTGGCCGTGTCTATAGGTAAGACTATTTTTGCCATATTACTGTTTTTTCACTATCTTTCTTAGTTATATCCGGTAGATTTATAATAATTCAATTTTACGAAGAGGTATAAAGCAAGGTCACGACTTGAACGTAGTTTTGTTATTGGCCGTGTCTATAGGCAAACTAGTTTTTCCATTCTACTTTTTTGTCTAGAACTTTTCGTTTATATTCCCCTTTTTTAAACTTTTTTTGTCCGAGTTTGGTAGATTTGTAATAATTTTATTGTGTAAACAGGCGTAAAGAAAGTTTACGAAATGAAGGTTGTTTTATTATTGGCCGTTATTATAGTTAAGACATTTTTTTCATTTCACTTTTTTGTTCAGGTTGAAAGGCTTGTAACAAATTAATTGTACAAACAGGCGTAAAGGAACGTTTCATATGAAGCTTGTTTTATCATTGCAATTGGATGTTGCTAAAATTAAAAATAGTTTTTCTTGTTTACGTTTTTGCCCAGTATCATTCCGAGGTTGGTAGGTTTGTTATAATTTTATCGTACAAACAGGCGTAAAACAAGGTTACAAAATAAGGTTATTTTATTATTGGCCGTGGTTATAGGCAAAAATGTTTTTTTTTTTACTTTTTTGTTCAGTACCTTTTCTAGTTGGTAGGCTTGTAATAATTTTATTTTACAAACAGGCGTAAAGCAAGGTTACGAAATGAAAGTAGTTTTATTATTAACCACTGGTTTAGGTCAGAATTTTTATTTACCTTTCATAACTTGGGAGATTATTACAATGGTATCACGTGATTTTATTTCATTTTTATTGATCCGTGTTTCTCTTTCAAAATTATCTTGTTTTATTTTCTATATTCAATTAAAACAGATTTGTTTTACTTTTTATCAGTTTATCACACGATTTTATCATATTTGTTTTTTACTTGCTTTTGAGATATGAAAACGTTTCTCTTTATTATAAGTATTACTCTTTATATTGTTTCTTCTTTTTGGATAACTTTTTTTAATCTCTTGTCCAGTGCCTTTTCCGAAGTACTAAAAAACCAAACAAAAACATGCGATTAACTGTTTATTGTATTGTTTTTGAAATGTGATTGTTGTTATAAGTTTCTGTTATAATTATATTTGTGTCGTTGTATCGAAAGATTTGGCTTTTGCGAAGAATTTTTTAGATGCAAATGTCTATTTTTCTCCTTTTACCTTGTGTCGAACATGATGGGAGCCCTCCCATCACTCAAGTGGCCGAATCCCATTCTGGATAGATTCTAGATTGTCAATTCACATGTCATAAAACAAAAGAACAGGATCTAGGAGTTTATTTAGGAAGGAAAGTGCATTCCTTTTTTGCATAGTATCATGTTGAGTGACAGCGATTCACACACACACACACACACACACACACACACACAGAGAGAGAGAGAGAGAGAGAGAGAGAGAGAGAGAGAGAGAGAGAGAGAGAGAGAGAGAGAGATGTACAGTAGAAGTAGAGACCTGTCAGAAGTCTAATTTTACAATAGCTAACGAATAAGACCTAATTTGGTAGCTCATTTGACTCTTCGTTTACTATAACTCGGCAATTACCATCTGCCCCTCGGCAGCTTTTCGACCACAAGTTATCCATATTTCGACCATTGGGATCGCCAGTCAAACTTTAACTCCTTCGTTAGTTTAGTGGTAAACTTTCGACATGTCTTCACTGTATATATCGGTTAACGGGTGCTGACAATATATATTTTCTTTCTTACAGCCGTTTGTGTTGGCGAACCTTGCCAAAACACCCAGGAATGTCAACAGCATCACACAACTATATGTGGTCCTACCTCTAACGGACATATAGGATGTTCCCAAGGAATGTGTACCTGTTTAGAGCCCACTCATACCGGGCGTAGTACGTATATATAATCGAAATTGCTTGCCCCGTGTGGTCGAACTCCGACCGAGTCAGACTAAGACTTGAAAATAGATAGTGACTATTCCTTCGACAAGCACTTGGTGTTTCAAAAGTCCTTCAGAAAACTCAACTCATACCCATACAAGAACATCTGGTACACAAATGCAACTCGTACCCAATCCAAGACTACTCGTACCCAAGAAAACAATTAAAGTTAACAAACGGATTGCTTTTTAATCTAAGAAAATTTAAGTCATTTTTTATCTTTAAATGAATTTTATTTGACTATTTCAAAGTTATAAAGCATTATAACCGACCAATATTAATTTTTTTTATCAATCATGTCAAGAGCGTAATTTTGATGTTTGTCTGTGCGTGTTCTTTGATGACGAAATTGATACTAAGTAAGTTTTGAATTAAAAGAATAAAAAATAAAACTTAACTTTCTTAAATTGCTTTCCTGGGTACGAGTTGTCTTTATGTACAAGTTGTCTCGGGTTGGGTATGAGTTGTCCAGCAACCCCAAAAGAACACTTACGATCTTTGTTTGGCAATTAAGTTGTCATTGTTCCTAATAAAACGATGTAATCTAATTTTTCTTCGAGAAATACAAGATTCGCTCATCCTCTTCGACAAAAAATTTACCAGTTTAAAAAAGTGTAACCCATATTTTATTAAATAACTTTAAAAATATTCAATGAAATTTTTAATTGAAAATATGTTTTGACCATATAGGACATGCTGGATATTATCTGAATTTGATAGAAATCCATTGCATAGTAATGAGATCGAGGTAGCTTAAGGGATAAGACGTTAGTCTACAAATCCAAGGTCTCTCACCGCTGTGAGTTCAAGTCCCGCTCTGACTACACGTGAGAAAGTGAATTTTTCAATTTGATTTATGAGAATACTGACCACTGCAGTAGCTCAGTTGGTAAGTGCTCGCTCCGTAAGTAGGAAATCATGGGTTCGAACTCCCATCGGGCCTGACCCAAGACTTGAGAGTGGGTAGTGACTGTTTTTTCGCCAAGCACTAGTGAAGTTAAGCACCATTAATCAATTGAAACTCAAGATGCAATCTTATGAGGCCCGTAGTAAACTTGTAAAGGGTCACCCAATTTTATGCTAGAAATTATAAAATCGCGACGATTTCTTGTGAAAGTAGCGTAACTGTTATTTGGGCAATGGTGAAAAGAATGGGTATTTCCACATCTGCTTGTGACTATCTGTATGTGTAAATGTTATGTTGTATCACTTAGTTTTTAATGCACGTGGTCGATACGCCACGTAGTGCAAGAATTACTAGTTCGTTGTTGAACATAATAAGATGTTTTATTCATAAATTAGATTTTTCATTCATATACAATTGGTTTTTTCAGATTGCACCACCCAAGACCACTGTGTTCAGTTGAATCAGCAACATCATTACTGCAGGAGAGGCAATGAACATTGTGTGGATAACATCTGCCGATGTCAATACGGCCATCGCCCTGGCGACAACCAATGTACATAAAAACACACACACACACACACACACACACACACACACACACACAGAGAGAGAGAGAGAGAGAGAGAGAGAGAGAGAGAGAGAGAGAGATGAAGAGAGAGAGAGAGAGATGTCTGGCTGCTTCAAGTCATTGAACAGATTTCTAGTTCCTGTGACCTGTTTCGCAATCTTTCATTAACTAAGGTTTTCCTTAACTTAAATCTGGCAAAAAATCAAATCTTTATCAATAAATTTTGTAGATTTTTAGGTATTCAATTAAAGGTGTCAATTTGAAGAACACTTCTAGCTCTAGAAATCTGGTTAGGAGAAAAGATTGTCAAAATTTGCTAGATTTCTTTAAGTTAAGGAAAATGATTGGGACTAGTGTCTGCCATCTCTCTGTCTCCATTGTTGTCTCTCTCTCTCTCTCTCTCTCTCTCAGATTTCAGAGCTGACCAACAAAAACATTGAAAAATTCTAAGAATTTTTAAAACCTATAAATAAATTGTATGTTACATCATATTCCCTGAGACCATGACCTATGATATGTTCTATTATTAGATTTGAGGATTTCTACTGAACCTCAATTTCATTGAGTGGCGATATTACCACTGCGATACTACTATTAAACGACATCGGAAATATGACGTTGTTGCGAGGAACAATTGAGTGTATACTTTAAGGGTTCAAAATTTTTCAGGTCCGAGGTCCAGGACCTTTTGAAATTACATTGGGACCTTTGATACTTAAACTGTAAAAGTCCAATGAACCTGACGTTTTTACGTTCTTTATCTCGGTAAGCTTCGACTCCCTTTTGTTATCGAGTGTTAAATTTCGACAGGTATGTACTGTATTTCACTTAATTATGTCTTTTTCAGAAGGACTTTGAAGAGAAGACGGATTTGGTTTTATTTTCTGTATAAAATAAATAAATAAAATTAAATTTTACTCTTATTAGAAAACCATGCAGTTGCGTCATTATTACCGCCACAGCTACATTTTGGAAATGTTCTTCCATAACTGGAAGTACGTAACGAGAGTAGAGAGCTTCTAAAAGGGTTAATTGATTGATTGATTGATTGAAGCAAAGCATATTTTACTGATATTGAGACGATACCAGTTATGAGTTTTCACCTTTGCTGTGCCGTCAGAACAATGTGTAGGAAGAGTTCTTAAGCGCGCAAAGCTTGCCATGACACGGGACAGTGATTTTAAGGGTTTTTCCTAAGGATCCCGTGACTTTCATTTCTTAATACCGATTGCTTGGCGTAAAAAAAGACACTACCTATTTTTTTGGACGTCTTATATATCAATTTTTACCTGTAGCGCTTGTAAACTTGCAGAATCTTTGTCATGAGATCAAATATGAGTGTTTCTTGAAAAATGACGTCAGGAAATAGGCGTTGCCATCGGTTGCGTCAAATGATCAGGTTTTTTAAATTCTAACATGACCTGCGTTTTTCTTCATATGAAGCATGAAGTAAGCCAGTCATGGTGACAATGCACGTCTGCTCATGGTTGGACAACCTTGTGAATTAAGTTTTGCACATCACACAGCCAATTTTTTTTCACATGATTATCACATGAATTTATTTCTCGTGAAATTTATCACATGAATTTATTTTCTCATGAAATTTTTCATGTGTTCACGTTAATTTCACGTGAACTAAATTTGCCTGTATACGTGTGCTGAAAAACACGCAAGATATGTCGCAGTGGTATTTTTAGATTGAGCATTTCCCTTTTTATCCCCCGCCATTCGTCCTTCCATCTGTCCGTCCAGACATTTTTTGTCCGCAGTATTTCTCCAAAAGTATTAAACACTGCACTTTTTACGAAACTTGGTACAAAGCATCAACATATATATATGAGACACATATATTATTGAGCCGAGCTGGCTTGCTTCAGGGAGTAATGGCCTTTTGAACACAAGTGAAAATCACAAAAAAGTACCTACTCTTGAGGGATTTATATTCACTGAATTTACTTATTTTTCAAAGTGTTCCTCGATTTTTTTTATATCTGACACTAGTATGAGCTGATGATTTGGAACTACCTTCTGACCTGCCTCAAAGGCCACCTCTATGTAAAGGCCACCTGCTTATAAAGACCAGTAGAATTGTATCCCAATGGGGGTCGCCACCGTACCGCGTGATCAATACCTATTAACGTTTGTGCGGAATATTTTGGAAAACGTCAACGTCACAAACTCCCGGAATAACGTCGTTTTTACGGGAAAGCGTCATATTGTGCGATTCCACGTTCATTAGAAACAAGGGTTTCAAAGACACGTTAGAAGGTATCACGTGGTACAGCGGCGAACCCCATTGTATCTCAATTCTTCATTCATATTTTTTGAACCTGTTTCTAAAGGCCACCTGCCCATAAAGGCAACTTTTGCTAGTTCTCTTGGGTGGTCTTTATAGACAGGTTTGACTGTATCTGACACAAATCAGATTTCAAAAGAGGTATACAGCACATACCCGTCCGTCGAGAGTTTAACACTGAGCTTACGAAAAGGAATCGAAGCTCGGTTGTCGAGTGGACGAAATATAGATAGCTAGTTGCCGAATACCTGCTGAGAGATAGAGATGAGATGAGTAATGGTGTTTAACGTCTCAGTTAAGAATATTTCACTTATATTGAGACGTCGCCAGCTATACGCGAATGTGCAGAAATTTTGCCTGTACGTGGGCGCTGATGGCATTATACAGCAGGGTTCTTTAGCATGCCAAGCCCACCATGATACTGATATAACCTTTGTTACAAGATGCTAAGTCCAGTCAATGTATAATAGCCATCATCAGAAAGGTCATTTTTTATAATCGAAATCAATTTCTCTACTTTTACTATAAAATATTCTTATTTGGAGATTGTTTAATAATTCGATGCTTTCCGTTGTGTGTAGACTTGATGAAACTTTTTCACCTTTGAAGCATCAAAGATTACTGAATAAGATAAATGATTACAGCATATGCGAACACCAGATGATACAAAGATAAATAAATGTCAGTTCTTGTCTGAATTGGTGCAAGTTTTATGGCGGAAACTTTTTCTTTGAAAATAAAGCAAATGACAATTTATTTGCCGCAATTTAAAATGGGTAGGTCTATACATTCAGAATTCAAATCTATTCGACCATATATGAAACCTACCCCGACTTTTCGTCTATGGCCTTTCTTTGTGCGAAGAATGCACTTAGAAAAGTTCATGTTTTTGGCATTTTGTTTACTAGTACGTGTTCAACATACACGAAACACACGGGAAATGACAAGTGGCCTTAACCTGGATTGTATTGTCGTTATATACATATTGTATATTGTATGTATAAAACAAACATGCGTGCATATTTTTCTTTCTATTATGTTATTTGTGGCAGAAATAAATAATATTGCATTTAAATTCTAACACAAAGTAAGAAAATAAAGAAATAAAGCCGTACAATATACATTTTGTTAAAATAAAATAAGTTGAAAAATAAAATTGAAACATTGGGATTCGAACCAACAACGTAAGAATCGTCCCTACGTATACCCACTACACCACGCAGGTAATTGTTGTCAATAAGGGTTTATTAATATCAACATGATCAAGTACGAGTATAGTACGGTATATTAAAAGGTTATATTGGGGTAATTCTCTATTTTTACAAAATTCCATATCAGCGCATATCTCTCCATTAACCATACTTTGCATATCTAACAGTAAAATAATATAGTTTTTATATTCAAAATATCTTTAATGGAGAGGCATGCGCTCTATGTGTATTTATTACAAAACTTGTTGATTTTCACTGACATATTCCATGTTTGTATAGAGTTTTACGGAGACAAACCCAATGATTACATGAGTTAAACATATAATGCAATGTTTTACTGAGATTTTTACCATATAAACTTTTACATAATGATAGTAGCTTTAGGTGTTTTCACTATCAATATGTATTCAACATACTTTTAAATTTTGAATTCTATAGGCGGATAGCTCCGCGTTTTGGGTATCATCTTTTATATGTGATGTTATCCCCAGATAAAATACACTAGTAAGTATCCAGGGTAGTGCATATGTAAGCAAAAGAAAAATATACGCGAGGTAGGCATTGTTCAGTGGCGTAGGGTGCATATAAGCCAATAATCCTGTGCTTGCACATAATTTTTTGATAAAAAAATTAAAAATTAATCCAGTCTGTCATTATGTACAAATAAAAATAAATACAAAATATAGCGAAAATAAAACAATGATTTTTTTTCAATCATTAAGAGTCTTAAACAGAAAATTTTGTCTCGCTCCTAATCTTATAAGTAATAATAAGCCCAATGTGTTGGTCTTGATGATAAGCTTGCATGCATGTGAGCCCAAATGCACAGATCCAGCTAAAATTACTACTTGAAAGCGTTAAACCATAACTTTTTATGGAATCTTCAGCTTTGGTAAACAACTTCAGATTCCCAATATAAGTGAATTAAACTTGAATCCGATGCCCTATATGATTCCGAACAAAATAAAATAGAATGATAGAAGGTGGACTGGTTTTTCGAGCTGTGGAAATCAGTGCTGTCACCCATCCAGGCCATGTTAAGCGGGACATTATTCTGAATGAGCTAATGGTTAACCCATAATCCATAAACCAAGTATAGAAATGTCTACAGCCTTGATCAATGGAATTGTTGCTTCACACATTACATCAGAGAGCAAGATCGGTTGATTGAATGATAGTTTACGTCCAACTGAAGAATATTTAACTGATAATAAATATCGAGACGTCACCCTCTGTAGGTGAAGTGACAGAAATTTTGACCATTGCAGTGCGCTCAGGGCAATAAAAAACAAACACATCAAGCCACGCCCAAAGCAACGTAAAAACTAAAAACTGGCAAACACGTAAACTGCAAGAAGTGAGCATCTTCTGTTTAAAATGATGTCAAAATGATGTCAAAAGCGTCAGAAGGGTTCATACGACTCTTAAGTATCCACTCTATAGTCACAGTATAACATAGTGTTATAATGACCTGACTTAAACATTTTTGAATTTTGAAATACAAAGGTTCGTGTTTGTGACCCGTTTATCTATCTGTCATAGATCCTCTTATCTCTGTCATGAAGGTTAATATATGGGATTATTTATTGCAATTTCCCAATTTGTCTAAAGTACATGTAAACTTAACTCATATAAGCAGTGTAAGTGACCTCGGTGGACGAGTGGTCTAAGTGCGTGCTTACGGATTACAGCACTTGACACATGCACTACCCAGGTTTGAATGCCACTCTGAGCAGAGACAGGTCCTAATGTGAGAAATTTGTCAGTTCGCTTGAGAGAGATCCATGTTTTTCTACGGACAATCCGGTTTCCTCAACCATCCATGAACTACCTACCTACCTATCCTCTTCTCTTCCCTCCAGGTGGACACAAGATTTCGCCAAACAGCGCTATATAATTGGTTTTGGCCGCTGTCTCTCCCTAGTGAACTGACTGTCTCGATATAAGTTATAGAATCTTGACTGGATCGTTAAACTCCATTACTCACCTCCAGTCTATTGTTAGTGTGTTTTTTCTTGCCGCGAAAGTTATTAGTTGAGTTGAGTTGAGTAATGGTGTTTAACGTCCCAGTCAAGAATATTTCATTTATATCGAGACGTCGCCAGCTGTAGGCGAAGGTACAGAAATTTTGCCTGTGCGTTTCGCTGATGGCATTATACAGCAGGGTTTTTTAACGTGCCAAACCCACCGTGACACGGGACCTCGTTTAAGTTTTAAGTTCCCATCCGAAAGAACCGTGACTTTCAGTTCGTAATGCCGAGTGCTTGGCGAAAGAACAGTCACTATCCACTTTCAAGTCTTGGGCCAGACCCGACCGGGGATCGAACCCACGACCTCCCACTTACGGAGCGAGCACTCTACCAACTGAGCTACCGCAGTGGTCGCGAAAGTTATGCATACTTATAATAATAATACAAGGTACATTACATACCTGTCGAAAGTTTAACACTAAACAGGTCATCTCGTAGCTCAGTTGGTAGAGTGCTCGCTCCGTTAGTGGGAGGTCGCAGGTTCGAACCCCAGCAGGGTCTGACCCAAGACTTGAAAGTGGGTAGTGACTGTTCTTGTGCCAAGGACTAGGCATTACGAAATGAAAGTCAAGGTTCTTTCGGATGGAAATAAGGTCCCTTGTCACGGTAGGCGTGACACGATAATAACCCTGCTGTATAATGCCATCAGCGCAACACACATCAAGTACAAAATTTCTTCACCTTCGCCTATAGCTGGCGACGTCTCGATATAAGTGAAATATTCATGACTGTGACGTTAAACACCATTACTCACTCAACTCTTGTCACATTCTCGTATCACAAACCAGTTTTTTAAACTCTTATTAGATATGTTATTTAATGATAATGATAGAAAAGCATAATTTTGTAATCTTTATCAAATATTCGTGTTATTACAGTAGGGTAGTAATGTAAAATATTTTTGAATAACCAGTCTGTCCTGGTCGAACCGTTAAAATCTAAAACAGTAGCAGAAAGTACAAATTTTGTAACGTGTCCAAATTGGGCACCTTTTATCATCACGATTCATATTTTTAAAAATCGTTTTAAACTTATCATGTAGTCTCAAATTATCCATGATGTATGCTATATCATAAACACGAATTAAGTTCTCAAATCTTATTTTTGTAGTACAGAACATGACCGTTAAGTGAATCAATCGTGTCATCCTTCTTACAGTACAGGCCTGTCGAAAGTTTATCACTTAACTAACGAATCGGTGCGGACTCGTCACCTCATTTCCGCCTCAACATTTCGACATCTTTTCTACAGCTGCTATCTTCCTTTCTGCAGCGTGTCGGTCACGCGCTTTACATATCTCGGTCAATCGGCAGTCGAGGTGCGACTCCTTTTCGGAAGTTCAGTGTTAAATTTTCGACAGGTCTGTATTGTCTTTGTTCTGGCTTTATAAGTCTTATCTGCTCGCAATAAAACCCTAACTGTCCTGACTACCAGAACACACAGAGATCCAAATTTAAAACATGAAGATCGTTATTGCCTTTCTAGCAGCGCTTATTGGTAAGTTACTGTATTACAAGAAACATTAGCGGTAGGGAACTTTCGCGGTTATTGTCTTCTGAAGTATTTCGTGGTAAGAAATTTTCACGGTTCTGACTGCAAGGAAAGCGGACCAAAGGAAATGTATAATTTTCACTAAGAAGATATATTCGCGGTTTAAGTCTTATCATCGTGAAAATCGTGATTGTTTCTTCTTAAACTGTATTATATCTCCGCTTCGGAGGGGGATGGGGGTCTGGTGTATACTGGTTTACCTAACCAAAATTTAAGTAAAAACTTTCTCAGCAACTACTAAGCACAGTCATTAGAAGATTTGTTTTAGGGTTCAGAATGAGGCCCCATGCCGTATGTATCGATTCAGTTCAAGTTTGACAGACATTTACTTCCACTTTTTCGACTTAGTTTATTTTTGTACATTTTACATCTTTCAATATAAAATGTTATATCTGTCTGTTGCATCTCGATATAAGTAAAATATTCTTGATGGAACTTTAAATCTCATTCATTCATTCATTCATTCATTCATTCATTTATTTATTTATTCATTCATTCATTCATTCATTCATTCATTCATTCAATCAATCAATCAATCAATCAATCAATCAATCAATCAATCAATCAATCAATCAATCAATCGTTATGTATCTTGTACTTTAACCATTGTGTCATACAAACCACTACGGTAGCTTAGTTGGTGAAGTGCTTGCTCCGTAAGTGGGAGGTAGTGGGTTCGAACCCTGACCGTTTCTGGTCTAAGAATTAAAAGTGGGTAGTGGCTGTTCTTTCGCCAGGTATTCGGCATTGCGAAATGAATGTCATGGTTCTTTCGAATGGAAACTTAATATAAACGAGGTCCCTTGTCGTGGTAGGCTTGGCACGATAAAGAACCCTGCTGTATAATGTCATCAGCGCAACACACAGGCAAACTTTTCTTCACCTTCTCCTATAGCTGGCGACGTCTCGATATAAGTGAAATATTATTGACTGGGACGTTAAACACTATTACTCAACTTAACTTTATTACAGTACAGGTCTGTCGATAGCTTAACGCTACACTAACGAATTAGTCCCGAAAAGTCAGCTCATTCCAGCCCTCGTTAGCTATATCTTGAGAGCATTACGCTATGTGCTACCTAACTCTCGCTAGCTTTTCAGCCACAAGCTATCCACATCTCGCTAGCTTTTCAGTCACAAGCTATCCACATCTCGCTAGCTTTTTAGTCACATGCTATCCACATCTCGCTAGCTTTTCAGTCACAAGCTATCCACATCTCGCTAGCTTTTCAGTCACAAGCTATCCACATCTCGCTAGCTTTTCAGCCACAAGCTATCCACATCTCGCTAGCTTTTCAGTTACAAGCTATCCACATCTCGCTAGCTTTTCTGCTACAAGCTATCTTGCTATCTTTTCAGCCACAAGCTATCCACATCTCGCTAGCTTTTCAGTCACAAGCTATCCACATCTCGCTAGCTTTTCAGCCACAAGCTATCCACATCTCGCTATCTTTTCAGCCACAAGCTATCCACATCTTGCTAGCTTTTCAGTCACAAGCTATTCACATTTCGCTAGCTTTTCAGCCACAAGCTATCCACATCTCGCTATCTTTTCAGCCACAAGCTATCCACATCTCGCTTGCTTTTCAGTCACAAGCTATTCGCATCTCGCTATCTTTTCAGCCACAAGCTAAACACATCTCGCTAGCTTTTCAGTCACAAGCTATTCACATTTCGCTAGCTTTTCAGCCACAAGCTATCCACATCTCGCTAGCTTTTCAGTCACAAGCTATCCACATCTCGCTAGCTTTTCAGTCACAAGCTATCCACATCTCGCTAGCTTTTCAGCCACAAGCTATCCACATCTCGCTAGCTTTTCAGTCACAAGCTATTCACATTTCGCTAGCTTTTCTGCTACAAGCTATCTTGCTATCTTTTCAGCCACAAGCTATCCACATCTCGCTAGCTTTTCAGTCACAAGCTATCCACATCTCGCTATCTTTTCAGCCACAAGCTATCCACATCTCGCTAGCTTTTCAGTCACAAGCTATTCACATTTCGCTTGCTTTTCAGCCACAAGTTATCAATATCTCGGCATTTTCTCACACTAAGATCTGTCCCGAGCTAGTGGCATTCAAACTTGGGGGGAGGGGGTTGTTTGAGAATCTGAGAGGCGCGTTTTTTTCCGCAAGCGAGCTTTTTAGACCAATCGAGTCCTATCCGGAATGTTCGTGCATAATTTGATAGTTTTATTTTATTCATATAAAATCTACTCCATTTTGTTCACAGCTGTTGTTATCAGCGAAAATTGTCAATCAAATTTGGAATGCCAACAACATCACCAAACCCTCTGTGATGGAGCTACAAATGGGAGAGTCGTATGTCGAAAAGTATGCACATGTGTTGTGAGAACGAACGGTAGGTTAATTCAACAAATACATAAGTTCTTATAGATTACAAACTAATAGAAACGAAAATCATAAACCGCGACTTTACCACTCCATGAAATGATTTTCTTAAAACGACAAAAATGGACACCATGATAATAATGATCGATTTTACAAATATAGTACCGGACTGACAAAAGTATAGTACACCTATTTAATTTCGCGTGTATTTATTTTCGCGTTTTATGAAATTGAGACATGTTTGCGTAGTCAAATTTTCGCGTTTTTTAGAATATGCACTATAGCCCAATAAGCATAATATAATTTTCGCTAGGTATTAATTATCGCGCAAAACAAAAGATCGCTGAATAAGCGAAAATTAGAACACCGCGAAAATAAATACGTTTACAGTATTAACACTAAGCTAGCAAACTACTGTAAATGCACTAACTCACAAAAATTGTCAAACTACTGACCTAATACGAAAAATATTTTTATTCATTCAAATGTGAATTTAATTCTGTACATTTTGGTATAGCCGAAATTTGATGTTTTTTCGATACTTTGCCCTTCAACACGAGGGCGCGGTGGCCTAATGTATTAGGCGTCAGTCTACAAATGCAGGGTCTCTCATCGCTGTGAGTATGAGTCTTGCTCAAACCATACGTGTCGCTGGCTTTTATTGGTTCACCCTGTGTCAGTATGATATGACTGGGGGAGCGGTGTACTGACTCGTTAAGCTAGCGCCTTAAAGTCCTAAGTGCGCGCTGATACAACATACTCGCTAACACGAAATTGTTCATAGATTAATCCAGAGATTAATAAAGTAGTTCTCGTCGCGAATAGCTGAAAACATTGTTGATGCGACGTTAAGCAACATTCAACCGACCAACCAACCAATCCCCAAGGTTCGAATCAAGTTCAGTTTTTGTATAATAAATTTTAGACAGATGAACGGAGTTTAATTCAATTTGACACTGAGCTAACTTTGACAAAATCGTGAATTGCGGAAATGTCTTCATGTAATTATTACGCAAATCTTTTGGACAAAAATGCATTAAATTAAAAATCCATGCATCTTGGAATGCAAAACTAAAAGCTTGTTAAGAATTAGAATGTCACTTTGTGCGTATTTTATAATTTATGGTAAATCATCCTGATGGACAAGCGAGACAAACTCAAATTATATATAGTAGGGCAATGACATTGATATACTAAATAGTAGTTTAGGTATGTAAAAGGGAGATAATTATTTACAGGTCTCCTGTTCTTCTTTAAAATAGCGCACATCCAACTATAAGCACCGACACATTCTGTCTAGGGTTAATATTAACTAATTCTCGATGTGAACGAAGAAGCATAAATGCAAAATTTAAGAAAATAAACATCAGTTGTTGAAGTTAAAGTTTGTGAATTCAACTTATGTAAGCAGCCGCAATAAAATTGACATTCTGTAATTTGTAATATTTGCGATTTTTCTTTCAATATGTGAAATTAGCAAAAATTTCCATCACACAAAAATTACCACGTTTACAGTAAATTAGAGAAGTGCTTTAATGATTTATCCTTGCAGAACGAGTCAAATAAAATAAAAATCAACAAGATATAGAATATTTGAAACCAAACATAATTCTAATTCAAAAAAAAATATTGATGATTTTCAGTATTGATTAAACCATATTAAGCATTGCAACAAAAATGTGTGCTTCATGAAGAATTGTGCCTCAAAAATTATCTGGAGCACTGGGAAACGGACAAAATTTCTAAAATATTTCATCGAAAATCTTCAAAACTCATTACTGGCTATATACGGAATTTGGAGATCCTGCCTCAAACCGTTACAAAGTCGCAATTTTACCGAAAGCGGTACGCGATTTTGAAAATATCTCATTGCAAATATTCAAAACGCGTTTCTAGCTATCTATATACGGAATTTGAATCCGTTACAAATTAAAGTTGCGATTTTACCAAAAGCGGTAGGCGATTTCGAAAATATATCATCGAACATTTTTAAGGCGCGCCTCTGGCTATCAATGTACGAAATTTTTAGATGCAATGTCAAACCGTTCCAAAGTTGCGATTTTACTGGAAACGGACGCGACTTCGAAAATGTCTTATCGCGTTTCTTCAAAACTCATTTCTGGCTATCTATTTTCAAAATTTGGACCGTTGCAAAATGCGATTTTAGCGGAAGTGATACGCGATAACGAAAAAATCTCATCGAACATTTTTTTAAATTTAAGGCTCGCCTCTGGCTGTGTATGTACAAAATTTCGAGGTGTTACAAAATTTCGATTTTGCCGGAAACGGTACGCGATGTCGAAAAAATCTCATTGAACATCTTGAAATTGTGACTCTGGCTATCACAAAACTTTAGGCCATGACTGAAATCGGAGTATTTAGTTACAAAATGGCTTTAAATGAGATTTTTTTGCGGTTTGTTTTTTTTCTGCAGGAACACATCACGGATCATGCACCACACAACAAGATTGTTTAGATGACGCACATCAATGTCCAAACCAAGCTAACGAACACTGTGTAGACAACGTATGCCATTGTGAACATAGACCAGGTACTGGCGGACACCAACTTGGTAGGTACTTGCAAATAAATTGTTGACTCGGGGATATTGCAAGCCTAGGCTTATCAAGGTCCTCAAAAAGGTCATCGCAGTATTGTTGATAAGTTTGATGTCTATGTGTCTAGGATTGCCCTGGATATATTTGACGTCTTATAGTTCCATGTTCCTTTCACTCAATTTTGACTATACACACGTGGCGGTGTAGCTAGCTAAACAGGTGGTGCTTACCCTTCCGGAGCACTCGGTCTCACCTCTTGATGGAAAATCACGTGTATAACCTAACTTGTCAGTTCTAAAGTTTTTACTTTGCTTCTAGATTGTGATTCGTCCATGGATTAGTATGTTTATTATACATATTGATGATATCAGCCAAACTTGCTGTAAAAGTCACTTCCATTACAGAGGGCGCGGTGGCCTAATGGATAAGACGTCAGTCTTCAAATCCAAGGTCTCTCACCGCTGTGAGTTCGAGTCCCGCTCGGACCACATGTGGGAAAGTGAATTTTCCTTGCCGTTGGCCTTTACTGATTCACCTGGTATCAGTATAATGGACTGGGGGAGTGGTACGCTTGTCTGCGGCGTACTGACTCTGTAAGCTAGCACGGTAAAGTCGCCCTGAGTGCGCGCTAGTACAAGGCAGACCATACAACACACTCGCACCTCACATGCATACACAAAATTGTTATAGATTAAACCATGGAGATTAATTAAATAGTTCTCGTCGCGAATAGCTGAAAAATTGCTGATGCGACGTTAAGCAACATTCAACCAACCAACCAATCACTTCCATTACATACAACAACTGTGTTTATTTTTCAGCAGTAAACGATGTCTCATCGGTAGTTGACGTCATGTTGACGTCATGCTTTTTGTGGAATTGTTTCATTTCTCTTCCGAGAAAAGAGTTCGCAGCGTTCATTTCAACTCTTGATTTAAGTCATGTAAGATTTAAAATAATCAACATTTACCCATTTTATATTGTAGAATAATGGCAAATATACCACTCGGTGTCATTTTCACCTCGTGATATATTTTTCCGTATATGAACTACGCCCTCAAAGTTATGTATCCAGTTTTAAGTTTTATTTTACGAAATCACTAGCACATCAGATACATTTAGAATATCTTATTTTGTTATATATTTCTTGTTTTTTCAGGTTAAATACAGATACGTTATCGAGATCACCCCTATACACGAAGTTTTACTGTATATTGTACTAATAAAACGTCACTATATTATGCCATTTTTATTTTTCTCTTTCTCGTGTAATTAATATTTCTCGATTTCGACTACGGTAACTCAGATTATAGACCGCTCTGTAGCAACTTCTTATGAAGCCCAACGCCTTATGCAATCCTGATTTCATTCATTTGGCGTCTGAATAACAACGCTTTCATAAGACGTTCGACTTCATTAGGAGTTGCTACATACATTTGACGTCCTATTGTTCCATATTCCTTTCACACAATTTTGATTACACACGTGGCGGTTGTAGCTAGCTAAACAGGAGGTGCTTACTCTGCCGGAGCACCCGGCCTCATTTCCCTGGTAGAAGTTCACGTGTCTAACCTAACTTGTTAGTTCCATAGTTTTTACTTTGCATCTAGATTGTGATTCGGATATGCATTACTATGTTTGTTTTTGATTAGGAGTTATTGCAACACTTATTCAGTATACAGAAAATCAGGATTCAAAGACTATGTGAAGTTGTTGTTCTTTTCCCAAACACTTGAATTTTGGAAATAAAAGCCACGGGGTCTTTCGGAAGAGACCTTAAAGACCGACGCCCCGTGACACAGTAGGCGTGGTACGTTAAAGAACCTTACCTGCACATTACCCTGAGCGCATTGCAAAATTAAAAAAGGTAAAAAAATCTCTGCCACTTCATCTAGAGCTGATGACGTCTCGATGTAAGTGAATTATTCTTGACTGGGACATAAAAGTAGTGCCTGTCAGTTGCGGTTTGCTAAAGGTTGATACTTTTCTCTGGACAATCCTGTTTTCTCCACTATCCCAGAACTAACTACCCGAGGAATCTTGAAAGAGTCGAAGAAACTGCAGTCAAAGAATTTTGATTTTGGGTGTAAACACTTTGTAAGAACTAAGCAATTGCTTCACTCCACTCTTTCCGATAGGAGAGCCTTGGTAGCTGAGTTGAATAAAGCGCGTATTTCCGCGCAAGGTTCCGGATACTTTTTTCTTGCACCCCAGATAGAAAAATCCATACAAAGAGAGGTGCAAGATATCTCCATCTTGTATCCCCCTGTGCAAGATAGCCTACACGCCGTTTTTCCCGCAATCTTTTATCAACAAAATCAGAGGTGTACCGACAGTTAAAATTGATTTTAAATTGAATATTGTACTTTCTGGTGCAAGAAATAGAATCAATCACTACTTGTAGTGCCAGATAGGGAAATCTCAACCCTCGTTCTAATATTTGTGGTCCAGAACTCGACAAACCTCGTTCTGGACCAAATATATTAGAACTCGGGTTGAGATTTCCCTATCTGGCACCACAAGTTGTGATAGATTCTTTTAGTAATAACGCTTGTCAGCTTGGCTTGGTTTTCTTCGTTCGCAATACCTGAACTGATCGGTACAAGTGATATCAGTGAAGGAATCATAACTGGCTCCAGTTTCACATTTACACCTAAGGTATAATTAGAAATGGTTTACACTCAGTTTTATGAATTTTTTTTTTCAAAAACCAGTTAAAGATGAGAAACAGAAATTTGGGTATGAATATAACAAAACTCGGTCTAATATATCATGATCTATTGAGTTTTTCACCGCTTTGGACCAGTATACATTTTTGTTAAAATGTTTAAGCTGAAAAAAAATCTAAGTTTTAGACTCCACCTCTTAGGACAAACCCAACCCCTTTTACTACAAGTGTCATTCAAAGTTTAAGAGGTGTTACAGTTGATTGACTTAAAAACTGGACAGCAGTTTGATAGCAACAAAATTAGGCCAAAAGAAAATAAACACCTGTGTATATGGCTATAGAGAGATTAAAAATGATTTAACAACTGTCAAGTAAATTGCAAAAGCGTTTGCATTTGAAGTGAATACAAATTATACATGTTTTTTTTAAGTTTACATAGTTCATTTTAAGAACACAAATGTATCACTGAAATTTGATAATCCATGGGTCAATTAAGCTACAAGTAGTACCAATTTATGTACATTTGTATATATTTCTGAAAAATAATGAAAATGTTCCAGATACATACTTAAAGTCATCCACCCATGCGAGACAATCTGAATTCAATCACAAATACATTCAGAAGGCAGTGCAAAAGAATGAACATTAAACAGAACATGATTTGGTTTTGCCTTTACACAGGACACAGCATATGGTTTATAAACCTTCCTTGCATAATGAACAGGTTATAGGAATAAAAAAAGGTCATGGCATATCATTATGCCTTACATGGTAAAAAAGGTGGAGTAAATAGACATTATTGAAAAAATTGCCAATTTTTTTCCAGTAAAGTTGGATTATTGCAAAATATACATTATGTAAAATTCAAGTGCATATAAGGCTAAATGATTTTAAATACATTTTATCAAGAAAAAATAAAATATTTTCAGTAATAATTTTTCATGGGCAAATAACTGAGTGTAATCCATTTATGTTTATACTTTAATTAAGATTTTTTTTTAAACTTGAAAATATTAAAAAGTGAATATTTTTGTTAGTTTTCAAGATAGCTGTTTATTTAAGGTGTCTCAGTTTGAAGATCACTGCAATTTTATTACAGTGTTGGAAGTTTCATGTTACGGTATCATAAGTTGTAAGATTCAAGTTAAGGGATACCTTAGTAAACTGATTTCTGTACATAAAACAAATAACCTTTTCCTGCTTTTCATAAAAGTCTGATTTGTAACGAAATTGATAAACTATTTCAAAAGTTTGAACGAGTTACTTTTTCTCTGGAAAAAACGGGGGAAAAACAACTCAATATTTTAATCACGTAAAAAATGTAACCGTTTCACAAATTTCAAATAAAAAATTCGAACTGAAATATTTTTTGTATCAAAAAACTTCAAGAACATTGTTTGTAGGTAATTTTCTGTAGTTTCCTATGATACCAAGTTTATGTCGATCCGTCAATATTTACATCAAAATATGTACAACACACTGTCTGAAAATCCGGTTGGCGCTCTATGGCGCTTACGGGGGTTAAGGGGTTAAGGGATACCTAAGTAAAGGAATGATTGTGTAACTACAACCTGGGGTGAGTTGTTTGAAGACTGATTAGTTTAATCGATTGATTAGTAAAAAAATAAAGAATGCATAATTTCAAATTTGTTCTGAAGTTAATATTGAAAATGACGGAAGTGAAAAGTATTTCAACAAATTGAAGCACATGGCTACAAATCTGATTTGAAGATGATATGATGATTTTAATTGATATTTTAAATCTGTGTTAATCATTGATGAAGCTAATTAAGCTTCAAACAACTGGATCCTGGTGTTTTAAACAATTCAATTTCAATTCAATTTTTCAATTCAATTTTTTCAATAATTCACTCAGCCACACTAATTCAATGAAAATCTTTTGATATAATATGAAAAAATATGGAAATATTATAAAACAATTATTTGATATTACATAGACTAAGTAAGCATTCTATAAAATTTGTCATATGACGGGTATTTTACATAATAACTTGGTATGTATTTGTTTCTAATGTTTGCGTATTTACTACAGATAAATAAAAATGATATTCATCACCAACTATTTGAGTACAATATGGACAAAACCTTTCTTCCCTGTTAATGTTTAACCACCTTTACACATTACACATTTACTCCACTACAAATATCCGTCACGTACTATTTGCCTGTAGCTATTTATCTCTCCGGCCACTCGCTATCCACATCTCGTCAACTGTCAAATGGTCAACTGAGCTGCCACTCTTTTTCAATAGCTCAGTATTATAAGGTATGTGCTGTATCTGCCTGTGTGGCTCAGTAGTAGACCGTCCGCCTCAAGAGCCCGAGGCAAAGTGTTCGAATCCCAGTCGAGTCTCACATAAGAATTCAAAATACTGCATCCACGCTTGGTTCTCGGTATTAAGAAGCCAGAGCATCGACTGGTTCTCCCGGTGTCAGTACAGTGTGTTTGGGGGAGTTGTATGCGTTCTGACTCCGTGAGTTAGCACCTTAAAGTAATCCTAAGTGCGCGCGAATACAAGGCAGACCACTCGCACATCACACACACACACACACACACACACACACACACACACACACACACACACACACGCGCGCGCGCGCGCGCGCATTCTTAGAATATAATAAATATATAATATTTGCGAATAAAGTATACGTATTTTTTCGCGGAGTACTTATTTTCGCTTATTCCGCGGTCAATGGTTTTGCGCGAAAATTAATACAAAGCGAAAATTATATTATACTTCTTATGTTATAGAGCATATTTAAAAAACGCAAAAAATGTAACTACGTGAATATGTCTAAATATCCTATTCCGCGGAAAAAAATACACACGAAAGTAAAAACATTTACATTGACTGCTGATGCAACGTTAAACAAAATTACAACAGACATCAACCAATCAAAACCTCGGGGCAGATGAAGTGAAAATATGCAATAAATACAATAAGTCATTGAATACCACATCTATTCTTTTTTCCACCACTTTTCTAGTGAAGACCTCGGTGGCCAAGTGCGCATTAACGGACAACAGCGCCGCTCACCGCCTCGAATGTGTTCGAATCTCACTACTCGTGATAGATCCTGGTGGACGAGTGGTCTTAAGTCAGAACACTTCCTGGTCACATCAACGCTCATAGCCTATGTTTGAATTCAACTCGTGATAGATCCTGGTGGACGATTTGTTTACGGTGCGCGCTCACTAATTATAGCACCATTCATAGCCTAGGTTCAAATTATACACGTGGCAGATACTGGTGGCCAAGTGGTCCAAAGCACGTGTTTACAAATCATGGCACATCTTATCGAATCCGACTCGGGACATTTACATGTAGTTTAGACCTGCTTGTCATTTCGCTAGTCAAATGTCGTCTGATTTTTCTGGTTTTGCGGGATTTTAAGTTTCCTTCACCAGTCTCGAAATAAATTAAAAGAATCTTGGCTGGGATTTAAAACAATGTATATAACACCACTTCGCTTCATTTAAACTCAATATAATGAGGCGATATATATAATTATACACGTATTTGTAAATATACAAATAAGTTTTTAAAATTAAAATTACATATAGTATTTACTGTGGCGTCATGCCATCTGTTGATAATTAAGCAATCAATTATTAGTTAATTATTTTTGATTCTGTTGTTTCCTGGTTCGGACTGCTTGTATGTCAATACATAAATATATAGCAGTTTGACAGTATCCATTAATGAAATGAGTTTTCAGTCTTATTACAGTTTAATTAATAAATAAATGATGAATGATTAAATGGTTGCTCTCTCTCTCTCTCTCTCTCTCTCTCTCTCTCTCTCTCTCTTCTAACATGGTGAACCTCTGTGGCCAAGTGGTGTAAATGGCGGTTAACGAATCACCGTGCAGAAAGTTTGTCAGTTCGTTTGTCGAAGGTCTGTTGGATTTTCCCTCAACCATCCAATAACTGGAATATATATCATGAGTGGGCATAAAACACACACACACACACACACACACACACACACACACACACACTCTCTCTCTCTCTCTCTCTCTCTCTCTCTCTCTCAAAAATAGGAAATACCCGCAGTGCGAACATTTGTGTTGCACCAGTAACATATGTTACATTACATTACATAAATAAGTGTCATTTCAAGGTAACTCCTATTGCCTGTTACAGTGTAGTATTAAAACAGTGGTTAATGAATTTAATTGCTATTTACTAAGTTTGGTATAACTATTGAAGTAAATGATATTGGTTAGATACGCCAATTTAACTTGATCAGGAAATTATGTATATAATTGATATTATTTATTATTAAATAACTGTAGCGTCAACACTCTTATCATAATAACAGCTACTAATATTTTTCGTTTTATCTTAATAACATTGCATTTTCAACGTAAAATGTTAACATTTGAGTGGCGCTATTGGGCATCCCTACTTAAGCAATACGGTACAGGCCTTCGTGATAACATTGCATTTTTAACGTAAACTGTTAACATTTGAGTGGCGCTAAAGGGCATCCCTACTTCAGCAATACGAGACAGGCCTTCGTGATAACATTGCATTTTTAACGTAAACTTTAACATTTGAGTGGCGCTAAAGGGCATCCCTACTTCAGCAATACGAGACAGGCCTTCGTGATAACATTGCATTTTTAACGTAAACTTTAACATTTGAGTGGCGCTAAAGGGCATCCCTATTTCAGCAATACGAGACAGGCCTTCGTGATAACATTGCATTTTTAACGTAAACTTTAACATTTGAGTGGCGCTAAAGGGCATCCCTACTTAAGCAATACGGTACAGGCCTTCGTGATAACATTGCATTTTTAACGTAAACTTTAACATTTGAGTGGCGCTAAAGGGCATCCCTACTTAAGCAATACGGTACAGGCCTTCGTGATAACATTGCATTTTTAACGTAAACTTTAACATTTGAGTGGCGCTAAAGGGCATCCCTACTTCAGCAATACGGTACAGGCCTTCGTGATAACATTGCATTTTTAACGTTAAAAGTTAACATTTGATGGCGCTTTTGGGCATCATTACTTAAGCAATACGGGACAGGCCCGCCAAAAGTTTATCACTAAGCCAAAATAACAAATAAGCGTTCGATCGGAAGAACATTTCAGCCAATCGTTAGCTGTATATTGCGTCAGTATTTCAGCAGCTACTGTCTATCTTTCGGCAGCATTTCAGCCACTGGTTATTAATATGTGACGCGCCATGAGATTTCCAGGCTTATGGAGGTACGACGTCATAATCAGAAAAACGTAATCGAAGTATGACGTCGATGAATAACGTGAAACGTGCACATGTCAACCCGGCTATTCAATCGGCGATTTCAAGTAGTAAAAATGAACCATTTAAAATGAAATTTTCCTGATTTAGTTATGTTCGATTTGAGAAAAATATTGGAAAACATTTTGTAAAAAAAATCAAATCATATTATTAAGGTTGAAAAATTTTAGTTTAAAAATATCAATAGTTCTAATAAAGCTCATCCCTTCCTTCCTACCGGTGCCGTGAGTATGTGTCAACTTGGCCACTAATCAGTCGAGTTCGACCCCTTTTCGTCAACAGCTCCATTGTCATTATTAAAATTAAACCTAACAACTCAAATTAAGTTGAGTACATGAACTTATATCAGGGAAATGAGACCGGGTGCTCCGGAAGAGTAAGCACCTTGTGTCTAGCTAGCTACAATCTCCAACAAAAAGACTACTCTGTACATAATAAAATAATTCAAAAATGCCAAACACTGTTTTCAAAACTATAATACTATTTCATGGTGATGGGACACATCAAGATATGGTATGGTTGCAATTAATTTATGGTGATTTATACATACCATAAGCAAGATTATAAAGGTATGAACAACTAGAGTATTAAATGAGGATAAACCCAATTAACAAAGTTTATTTTTTGAATTAGCTCACTCCACCAAATAACGTACAGTTCCTATGTTTAGCAGGCTGCTTGCAAATAAATTTTCGACCAGGAATGTTGCAAGCCTAGGATTACTAAGGCCTTCAAAAAGTTCTATGGCCGCATCACAGTATTGTTGATAAGTGTGATATCTCTGTGTCCAGGAATGCCCTGGATATATTTGACGTCCTATAGTTCCATGTTCCTTTCACACAATTTTGATTACACACGTGGTGATTTCAGCTAGCTAAACAGGAGGTGCTTACCCTTCCGGAGCACCCGGCCTCACTTCCCCGTTGGAAGTTTACGTGTCTAACCTGACTTGTTAGTTCCAAAGATTTTAATTTGCTTCTGGATTGTGAATGAAACTTTTTGAACATGGTATGTTTGTGGTTGATCTAAAACAGATTTAAATGCCTTCACAATTTTTATACCTTTAATTGTCGACTGTTTCATAAAACAGGATATAGTTAATTAGATAATAAAATAAATAAATAGATATAAGTAATTATAGTTGTTGATATATCGTTATTATATAATCTTAAGTATAAATGAGAGTCGATTGTTTTAGCGATCCAGTATAAAATTAAAATTTGCAAGGAATAAATGAAAATGGCTGGAAATAAGGAATATGTCTGTACGCTGAGTCCAGCGCTTATTGAAAAGGCAGAGAAGGAATTGAATGAAAATCCAAAAACGAGAAAAACTGATATACAGGCTTTGAGAGAATTAGTGGTGAAATATCCAGGTATTTATTTATTTATTTATTTATTTATTTATTTATTTATTTATGTTGCTAAAAGAGTTGTATTGTTGTGTTCAAATAGACACGCATGGGATGAAAATTTTATGATGACAAAAGTGAATCAAAAACAAACATACTAATCCAAACCAGAAGCATAGTAAATTTTTTGAAACTGAAAAGTTAAGTAAGACACCAGGGAAATGAGGCCGGGTGCTCCGGAAGGTAAGCACCTCCTGTTCAGCTAGCTACACCCCCCATGTGTGTAATCAAAATTGTGTGAAAGGAACTTGGAACTATGAGACGTCAAATTTATCTAGGGTAATCCCGGACACAGAAAAATCAAACTTATCAACAATACTGTGATGACGGCCATAAAACTTTTTGAGGGCCTTGATAAGCCTAGGCTTGCAATATCCCTGTGTCAACAATTTACTTGTAAGAAGCCTGCTTTGTTGAACAAAGTCCCAGTAGTGGGAACAAGCTCTATCTGTTTTAATTTAGGAGTTGAGTAATGGTGTTTAACGTCCCAGTCAAGAATATTTCACTTATATCGAGACGTCGCCAGCTATAGGCGAAGGTGCGAAATTTTTCCTGTGCGTTGCGCTTATGGCATTATACAGCAGGGTTCTTTAGCGTGCCAAGCCCACCGTGATACGGGACCTCGTTCCATCCGAAAGAACCGTGACTTTCATTTTGTAATGCCGAGTGCTTGGCGAAAGAACCTTCACCACCCACTTTCAAGTCTTGGGTCAGACCCGGCCGGGGTTCGAACCCACGACCTTCCACTTACGGAGCGAGCACTCTACCAACTGAGCTACCGTAATGGTTTAATTTAAAGACTTAATTTTGGAATAAAATTCCTCATCAGTAGTGCTCGGGCTACTGTATAAAAGAATCATTAGCGTGGAATAAATATAGGCGATGTTAATGGTTACTCTTGTATCGCAAGTATATATTCTCAGTTAAAATGTCTTATGCTCTTTGGTGCACTTTCCTAAAAGTCGGAACCGTGAATATTTCTTATACCGGTAGTTTAGAAAGTCAAAAAGCGTGAAATTTTCCTACCGCTAATGTTTCTTTTATTTTATTTTATTTTTCACAAGTTTGGTCCAAGCAATACTGATAAGGAATGGTATTCCGAAACGACCGTCAAATGATGCATGATAAAGATTTAGATCGATATAATTTTCTGTCACGCTCTGACAGACTAGTTTATTAGAAATATTTTCTTTTTCATGCATTTGTTTAATTTAAAGACTTGAAAGATGATAGTGACTGTGACGAGATCCCGTCTTACGGTAGGCTTGACACAATAAAAAATCTGTATAATACAATCAGCGCAACGCATTGTCAAAATTTCTGTACCTTCGTAAGTAAAATATTCTTGACTGGTACGTTAAACACCATTACTCTTGCAGAAAAGCCAAATTGTATCCAAAAACATTAAAAATACCTAAATACCTGACTGCATATTTAAGAATCTTGTTTTACCAAAAGTCTTTGCAATCTGGTAAAATTTTGCGACCTTTTTATGATAAGGCCGAATTAAAACAAGATACTTCATTTTATTCTAACTGCGGGGACTTTGTACAACGAAAAAGGCTGCTTGCAAATAAATTGTTGACTCAGGGATATTGTTGATAAGTGCGATGTCTCTGTGTCCAGGATTACTCTTCCGGAGCACTCGGCCTCACTTCTCTGGTACAAGTTCACGTTTCTTACCTTATTTGTCATTTCCAAAGTTTTATACTTTGCCTCTAGATTGTGATTCAGACATGGATAAGCATCTTTGGTTTTGATTTAGTAATTATATATTGTGTATGAATATTCTATTTTATATGAGATTTTGCATCAAGTCTGATTAATTTTTTTTATCTTAGGTTTAAAAATAAGGACAGACGATGGCTACTTGGTACATTTTCTTCGTGCAAGAAAATTTGACACCAACAGAGCATTTAGTCTCATACTGAATCAATGTACCATGAAGATTGCACACGAACAAATCTTTAATAATCTTCGACCATCCGCAATTAAAATTGTGATAGACGATGGGGTTACTGGAGTTTTGACTCACAGGGACAAATTGGGTTGTCGGGTTGCGATTTGCCGTCCGGGTAAGTGATGTTCAATTCAATATTTTATTAAGCGAGCCACATATCTGGTACATCACTGCGATAGTTGGAGGTCGTAGGTTGGAACCCCGGCCGGGTTTGATCCAAGACTTAAAAGAAGGTAGTGTCTGTTCTTTAGCCAAACACTCGGCATCACGAAATGATTTTTTTCAGATGGGAATTTAATATGTCTTAGTAGACTTGGCACGATAAAGAACCGTGCTGCATAATGTCTTCGCGCAACGCACAGCCATAATTTCTGCACCCTTGGCTATAGCTTGCGACGTCTTGATATAAGTGATTACATCAATTTCTGTATTTCCATAAATTGAGTGCACATGGTTTATATCGTTTATTTCTTTAAATTGAAAATGTTTTCATTAAACTATCAATAAAATGCATTTATGACCGAACCAAATTATATTTTGAATTAAAAACATTATTGTTCAGTTCTGTACATAGAAGAATTTTGTAAAAAAATTGGAAATTTTATTATTTTATACACCAATTGGACCTCATTCAGAGTTACACCAGGGCATTTAGGGTCAGGTAGGTCATTGTTGTTTTCGGGTTTTTTCCAGGTGTGAAAATCATGAATATTACAACTATGACATAACGTTTATAGTTATTCTAAGTAAGAAGGTACAGAAGGGATAATTTTGACATAATCATATTTGTTATTTTGTTAAAAAGTTCAAAAATTGTATAGTTAACTTTTTCATGAATGAAAAATAGTTTTTTCTATTAGGTCAGTATATTTTGTATCAAGATTTGACAATTTTGCTTAAAAATATGTGTTTATTCTTGCATTTTCCATGTGCATTGAATTTGTGGAAATACAGTAAATAGCACAACACCTTTGCAGATGACATCTATGTGGTAGATATATTGGTATTAAAATTATTACAGTTGTACGAAGCAATTTCCTTAAATAGTGCCTTATGTTGATACGACATACAGCTTAAATAAATCTTGTATTGTAATTAATATTCTTAATCTATATAAAATTAATGTAGTTATTCTGACTACATTAAGCATCCACAATGTGGATTTTACACTCAATTTTGATTGCCAGGCGTTGCTTTTTAGACAGTAAATTGTTTATCCGGACACACACCTTCACCTTCTGGTGGAACATTTTTCAACTACAAATCTCAGTTTTTTACATTGCTTTTGGGATTATGATTTCAGAAAATTGACATTCTAGCGAGCTGGGGGGGGAGGTGCCCTTCATTTTGAATGTGGGACGCGCCACACTATCTTGCATTACCCCTTAAAATACCATGAGCAGAAATGGCATTTCTCATATTAACAATTTCTTCTTTTAATAAATATTTTCTTTAAACCCGTACCTCTATTTCTTCCATACCTGCTAGTGTGAGATAGGGTTTTTAGCCACGCGAGATCGGCGAACCTAACATAACCACGTAACCCCCTGTGTGGGACATAAAGGAATATGCGAGAAAATTGATACACATCAAGGGTCATGACCCAAATTGACTTTCACGGGAATTGCAAATAATTGCTTCTGCATGTTTCATCGAAGATACAGTCATATTGTAAATATTTAAACACGAGTCGGTATGTATAAGGTTGATGGCAACTATATATCAGTCTAATACCATATAGTATTATTTTCAGGCAGATGGGATCCGTCAAGATACGGCATAGATGAAATATATCGTGAATTTTACATCGTCTTAAGTAAATTAATTAAGGTGTGTAAAAAGCAGAATAATAACATAAAGATATTACATGCTTATTTTGACAATTATCTTTGACATTTTGAATTTCTTCTATCTTCATTTGAAAGTAACAATTTTACAAGAATTGTAACAATTTCGAGAAACTTTAGGAATTTCAACAGAGGAGTTGTATAAAACATCGGATCAGAGTGGTATTAATTTGTACGGTTCTTTTTCTCTTGTGTGTGGTTAATTGGGACATAAAACTAATATAAAACCACTCCATTTCAAAACTTTTTAATATTTTTTATAATTCATTAACACGAAGATTAGAATGACGTCCATTAAATTTTCTGCTTCGCCATTCTATTCTAAATTAATTGACTTCTTCCATCATGTTGAAAAACAAAGATTTTAAAGATAATTCTAAGTATTTTTAATTAATTTTATAAACAAATAAATCTGAATGACGCCGATATTTTTTCTACTTCCCCTTCTATTCTACATTTTTTCTACTTGCAGGAAGAAGAAACACAAATAAATGGTATTCGATACATTGTAGATTTGAAAGATATCTCCTGGGCTCATGCTTTACAAATAACGCCTTACTACGCGAAATTGTTTAGTTCTATCATCCAAGTTAGTAGTTACATTTCTTACTAACTTCCCTTGTTTCGTTCATTCTTCCCTGCGATTCCACACGTGTTAGGTGTAGCTACTCGTACGAGGTACACATCGTCACTTCCCTATTTATGTGTTTAAATTAATTAGCCATGTTTCAGTTTTTACTTTGGTTCTGCCTATGTATCTTAGATCCTGCATTTATCACATGTCCGAATCACAATCCAGAAGCAAAGTAAAAACTTTGGAACTGACAGGTTAGGTTAGACACGTGAACTTCCACCAGAGAAGTGAGGCCGGGTGCATCGGAGGGGTAAGCATTTTTGATGACGGTCATAAAATTTTTTTAGGGCCTTGATAAGCCCAGGCTTGCAATATCCCTGAGTCAACAATTTATTTGCAAGCAACCTATTTCGTTGTACAAAGTCCCCGTACTGGGAACAAGCTCTACCATAGTGTATTACTTGGGAAACAAATACACCATAAGCAGGAGAAGCAGGTATATCGCCGCATAAAAAAGGAAAGTTGACAATAGAAAAATTGTAGTCATCACGTTTGTCATAAAGTTTAACCTGTAGCCTTTCGTGTGCACCATGACTAAATAATTACTAAGAACAACGAAAAAAGGTTGCTTGCAAATAAATTGTTGACTCAGGGATATTGCAAGTCTAGGCTTATCAAGGCCCTCAAGAAGTTTTATGGCCGTAATCACAGTGTTGTTGATAAGTTTGATGTCTCTGTGTCTAGGATTGCCCTGGATATATTTGACGTCTTATAGTTCCATGTACTTTCGCGCAATTTTGATTGTAGACGTGACGTGGCGGGTGTAGCTAGCTAAACAGGAGGTACTTACCCTTTCGGAGCACCCGGTCTCACTTCCCTGGTGGAAGTTACGTGTCTTACCTAACTTGTCAGTTCCAAAGTTTTTACTTTGCTTCTGGATTGTGATTCGGACATAGATTAGTATGTTTGTTTTTGATTATCTGTAAAAATTAACAGACCTACCTTTCAAATAGCAGTAACTGCTGTCATCATGCATCATCAGTAATACGTGTCTCGCAGGACAGTTAACAGCTGGAAAAATCTATAAAAACCATGTTTCTTTCATTCTTAATTTTATTACATACGTGATGTAATAAGCTAGATAGTAGGTGCTTACATTTCTGGAAGACCTGGTCTCACTTCACTTCATGTGCTTCACTTTTTTGTTTCAAACATTTTACTTTGCATTTGTTGTTGTGATTTGAACATAAACCGGAACTAGAAAGATAATACTTTACTAAAATTGATAATATCAAAAGGCCGCCATTGTAACAAATGTTTACATTGTTGTTATAACTTTTCTTTTTAAATCTGCTTATAATTACAGGCTAAATCTGATGTTGAGTTTTTGGATAAACGTGTCTTGGGATATATCAAATTATATTATTATATTTAAGATAAAAGAGCAAAACCACAGAAACAAAACATTACAGCTGAAGTGGGCAATTGCTATATGTTACAAAATGCACGGAAAATACATGACCTTTGATATTAAAATGTTTAAAGGATATAGAATTTAATTGTTGCATGTATAACTGTTTTCCATTACTGAACTTTCTGTAATAAAGTACTTTGTATTCAGTTTTGTCATTTAAGGAACTTTCGAAGAGCGCTTACAACGAAATACATACATATTTGTATACGCACATTGGGAATATAAACATTGATATTTTCTGATTTCAGGATGCATTTCCGATGAGATTAAAAGGGATACATTATGTTAACCAACCAGTGATATTTGATTATATATTCGCGATAATCAGACCATTTTTAAATGCTAAAACGGTCAGCAGGGTATGTATATCGTGTTTCCAAAGGTCCAACTATATTTTGTTCAAATTATATCTATAAATTTAAAATAAAAATAGTGTAATGCCGCAAAATATTTTTTTCATATAAGAAATCAATTTAATTATAAAATGTTAAAAAAAACCTGGATTGTACAATTATTATTACACATTATAATAGCGTTAATTTTACAGCACTATATATAGACGGTCGTTTCGGGATAAATTTCCTAATCGTGAGTGCCTGGACCAATTTTATATTTAAAGGATTTGAAAAAAACTATTACAATTCTTTAATGCAGCCACCTGTTGTTAAATGTAACCCCCGCCTGCTTCTCTCTCCCTCTCTCTCTCTTTCTCTCCCCTTCTCCCTCTCTCTTTCTCTGAAAACCCTTTAATATTAAGTGGATGTAGATGACATGTTGTATGTATGATATTATGAGTACAATTGTAAATATATATTGAATAACAATAATCTTAAAATATGGAAAACATTTTGACAAAACGTTAATCACTTATATCGAATGGTTACAAATTACGCCATAATCAAAATTTGGCGAAGGTAAGGTACTGTAATATAGCAACATATTTCTTTAGTTGCATTTATAATGTTTTGAGATAGCATCTGTTGGAATATAAATAAATAATAATTATTTATATTAATCTCCCTTTCTTATGTACTGACTTTAATTGTCTTTTTTATTTCAAGTTGCGTTTTCATGGTCCAAATGTGCAAGAATTGACGAAGTTTATAGATGAAAACAATTTACCAGAAGAATATGGAGGGAAACAACCGCCATTTTCATCAAAGGTTTGTATTATACTAGTGGTTCATTTCATTATATAGATTGTTAGGCAACATATATTATGATTTATGAATAATTGATTAATTGATTGATTAAATAAGGTTTTGTATTCAAGTCAAGAATTTTTTACTTATATCGAGACGTCGCCACCTATAGGTGAATTGGCAGAAATGTTTTACCAATTATGATTTATACGTTAGTATTGTGCAACTTTCAATATCAGTAGAGTTTAGGTCAATATAATTTTATGTGCTGTAATGCACTTGCGCGCACTTAAGAATTTATGGTTACCAACAAATACATCCCTGAGGTCTATGGAAATTATTAAAACTAAACTGTTTATTGTGCTGTGTCTAAGGAATGACTTTATAGACCTATCAAAAGTTAATCTCTGAGACAACGAAAAGAAAACGACCGAGGCTCAATTACGGAGAAGTCGAAATTTAGATAGCCAGGGGCCCAAGACCTGCAAAGATATATAGATAACGTCTAGTAAAATGTGTGGTGTTCGAGCCAAAGAGGGGTCTATACGACCTGCCGATACGCCATTGATTCTTTACCCATTGTAGTCTTAGCTCATTCGTCGTCGGAAAAAATAGTTGTTTATTACTTATTACAGGAATGGGAAGAGAAAATACTCAAATGTGACGCAGAATTCGACGAGGATGCTAAGTACGGGTTGCTTAATTTAGGAGCAGAAGCAACGAAAAATAAAGAAGACGCCATGGAGGGAACTATTGGAAGCTTTAAAAAGTTAAATGTTTGATTGATTTTTTAGTGTTAATTCGGTATGTGTGTCGGTAGGTGCTCAGTTTAGGAATGGCGGAAAACCGGAGTGTCTGAAAAAAGTAACAAATCTATATATAGCATTAATGATAAATCAACGATCTTTTTAGGCCACATCGGTTTTCCTCACTGAATAAGTGATCGAACTATAATTTCCTGACTTGTGTCTGGCACTGGAATCATTAGTGCGGTTATATACAACTAGCACTATGAGGATCTTCAAAAGTCTTACTTATTTTACAACCAATGACCCATCCATATATGCATACATTAAAAAATCTAGAAACGGCTTTGCTTTGATGAAAAGCAGTTATTTGACGTCCTATATAGGGCCATGTTTCTTCCATTCCCGATTGTGGAAGGTCACGTAATGGATTAGTATGTTTGTTTTTGATTACAAACTGCTTCAGACCAACCTTAAATCAGCTAACAGGTAGCTCAAATATGGGTTAAAGGCATATATAAAATAATATCTTTAATTCAGCTTTACGCTCATTATGGGAATATATAGTTACTTCTGAATGGCATTCTGTGTCATATTGACGACTTTATCATGATCGATCACATGATAGTTAAAACTACTTTGCTAGTGGACGTCTATTTATTTGTGGTTAACGTTAAGAGAAGGCCAGAAATGATAAAGATATTGATCAATATGGTTTATAACCAGTTATTCTAAGTTACCCTACCCATGGTTTGGTATCTTTGTTTTTTGTTTTTATTTTTGTATCTTTGTATATTTTACAGAACATACAATATAAAAAAAACCATCAATTCTTGCTATACTTATACTACATTAATTTTATAGTTTATATATAAAATAAATCCGTCGTCTTTCCACAACATCGTGCCGTCGGTCGAGCATAACCTGATGTATCATCATTATCGTACATAGTATATAACAATGTTATATGTAATAGGGAAACTTTAAGATAATAATGTGACCTATTTCCGTCAAATATTTTTAATTAAAATTAAGTCGAAGACAAAAGACAAACTCTAAGTTGCATATATACAAGATCAATCCCAGATGATGCATATACAGTTAAACCTGTCTATAAAGACCACCCAAGGGAACCAGTAAAAGTGGCCTTCGGGGCAGGTGGTCTTTAAATACAGGTTATAATAATATGGCTAAGAACAATTGGTATACAATTCTACTTGCCTTTATAAGCTGGTGACCCTTATATAGAGGTGGACTTAAAGGCAGATTGGACTGTACAATATTTTTTATTTTAAACCTGCCTAAGCCATTATATATATTATAATTCAGAAGTAGAACCGTAGTTACAAATAATATTAATATTGCAACACTATATAAATAGGGCTCTTGCTTGAGGGAAATATGAATTGTCTTCCTGAGGAAATATTATCTTTACAGCCGAAAGGCGATGCAAACTAAATAGTCAATTTCCATATAATTAACCTGCAGTTGGTTTAATTAGTCTCTGCGTTGGTATTGTGAAAGTAATCACAGACCGCATAATGGACAAATCCATTTAATGACAATATATGTTTTTATCTGTACCGATAACATTTAGAAGTTGTTAGTTCATTGTTCTATTTCAAACTTAAATATCTTACTTGATATAACTTCAATAGACTTGTAATTTCACATGTCTTTTAAGAACGTATTTTTTCATATTTTGACTTTGTGGCAAATATACCCAGCTTTTTAATTTTTAATTTTTTGCATTTAATTTATATCAATTAATTTCAATAAACTTTTTCGACAAAAGTTTATTGTAAAAGAAATACTTGTTCATTTATAGTCTTATTTCCAAGGTAATTATTTAACAGTACTATTTATCTATTTACATGGTTGATTTTTTTTAATATTCAGTGTAGTTTTTGAGTTTTTGAGTGTTACAATTTAGCAAATAATTGAAAGGTAGCCGTTGTCCTGATATATTGATATGGCATATTCGACACCTTTATTCACATAAGTCTTTAAAAAATACTGCCACTTTTACTTAAGTTGTTGACGTCTCGATATTCATTCAATCAGTCTTCCATAGAGACACTGTTTTTGTTTTATACATAACTGCTTTTCAGTTTTTTTATGGTAGAGTACAATCCTGACGAAAGTTTAACACTTAGCTAACGATAAGAAGTCAGGTCCCTGCTTGCGAGTTGCCCTAATATGGGTAGCTAGCGACGGAAGATAATTAGCTGCTGGAAAAAATGACTTCTCAACCTGTCTATAAAGTCCACTTTTTCAATCAACTTTTTAAGTCTTTAGAGATTTATAATTACTTAAAGTTTGTGCAAAAAATCAACTTAATTCTTATACTCTTAATGCAGGAAGATTAGAAATATATAATTATTATAATTACAATTTTTGTATCAGTGTATAGAGTGACAATCAAATTTTTACAATTTTCCATTGTATAGAATATAGTTTTGAGTTATAATAAGTTAAAGTTTTAGAAAAAAAAACATATTAAGTTATTATTCTCATACCAATAACTGAAGCCATTAAATCAGAAGGTAGAAATAGTCTTTGTTATTTACAGGTAGTATGTTTCTATACCTATTATCTTAATTAGTGACACCCTGCTTCTTAAGAAAACACAGACACCTATTAGTCAAGTGTATACTGATACAGTAACCATGTTATCAGATGATTAAATACACTTTTCAAATATTTTCTATAATTAACTCTAAAAGGTCAATAAAAAACTATTTTAAATACTTTAATGAAAATCATTTTTTAACAAATTTAATAAATTAGTATTTAAATATGTACTACATATGTTTCACTCATTTGTAAAACAATATCAGCAATACATAATAACTCGTTCATAACCGGTGACCCTCTATATAAAGTCCACCTGTCTATTAAGTCCATTTTTGCACAGTACCCCGGGTGGTCTTTATACACAGGTTATACTGTACATGTAAATATGGCCCTAGATGAGCTGCCGATTAGACACTAGTTGACGTATCGCCGGCCACGCCCACATTGCTCCGACACTGGCCGCCATCACGATACCAAAGCAGCGTCACGGCAACTGACGTTCTAGTGTCAGTGACGTCATTAAATGGCGATATTCAGCCGAGTTTTCGTTCTTTTTGCGTGTAAATCAAGCATCCGGACATTTGACGGAACATTGTGGGCGTGGCCGGCGATACGTCAATTTGTTAGCTTAGTGTTTAACAGCAGGTCTTGACTATCATTATGAGGCGGTTAATGGTCGTCCAACAATAGTACTTTAACCACATTCTTTGACATTAACTTCAGTATCTTCTGTACAATATTTGAATAAGTGTTTGTTTCTCCATTTGATATATACTGTTTTATCGGACTTTTTTTCCTGCTTTTTTGTTCCGTTATTAGTTGCCATACACATGTTTAAGTTGCAGGTAGCTTTTTTCTATTAACTACAAACATACGGGTTCGTGTTAGAATTGCAATGCAAAATGCGTTTCAAAACCAAGTACATTAAGATTCACACAAGGAAATGGGAAATGAGGTCAGGTATTTGTAAAGGGTAAACAAACATCTGATCGGTTGATCAGATAAAATACCATGACTACAGAAAAAATGCAAAAGAATATGAAAGACTTTATGCGATGTTTTCGAAAAAAATGCGATTCTAATGAGAAAAATCGAATTATGCGATCGCTTACCATTCTGCAACAACGGTATCGGGTACAAACCACGTTGTTTGCTAGAGTCTTCCATTGTATAAAACAAAATTGTATATTGCTTCTTAAAAGATAATTTAATTTGTATAAAATAACGTTCAGCGCATTTCGTACAACAACATCCCGAATCAACACTCAATATAATCCATCATACATTTAACTTTTTGAAGCTTCCAATAGTTCCCCCCATGGCGTCTTCTTTATTTTTCGATGCTTCTGCTCCTAAATTAAGCAACCCGTACTTAGCATCCTCGTCGAATTCTGCGTCACATTTGAGTATCTTCTCCTCCCATTCCTGTTATAAGAAATAAACAACTAAAATTTTCCCGACGACGAATGAGCTTAGACTACATTGGATAAAGAATAAAATGGCGTATCGACAGGTCATATAGACCCTGTTTGGTTCAAACACCACACAATTTGCTAGACGTTATTTATGTATCTCTACAGGTCTTTGGCCACTGGCTATCTAAATTTCGGCTTCTCCGTAATTTAGCTTCGACCGTCTCCTTTTCGTTGGCTCAGTGTTTAACTTTCGACAGTCATTTAATCAATCAATCAATCAATCAATCAATCAATCAATCAACCAATCAATCTTAAATTATATTTCATGCTGCCTAACAATCTATTTACTGTAAAGGGGGGCATATCTATTTCGCGCTGAAGAAATTACCGCGAAAAAATTACCCATGCAAAAATGTCTACCATACTTGTTAATATATCATATTATATCAAATATTATGAAATGAACTATTATACAAACTTTTGATGAAAATGGCGGTTGTTTCCCTCCATATTCTTCTGGTAAATTGTCTTCATCTATAAATTCCGTCAATTCTTGCACATTTTGACCATGAAAACGCAACTTGAAATAAAAAAATTAAAGACAGTAGATAAAGAAAGGGAGACATGTATGGGGTTAAATAATTATTTTTCAGTATCATTCCAACAGGTGCTATCTCAAAACATTATAAATGCAAAATAAGAAATATTTTTTCTAAATCACAGTACCCTACTTTCGCCAAATTTTGATTATAGCGTAATTTGTAACCATTCGACATAAGTGATTAACGTTTTGTTAAAATATTTTCCATATTTAAAGACTAATGTTATTCAATATATATTCACAATTGTAATCATCATACATGCAAGATGGCATCTACATGCGGTTTTTCAGAAAGAAAGAGAGAAAAAGAGAGAGATACAGAGAGAGAGGGGGGGGGGGCAGGAAGAGGGGGGTTACATTTAACAACATGTGGCTGCATTAAAAAACTTTAATATTTTTTTTAACTCCTTGAAATTATTCAATTGGTTTACAGTTTGGTGCAGGCACGCCTGATTAGATAATGTACCCAAAAAAACGTCTATATATAGTGCTGTACATTTAACGCTATCAAAATGTTTAATAATAATTGTACAATCAAGGATTTTTACATATTATAATTATAATTAAATTTATAATCACGTGATTATTAGTATTAAAAAATATTTCGCGTCGTTGCATTAATTATATTTGAAATTTATAGATATATTTTGAACAAAACATAGTAGTGTAAATAACACGATATACATACCCTGCTGACCGTTTTAGCATTTAAAAATGGTCTGATTATTGCGAATATATAATCAAATATCACTGGTTCGTTAACATAATGTATCCCTTTCAATCTCATTGGAAATGCATCCTGAAATAAAAAAAAACACCAATGTTTTTACAGTCTAACCTTCCTTAAATGCCACCTCTGTATAAGAGCCACCTGCTTATAAAGGCCAGTAGAATTGTGTCTCAATTGCTCTTTATTCATGTATAAAAAGGTCACCTGCCCATAAATGTCACTTTTACTGATTCACTTAGGTGGCCTTTATAGACAGGTTTGACTGTATATCCATATGTTCGTATACAAATATGTATGTAATTTTATTGTAAGCACTCTTCGAAAGTTCCTAAAATGGCACAATACAATTGATTTATAATAGCAGCTGCTTTATTACAGAGCGCTTAGAAAATGAAACCATTATACATACAGCAGTTTAATTTCATTTCCTTTAAACATTTTAAAATCAAAGGTCATATATGTTCAGTGCATTTTGTAACATACGGCAATTGTTTTGTTTTTGTGCTTTTGATCTTTTATCTTGAATATTATACATTTATTGCCTTTGAGTGAGGGGGATATGAACATTTCGGGAGAAGCCCGAGGGAAATGTGACTTGTTAAGGGTGAACAAATGTTCATATCTCCCTCAAACAAAGGCAATAAATTGTTTATTATACCGAACGATAACCATTGTTATAAGAACGACAGAAAGAAAGAAAAATATTTTAAAAAAGACAGGCAGAAAACATCATTCCTTCTCCGATTCATCGCTTTTTCCCCTATCGGAACTCATCGGAGGCAAACCCTAGCACGTCATGACCGATTCTCCATCGATGACGTTATATCATTGTGACGTCATGGTGTTTTTCGAAGAGGTGGAATATGATGTTTTCAAAACTAGAGGGATACACGATGTTTTCTCCACCCTGATCACATGATCCAACGATCCAATCATATTACAGATAGTATCATATTTTTCTAATAAGGTATAATAAAATTTGATAAATCCCAAGACACGTTTCGAAATATTAAACTCAACGCCTGAAATTATAAGCAGATTTAAGAAGAAAAGTTATAACAACAATGTAAGCGTTTGTTACCATGGCGACCTTTTGATATTGTTAATTTTATTAAAGAATTATCTTTCTAGTTCCGGTTTGTGTTCAAATCAGAACCACAAACGCAAAGTAAAAATGTTAAAAACTAACAAAAAAGTGAAATACATGAACTCCAACAGTGAAGTGAGACCAGGTCTTCCGGAAAAGTAATCTAACTAACTCGTATATTAGGTGTGTAATAAAATTGAGACTAAAAGAAACATGAAATGACGATATCTACGATAAATGCAGGATCCAATTATGGCTACAGAAGTATAAAGCAAAAGGAAAGTAACAACTGAAACATGGCAAATTTAGCACATAATTAGGGAAGTAATGGTGTGTACTCCGGGAGGGTAGCCATCACATGATAATCTAGCTACAACCGACACAAATAAACAACATAAATATAAATAAAATAAACATTTATTTTGGAAAATAGAATCAAAAACAAACATACTAATCCATGTCCGAATAACAATCCAGAAACAAAGTAAAAACTTTGAAACTAACAAGTTAGGTAAGACACGCGAACTTCCACCAAGGAACTGAGGCCGGGTGCTCCGGAAGGGTAAGCACCTCCTGTTTAGCTAGCTACACCCGTCACGTGTGTAATAAGAATTATGTGAAAGGAACATGGAACTATGAACTGTCAAATATATCCGAGGCAATCCTGGACACAGAGATATCAAACTTATCAACAATACTGTGATGACGGTCAAATAACTTTTTGAAGGCCTTGATAAACCTTGGAATATCCTTGAGTAAACATTTTATTTGTAAGCAGCCTGCCTCGTTGTATGGGAGTAAGAAATGTAACTATTTACTTGGATAATAGAACTAAATAGTTTTGCGTAGTAAGGCGTTATCTGTAGTGCATGAGTCCAGGAGATATCTTTCAAATCTAAAATATATCGAATACCATTTATTTGTGTTTCTTCTTCCTGCAAGTAGAAAATTAAATGAGGGCGATGTAAAAAAAATAATGGGCGTCATTAAGATTTATTTGTTTATAAAATTAATTATAAATACTTAGAATTTTTAAAATCTTTGTTTTTCAACATCATGGAAGAAGTCAATTCATTTAGAATAGAATAACGAAGCATACAAAATAATGGGCGTCATTCTTATCTTTGTGTTAATGAATTATAAAAACATATTAAAAAGTTTTGAAATGGAGTGATTTAATATGCGTTTTATGTCCCAACTAACCACACACAAGAGAATAAGAACCTTACCTATTAATAACACTCTGGTCCGATGTTTTATACAACTCCACTGCTGAAATCTCTAATTTTTTTTTAATTATTGAAATACTTGTAAAATTGTAAACTTTCAAATGAAGATAGCAGAAATCTAATATTAAAGTAATTGTTGAAATTAACACGTAATATCTATATGTTATTATTTGATTTTTTCATACCTTAATTAATTTACTTAAGACGATGTAGAATTCACGATATATTTCATCCATGCCGTATCTTGACGGATCCCACCTCGCTGAAAATAATACTTTATGGCATTAGACTAATATATAATTACAATCAACCTTATACATATCGACCCATGTTGAAATATTTACAATACACTATCGCGCTCTCCGATGAAATATGCAGAAGCAATTGTATTGTAATCCCTGTTGAAAGATAATTGGAGTCATGACCCTCGATGTTGTATCAATTATCCCGCAATATTATGTCATGTCCCAAACAGGGGGTCACGTGGTCATGTGAGATACGCTGATCTCGCATGGCTAAAACCCTATCTCACACTAGCAAGTATAGAAGAAATAGCACAACAGGTTGAAACAAATATGGGAACTTAATATTTATTAAAAAAAAAAGAGTTGTAAAATTGAAAAAGAAATGACATTTCTGCTCATGGTATTTCAAGGGGTAATGCAAGATAGTGTGGCGCGTGCCCTTATCGAATTTGGCACGCGCCACACTACCTTGCATTACCATGATCAGAATGCCATATCTTAAATCATAATCCCAAAAGCAATGTAAAAAACTGAGATTTATAGTTGAAAAACGTTCCACCAAAAAATTAAAGGTGAGTGTCCGGAAAAATAAGCATCTCCTATTTAGATAGCAACTCCTGGCAATCAAAACTTGGAAAGAAAACAACATTTCTTGACGTTTAATAGATTCAGGATAACTTTGAAGACATTTATATACTAGTAGTTCAAAAATATGAATTACAATACAGTATATCTACCAGATAGATGTCATTTGTAATGGCGTTGTGCTCATTAACTGATGTTAAAATATAACAAAAATATAATCGTGATATGTACAGAAAAGATCAAATATATTAAAATAATCTATAAAATGTTATTTTCAAAGGAATAAGCACCAAAAAAATATATAATCAAGTATCAGTTTTAATTTTTTTTATGATTGAGTATTATGGAAATTACACTAAAGTTAGTTTTGGTAAGTTTATTTTTAAAACATTATTCTATAAGAAGTTAAAACCCTTTGCCCAAAAGTTGTCTTATTCAGTGTTTTCTTTGATCCGATCTTAACAACCTCTGTTTGACAAGCATATTATTTTGCGTATAAATTGTACAAAGGTAGATTAATGAATCTTTTTTGTAATACTTATTATCATGAACATAATTATTAGGTCGTGGTGGTCTAATAGATAAGACGTTAGTCTACAAATCCAGGGTCTCTCACCGCTGTGGGTTTGAGTCCCACTCAGGCCACATCTAGTTAAGTGAATTTTCCTTGTCGTTGACCTTTACTGATTTACGTGGTATTAATATAATGAACTGTTGGAGTGATGCGCCTGTCTACTTGATGAGCTAGCACCTTTAAGTCGCCCTGCGCAGATCATACAACACACTCGCACTTAGAGATTAATTAAATAGTTCTCGTCGCGAATCGCTGACAAATTCCTGATGAGACGTTAAGCAACATTCAACCAACCAATAATAATAATGTTTTTGATTATATTTATATCTAGTCTGATAGTAGACTACTACATGTAGCAGTCGGTTGAGAATAGTTGCTTCATTTAATCTCTCCTTTAGTATCACTAATCTCGACGGGAATAACAACGTGGAATAGTCTGTGGATAAAAGACACTTAATTTAAAAACCTGTTGTAACATTAGCTTAAATCAAATGGTATATTGAAAGCACAATCTGCCTTGTTCAGTCTGTTGTTTATCATTGTCATGTATGTTGTATTGTCACAATGTCACAAGGTGGATAAAAATTAAATTCAACATCACTTACCCGGACGGGAAATCACAACCCGACAACCTAATTTGTCTCTGTGAGTAAAAACTGCAGTAACCCCATCGTCTATCACGATTTTAATTGCGGATGGTCGAAGATTACTAAAGATTTTTTCGTGTGCCATCTTCATGGTACATTGGTTCAGTATGAGACTAAATGCTCTGTTGGTGTCAAATTTTCTTGCACGAAGAAATTGTAGCAAGTAGCCATCGTCTGTCCTTATTTTTAAACCTGAAATGAAAAAAAAAACAATAAGACCTGATAGAAAATCACAAATTAAATAGAACTTTCATACACCATATATTATTACTAAATCACTATCACAAAATCAGCAGTGCTCAGACAACTGTATAAAAGAAACATTCGCATGAAAAAATAGTCGAGATGTTTATGGTTACTCTTGTATCGCTAGTATATCTTCCTAGCGAAAAAATCTCTTATGCCCCTCGGTACACTTTGCTTAAAATCGGAACCGTGAATATTTCCTCCCGCGAAATAGTTTAGAAAGTCAAAAACCCGTAAACTTCTTATCTCCCTTGGTACACTTTCCTAAAAGTCAATACCGTGAAAATTTCCTACCGCGAAACAGTTTAGAAAATCAAAAACGCGAAAGTTTCCTATAGCTAATGTTTTTTCTTATACAGTATGCAATTTTTCATTAAATAAATACATAAATACAAAAGTGTTTTATGAACAAAAATGTTCATGATTGTAAATTTGAATGCCTCATTGTATATAGAAATTTATAATTTACACTTACTATGGTGAAGTGCCAAGTGAAAAGTAATTGTATCATACTATTTTTTAATTTGTTTTCTTCTTCTTTGTGTTTCTGCCGTGTATAATGATTTCCTGGAATTTTCCAAGACTTAAGTTTTTTTCAGTAATTTGGTAACAACAATAGCGAGTGGTAAGTAAAGCAAAAATATGAATAAGGAAACTTAATACGCTATGGTAGAGCTTGTTCCCACTACGGGAAGTTTGTACAATGAAGCAGACTGTTTGTAAATAAATTGATTACTCGTGGATATTGCAAATCTAGGCTAATTGAGGCCCTCAAAAAGTTTTATGGCCGTCATCACAGTATTGTTGATAAGTTTGATGTCTCTGTGTCTAGGATTGCCTAGGATACATTTGGCGTCCCATGGTTTCATGTTCCTTCCATTCAATTTCGCTTACACACGTGACTTGTCAGTTTAAAACATTTAACTTTGTTTCTGGATTTTGATTCGGACATGTTTGTTTTTTATATTAAAACAGAAAACGAGTGTATGTATTAAATGAACACTCATTGACAACACTCACTATATCAACAATATATAGTCGGGCATTGAATTTATAGGTAAACAACATTGACCTGTCCGTTTGACCTTTCATTAGGAATAGTCATATAAAAGCATTCATCCAATAAATGGGTAGTAGTAGGATTAACTGTTAATAGTATGTACTTAAGGTACATAATTGGTGTTCACATTATGTAGACAAAATAAACACATGTGATCACTATATATGGATGTACTTGGTCTGTTATAAATATTGAAATCAAAGGTCAAGCGGACAATTTTATAATTTCTTCGTAAAAACAACAAATTGAATGTAAGCAAGATATTAAGTTTACTTACTCCCTAATCTATGCTACTTTTATGCAACAGTTAACCATATGTCCAAGCAGAAAGTTTACCTCCATCTTCAAAACCACATATTAAGTTTGTATGAAATATGTTTGAAGAATTTAATTTTTTTATTAAATTAATAATATATATTCTAAAAATGGTTTGTGAGTTATACATCAATCTGTAGTTTGTTATTTATTTTATTTAATCGAATGTAAACATTTTTTTGTTACATGTATAACAAAGACAACATCTTTGTGCCAATAATTTTCCCTAAGTTTAAACTTTTCATGATTTTTTAGAATAATAATATTACTTGTTTTTATAATAAAATAATAAGTTCCTATTACTTTATTATCAAGATAATATATTTTTGAACCGCTTTATTTTCACAATTTTGGTTCAAGAAATACAAATGAGGAATGGTATTCCGAAACGACCGACAAGTGCTGCAAAAAGATTACTGGTATAATATGCAATTTCTATAATCATAATTCGATAATTAGATGAATAAATTTTAAATGATAAAGATTTTGATCCATATAATTTTGTGTCACGCTTTGATAAACAATTTTAGAAAACATTTTTCTTTTTTAAACATTTGTTTATTTTAATATTTTATATAAATTACAATTAAAAATTTTAAAAAAGTCTTTTTGTTTATCTGGATATTGTCTCTTGTATTTACTCTTGTAGAAAAATGCAATTTTAACTAAAAACACCACTAAATACCTGACCGCATATTTAAGATTTTTATTTACCTAAACCTTTAGGAATCTGATAAAATTTTGAGACCTTCTTATGATAATGCTAAATGTAAGAAAGATACTTCTTTTTATTCACTTTTTTCATCACAAAATTTCCATGGCATGCATGTCTATTAAAAAACTAACAATGTAAGCCTTCTAGAAAATGCAATAAATAAATAAATAAATAAATAAATAAATAAATAAATAAAAAAATTAATATAAATACCTGGATATTTCACCACTAATTCTCTCAAAGCTTGTATATCACTTTTTCTTGTTTTTGAATTTTCATTTAATTCCTTTTCAGCCTTTTCAATAAGCTCTGGCTCAGCGTACAGACATATTCTTTATTTTCAGCCATTTTTACCATCTAATGCAATTTTTGATTTTATACTGGATCGCTAAAACATTCTACTCCCATTTATACTTAAAGATTATATATCAACGATATATGTTTTAAAACGTGATTTACTTGAAAAACTATAATTAACTATATACATAAGTCTCCTTTCGCGGTGTGGTTAAATTGTCTTTTCTATCTATATAATATATTTTTATTATTTTATATTTTCATGATCTAATGAACTATATCCTGTTTTTATCATTTAAATATCGGTTGACAAATTACGATTTATATTGCCGCAGGTGTAAATTATTGTGAAGGCATACAAATTTGTTGTATTCAAAATTAAACATACTTATTCGCGTCTGTTTGTATAATTTCAGACTTATAAAGACATAAAATATAGAGATATAAAACAATAACAATAATAAAAAGTTAACAATCAAAAACAAACGTACAAATCTATGTCCAAATCACAATTGAGAAACAAATTGAAAACTTTGGAACTGACAAGTTAGGCGAAACACGTAAACATTCATAAGGGAAGTGAGGCCGGTTGTTACGGAAGGGTAAGCACTTCCTGTTTAGCTAGCTACACCCACCACGTGTGAATCAAAAATGGGTGCAATTTATAAGTTTAACGTCCCATAGTTCAGTGATCCTTTTCTTTCTTAATTTTGATTGCGCACGCAGCGGGTGTAGCTAGCTAAACATGAGACGACTACTCTTCAGAAGCACCAGACTATATTTCTTTGTTGGACATTCACGTGTTTTACCTAATTTATCACTTTAAAAGTTGTTACTTCTCTTTACTATTGTTGTTGGGACATGGATTAGAAACCTTTTCAGACAGGTACAAAATCACATCCCTATCTTTACACAGATGACAACGTCATGTTTTGAATCAGTGGTGCTGTTTAAAATGCCATAGAAATGTTAATTTGCCAAACAGTTAAAAACTGAATGCAAATATCAGATGCTTTTTTAATAAACATGACTTATCGATTTAAGTTCAAATCATAATTACAAAAGCAATACAAACATAACAGTAGAATAAAAGGTAAAATAAAAACAATCATGTCTAACCTGTTATAATTTTATAGTGTCAAAATGACGTTTCCTAATAAAATTTCTCATCAGAAGTGCTCGGAATTGTGGATATCGCCATAAGTTTAAGATGTTGAAATAAGAAATATAAAAGAACTAAAATGTTTTTTTACCTAATACCTAAGGTTATACTTTGAACTTAGCTTAGATTTTAATCTTCTAGAGCACCCACTCTCACTTCCCTGGTGGGATTTCACGTGTCAAACCTAACTTGTCAGTTCCAAAGTTTTTACTTTGCTTCTGGATTGTGAATCGGACATGGATTAGTATGTTTGCTTTTGATTTTAAGGAATTTTTATTATTTTAAAGCAGATAATTTTCATGTGATATTTCTATATATCAAACACGAACATACTGGTACAAATTCAAAACGCAATCAAGACAGCAGAGTAAACCCGTTAAAAATAGCAGACAGAATTGAAGGTAAATCAAATAAAAACATACTGGTGCGTACGGAAATCGAGAAGAGAGAGAGAGAGAGAGAGAGAGAGAGAGAGAGAGAGAGAGAGAGAGAGAGACTATCCAATCATTCATCATTTATGTTTTAATAAAATTGTAATAAGACTAAAAAACTAATTTCATTAATGGATATTGTCAAACTAGAATATATTTATGTACTGACATAAAAATAAGTCCGTTCCAGGAAACAACACGATCAAAATTAATAAACTAATGATTAATTTCTTAATTGTCAACAGATGACATGACGCCACAGTAAATACTAGTTTTAATTCTAAAAAATTAATTTGCATATTTGCATATACGTGTTTAATTACATATATCGCTTCATTTAATTTAATTGTAATGAAGTAGAGTAGTGTTATATACAGTGTTTTAAGCCCCAGTCAATATTGTTGTGAGGTCCAGGGATGGTGGATGAAACATGAGTTCCCAAAACCCGAAAAAAAACCCAGACGGCATTCGACTAGCGAAATGACAAGCAGATCTGGACTACATGCACATGTCCCGAGTCGGATTCGATGTGAGACGCGGTGATTTGTAAACACGCGCTATAGACCACTAAGCCACCAGGATCTGTCCCGAGTGGGATGATTCAAACCTTGGTTGAGATAGGCGCCGTGATCTATAAACACACTCTATAGACTACTCCTACCAGGATCTGTCCAGAGTGGGATTTAAACCTTGGTTATGAGTAGCAATGTGATCATGAAGTGTGTACTTGGCCACCAGTTCTCCTACTAGAACTGTTATGTATGTGATATTTCGTGACTTATTTATATATCATTTTACATTAACACTTCATCTGTCCAGAGGCCTCGATGTGTTTGTTGTTGATTGTAATGTTGTTTGACGTTGCATCAGCAATTTTTTCAGCTATTCGTAACGAGAGCCGCGGTGGCCTAATTGATAAGACGTCAGCTGATTGTAGCTAAAAAAGAAGTTCAAACACTTCTAGAGCACACTGTCTCAAGGTCCTAGGGAATACCTCCAAAACAGGAAGTGTTTACCCTTCCGAAGCATCCGGCCACACTTGCCTGGCGGAAGTTCACGTGTTTAACCTAGCTTGTAAGTTTCTGGATTGTGATTGGGCATGAATTAGAATGTTTCTGCTGATGGATTTTCCCCGATGATACTGTTAGCCAAGTCACACTTACTAGTCAGTATACACAGCACAAATAGAAATAATATTAGAGACCTTGAGACGTCTCGCTCTATACAAAATCTCCTGCAAGTACTAGGGCATTAGACTAGTAGTTTATATTGTGCTTCTTGTATTATTCTTTAGGAAAATGTCTCATTTTGCCAGTTCCGATCATTGTTACTTCTAAAAAGATTCACAAGGCACTTCCGAATAAATAAAAAAATAACAATTAAACTTTCCGATAGTTTTAATTATGATGATATTCTAACATACTGCGCCGTTACAGCTTGTAAATAAAAATGCAATACATATAAAAATTAATTTCCTATACGCATTTTACCAGTAACCTTACATTTAAGATTTACACTTTAGGAAGTCATGGTTATCTGAATTGTAAACCTTCCAATGTTGCAATTAATGTGTATAATCTAAATGTACGTATGAATGATCATCGGTCAACAGCAGTGTTAATAAATTTCTTTACCAAAATTTTAACCAGCCGGACCATTCTGTATTATCTATGAAGTCAGATTTTGGAAAAAAATAGATCATACAAATAGTACTACATTAAGCACACAATACCGATTAAACGGGAGAATTACTCTATAAGAGAACTAGGCACTCCTTCGCCATATGGGTGACAAAATTGTTAGCGTCAACAACCTTTCAAGTTCAGGTTGTAACAATGTAAATGTTTTATACTTGTTCAACAAAACTACACGTGACAATAGAAATCATGGGCATCGGCTTACAACACACCCTATTCCCATGATGTTAGTTTTTCTAATCTTTTACCATTCCTGAAGAAACCTCTCGGATAACACCAACTAAACTCTGCAAAAACAAACTAAAACATTTACATTTAAAATCAAATGTACCAAAAATATAATATATAACAAGCAACTAAAAATATTTATATTTAATGCAAGCATTAACAACAAAGTAATAAAATCTAAAATCAATACGCAGATGGCGATGGGTTAAGAAAGTAGGTATACCGAGTGCTTGCGCATTTACCACTGCAATCTCACCTTCTAAACAAACAGCATTGATGAAAATTATCGTAAAAGTATCGAATGTTAATTTTGTTTGCAGGAAATTTAATATTTTTGTAAAGATGATATTTTGTTGTGAAAGATGAAAAAAATTCCAACAATGCAATCTGTTTATACCTTCATCAGAGCAAATGGTTTTGTAATATTTTAATACGCTTTGTAATTAGCATACGCCCTGATTATAAGTCCCTTTTCACTTAAGAAATATTAAAGTCGTAGGTTAAAAGCAAAAAAGTATAGGATCAAGTAAATTTTTATCGAACAAAAAAAAAAAAAAAAAAAAAAAAAAACCAACAGACGAAATAACACGATAGAAATGATGTTTAAAACATAATTAACCTGAAAAAGCTAGGGCAAGAAAGATACAAATCTTGTACGACTTTTTGTGAATTTCGATGATGTTGTGGGTTACGATAAATCTATTTTGAAATCCTCGTTTTGACAACAATTGGTCTATAAAAACATATATATCCAGCATTGAAAAACCATATCAGGAGAACAAAAGTTTTAATTCAAAATTAAAAATACATTTAATACGCTACAAAGAAAGAAATTAAAGATCGTTGTTTTAAAAGGTCCAATTAAAACGCTAAAAGTAGCTATAAGGACCCATTTGAATACACAAATGGCCAGTTCTCCAGGTACATTTAGTGTTTAATTATGAAAACTTCATTTTAGCAAATTAAAGTTTTGAACAAAATTTATTTTAATATATATATGCTAAATTGCGTTTATGAAATAAAGTAATGAAAATAGTTGATACAGCTCAGCTATGCAAAAAATCTATATCAATCTATATTTAAACTGTTAACCTTATTACATAAAAGATTGCTGTATCACTGTAAACGTCTTAATTACTGATAAAAAGCGCACTATCAAATTTACAATTGCGTCGCTGGCGAAGTGCGTTCAATAATGTAAGTATAAATAAATAAATTCTTGACTCAGGCATATTGCAAGTGTAGGTTTATCAAGGCTCTAAAACGTTTTATGGACGTCATCACAGTACAGTTGATAAGTTTCATGTATCTGTGTCCATGATTGCCCTGGATATATTTGACGTCCAATAGTTCCATTTTCCTTTCACACAATTTTGATTACACACTTGGAGGATGTAGCTAGCTAAACAGAAGCTTCTTACTCTTCCGTAGCACCCGGCCTCACTTCCCTGGTGGAAGTTCACGTGTCTGACCTAATTTGTCAGTTTTAAAGTTTTTACTTTTCTTCTTGATTTTAATTCGGACATGGAATAGTATGTTTAATTTGTTTTTGGTTATACAACACTTGAATGACAGTAGGCAGACAGATTTATGATTTATGGACATACGTATTTACATTCGTATATCTGTGCATATAATTTTCGTATTGATGCAACTAATACCTAAGGATTTTTATCCTTGAATTATACAACAATTATAACGAATGATAGCCAAATTATAATTTCACATACATGATGGTCAGGCTTCCAAGTATTTCGATATATATAACAGGTGTTCTAACAATAAGTTACTTATTCCAAAGTCTACTTTGTTAAGTTAAAGTCTGTCCCGAGCCAATAGGCCCATCAGGCCGGAGCTTATCCCGGTTTCGGTGGCGTTAAGCGAATGAGAGTACAAGACTCTCCCCTGAATGGGACGCCGGTCCATCGCAGGGTTAACCCCCAGCATTTTGCTGGTACTCATTTATTTTTCAGCTTAGTGAACTGGAACAACGTAAAATTAAATGTCTTGCTCAAGGGCACAACACATCGCCTGGTCCTTAATCACTAGGCCACGCGCTTCCACAAAAAAGTCTACTTTGAAAAAGTCATAAATACAGAGAGGTTTAACCTTGTACTTTGGAACAGAACTGCAGAATAATGGATTCTAATAAATCTTATCCACTTGTCATTGTTTTACAAAAAAAATAAGCCAAGATACAAATATCTAATGCTGAATATGGCTTCTGTTACTTTGACCAGCACCATACGGATTCCAAACAATAATATACTGAATATTTCATCAACAAGATGTTAGAGTGGTTGATAACTAACATATTTGTTGTGTTTAGTAATTCAAAACAATACCAATACAAACAGTCGGTATACTAAGGGGCACAAACTGTGCATCATTGCTTTCTGGTTTGTTTCTTTATTAGAAATAATGCAGGACCTGGTGAAACCTGGATAGAAGCCTGTGGCAAAATCAGTCAAATCCACATACAGATATATATAAGTTCTGCTTCATATTAGTACAAATAACACTGTATAGTTATAAAGCTACATTTAAAGCTGTATGACAAACGTGATGTCTTAATTGTTCTATTGTCAATTTTCCTTTTCTATGCAGCAATATACCTATGTAGACCTATTTCCCACTACAAGAATTTTATACAACGGGGCAAGCTGCTAATACATGTAAGTGAAGTGTAGACGCATTGATATCGTAAGCCTAGGCATATCAAGGCCTTCAAAAAATTGTTAAGACATTCAAAAATTTAGTGATATTGATCTAATGAAGTCACAAGTAAAATATATTTTCGTCCTTTGGGTATTGCTTCAACATGTTGGAAAACAATTGCTAATTTTGTATCACAATTTTGGTCCAAGCACTACTGATAAAAAATTCTGAAAAGACCTTTTGGTGCTGTAAAATTAAAACTGGTATGATATGTAACTATTATGTGTACAGCTGGTTTATAAATATATGGAGAAAACGAACAAGAGCAGGTAGGTGAATCAAACGCTGCAATGTTTGCTTTAATTTTATATTTTAAGTTTAAGATATTGGCCTTAACGATATCTGTATATTTAAAATAATCTGTTAAATGCAATATCTTTGACGTTAGCGTTATGCATCATACAGCCATATGTACTACTGTCCTAAAAAGATTAAATTTATTTGATAATGCCGTTTTCGACAAAAAATGTTCATATCGTGCAAATCTAAATCTACAGTTTAAACGAACAAACACCAGATAAGATATCATAAACATTGAGTTATCGTTATTGTTTTAATCTGATAAAATTAGTCATAGTATTAAAATTAAACTAACACTGTCTCTTGAGAGTCAAATACCCCAACATTTTATGTTTTCCCGTGACCTTGACCTTCAAGATATGACCTTGTTTCAAGGTCATGCCACACCTTTAGACCATGAAGATTATTCATGTCAAGTTTTATGACAGTCGTCCATAGAAATTTTAAGATATGGCCCGGACACAATTTTACACGGACAGACAGACGGACATCCAGACAGACAGACAATATGATTCCTATGTGCCCCCTTAACTAGTTTGCGGGAATATAATAAATCCATCAATGTAATATCGGTTAAAAACAAATTGTCAAAAGTCCAATAAATGGTATCCATCGAGAAGGTATTCATTATTCGTCTTTCGTCCTATTTTTATACGTTCAAGTACATGACTTTGTATAGTTTTAATGCATGCACCAACAAATTACAACATCATGTACTTTGTCCTTTGCATATTTTTTGTATTTTTGCCAGTTAAATAAAATTAACCTATCTGATATATACTCTTAAAAGAAAAGCCTGTTAAAAAAGCGTGAGTACGCAATCGCAAGTTTAATGTAAGATGGTGGTATATTGGCTGCTGGAGACCCATGAATGGAGTAACAGTGGTTCTTTAGACGATTAAATTCAAATTTGTCAAGATGGTCGCCTTGTTACAAAGGCTTATAAAATCACGTTGGCACGTTGGCAAGACTGCAATGAATAGAATTTCTCTTTTTGTTTTGTTTATCAAAACGCATTTTTCAGTTTGTGTGTTTGTTTTGATAATTGTATTCAATAATATATTGTCACACAGGAGTAAACAATTTCTTGACTTGTTTATGTAATGTTTTTATTAATTTTACGTTATTGTATTGAAATGAAAATGATGTAAAAGTTTTCTAAATAACTTCAAGAGGGCGCGGTGGCCTAATGGATAAGACGTTAGTCTTCAAATCCAGGGTCTCTCGCCGCTATGAGTTCGAGTCCCGCTCGTACCACATGTGGGAAAGTGAATTTTCCTTGCTGTTGGCCTTTACTGGTAACCTGGTGTCAGTATAATGGATTGGGGGAGTGGTACGCTTGTCTGCGGCGTACTGACTCTGTGAGCTAGCACGGTAAAGTCGCCCTGAGTGTGCGTTAGTACAAGGCAGACCATAAAACATACTTGCACTTCACATGCATACACAAAATTGTTCATAGATTAATCCATAGAGATTAATTAAATAGTTCTCGTCGCGAATAGCTGAAAAATTGCTGATGCGACGTTAAGCAACTTTCAACCAACCAATCTAAATAACTCCTTTTTGATATATCTTGTACTTTTTCAGATGGCTGAAAAACAATGTGAGTATAGTAAGCTTAGTGATCTTATCAATATATTAGTATATTGTTTCAAAAAATTCCAGTGTATTATTCAATTAAGAGAGAGAGAGAGAGAGAGAGAGAGAGAGGCCAGTTTGATCAATAAAACATAAACATACCGGCGTAACTATTTTTTTTAAAGATTTCCTTTTTGTGAATGTTGTGAATGGCAATTTTGATTTTCATCCAGACGATAATGAAGAAAATAAACGCGGGTTAAACGAATTATTATTCATCAGATAAACAGGTGAGAAAATCTACTAGACAGGTAAATTTAATCACATATATTTACATTTGTGATGTTTTAATGTATTTAACTTTGTTAAAGAACAGATGGCAGTTATAGTAGTATATTATATGCCATTGCTAAAGTGACGTCACACATCTGTTTCTTGCGATTATACCGTGTGACGTCATTGATTGGCTGTTCCAGCAATTGGAAAGACATATCATACACGACAGTATTTTAAAGTTTTTTAGGATTAAAATACGAAAATAAGATTTTCTTAAAACTGGGAAATGTAAATATAACCATTGAACTGTCTAAAAATGGCGTTTATAGTGCTATAACTGTCATTGCCATGCAAAGCAAACTAATCATAATGCGCTAAGGCGCATTATTCAGTTTGCTTTCCATAGCAACAATGTTTTTGCTGACAAAATTTGACAAATTGACAAAAATGCCTATTTGAAAACGAGTTTTTTTCAAACATGGGAAAAACTAGTTCCATGTTCCATATTGTAGTCACGGTAGGGGACGATTTATCCCTTTCTTTATTACGATTAAGCTTACGTTTTTAACACTTTTTTTCAAAAGCAAACATCCAAATCCCGATTCAAATACAAAGAAAAAGTATGTTCCTTTCATTCTCAATTTTAATGTTGTAGATAACTAAACCAAAGATACTTACTGTTCCAGAGCACCCAGGCTCACTTTTCTGGTGGGAATTCACGTGTTTAATTTTATTTGCCAGTTTATCCAGTGCTTATAAAGGATTGTGATTTCGGCATGGATTGGTATGTTTGTTTTTGATAGAACAAATATTTACAATATGCACATATTTGCATTGCGATAAAATATAACCTTGACCTTCAACTATTTCCATTTAATTTATATAAATAGTAATAATTTTGTTTTTTAGATGGGGCAGTTGATGAGACGGAAACCAGAGGTAGTCATTTTGCGCTTTCTTATAATAATAATAATAATAATAATAAAAGGTTACAAAATGTTCGCAAGGAAATTTGACAGAAAAATTATATATAATACCACATTTTTATGTAATGTGTCCTTTTTGTTTCGTATGCACTACTGAATCAATAACTTTGAATTGGATTAAATTAGGGTTGTGGTTTCTCTTGTACAGTATTTCAAAAGCACATTACATTGCTTCAAAGTACTGTCCGCGGTTTGAAATACATAATTTCAACGTCTAAATTAATTTGTGAAATACTTAACAGTACGCTGATTAAAGCATTGCCTGATGACTGAGGTAAGGAATTGCCGGGATTTTTAACGACGATCATTAAAGAACTTTTGTAAGTTTTGGAAATAAAAAACAGTCAGATGGGGCTAGATTTAAATAGTATGGCGATTGTTGCAAGACGGTTAGCTCCTCCGACTTAAAAAATTGCTTCATAAGCTCAGATGTATGTGATGGAGAATTATCATGAAGTAAACGAACATGTCTGAATCCTGAAATAGGCGTCGTTTAAGATACTATTTCTTGTACTTTGTTGAGTTTAACATATCGTTAATACCGATCTGTAACGCGTTTCCCCTAAACCACCGGAATGTGTACGGCTTTACTATCACATAAAAAGAATATGCAATAATGTACCTACTTTGTGCTTATGCTTCTTTTCGCAATTACAGGCCCTCTACCGTGTTAAAACCACTGCGATAGCTCAATCGGTAGAGTGCTCGCTCCGTAAGTGGGAGGTCGTGGGTTCGAAAATAGTGAACCCATCTTTTGCCATGTAACAATGCTTGCGAATTGTCTTCGATTAAATTTGGGAAACATTTTTAGCAAAGGCTTAGCGGTTTATCCTTTAATTTGGTGATCTGTCAATATGTACAGGATTGGCAGAAATATTTCTTCTTTCAAAATACGCTTTAAAATAAAATGCATCCGCGAAAGCGATATACCAACAACTTTGGCAATATCATGAATCGTGTATCTGCCATCACTCTCAATTTCAGTCGCTGGTCGGCCAGCGTTTGCTGCATTTTGACGGACTCGATAAACTCTCCCAATTGAGTAAAATTCGTGTTACGTAATGGCCGCAATTGTGAGAACTTTTAGATTACCTTAAAGTTTTTCAGTATTCTCAATCTGTTTCCGAAACATTTTAACGGTTGTCAATGACTAGTTCTATTGGTTTAACTCTTATTTAAAAATTATTTGGAGTTGAAAATACGTGGTTATAGAGCTAATTAAAACTATCATCATCAACAAAATCGTACAAAACTTTATCGCCCTGTGGTACAATACACATACATATCGAAAATCCCTCTCTAATACAACAATTATGCAAAGAATCTTGTATCACTATATGTAAATGCACATTCACATAGCTATGGAAACGGTTTTCTAAACTCGAATGCACAAGATGTGTATTGCTTTTAGAATTACAGTTAACGTCATGAAATTTTTACATTTAGTATTAGAATAATGTTAACCTTCTGCAAATGTTAAAGAATTGTTGTCAATTTAAGAGATTGTAGCATTTAGAACATTTAAGTAGATTTTTGGACATTACACCATGAATTAAAGAATTGTTGTCTATTTAAGAGATGGTGGCCTTTAGAAGATTTTGGTAGATTTTTGGACATTACACGATGAGGCTAACATATATAGTGAAATCCCTCGAAATGGACCGAAAATAATCCGTCACTATCTTTAATTTCATGTTTATGGCTTTATGATTAAGAGAATAACTATCTTGTTTTTCAGATGATGTGGCAATCAATATCGATAAAGGTAACTATGAAGCAATTCAAAATGAACAGAAAACGAAATTTTCCCATGGGAATTTGACAGAACAATTTTATGTGATACCTCGACTTCATTCTGTGTCTTAAAAATAGTTGCTCTGTATGCATTGCATCCATAATCAAAAACAAACATACTAATCCATGTCCGAATCACAATCCAGAAAAAAAGTAAAAACTTTGGAACTGACAAGTTAGGTTAGACACGTGAACTTCCACCAGGGAAGTGAGGCCGGGTGCTCCGGAAGGGTAAGCACTTCTGTTTAGCTAGCTACACCCGCCACGTGTGTAATCAAAATTGTGTGAAAGGAACATGGAACTATGAGACGTCAAAAATATCCAGGGCAATTCTGGACACAGAGACATCAAACTTGTCAACAATACTGTGATGACGGCCATAAAACTTTTTGAGGGCCTTTATAAGCCTAGGCTTGCAATATCCCTGAGTCAACAATTTATTTGCAAGCAGCCTACTTCGTTGTACAGAGTACCCGTAGTGGGAACAGGCTCTACCATAGCGTATTAGTTGGGAAACAAATACACCATAAGCAGAAGAAGCAGGTATATTACTGCATAAAAAAGGAGGGTTGACAATAGAAAAATTTAAGTCATCATGTTTGTCATAAAGTTTCAAATGTAGCCTTTCGTGTACGTCATAATCAAGGTACACAAATAACAAATCATTAATCTCTTTTCAAGTGTCTAGTAATTAAATATACAAATAGTCAAGTTATAGTTCATATTTGGTCTAATACATAGCTTAGGGTTTTCAAGTTCCTCAAAATGGGTTGGCTGTTTTTACAATACTGTTGATACGTACGATATTTCTGTATCCAAAATTGCTTTGTATATAAATGACGCCGTAAAGCATCATAGTTCCATTACCCTTGTATTCTAAACTTTTATAACACATGCGGCATATGTAGCTAGGTAAACAGGTGGTGTTTAGTCATCCGAAATAGCTGGCCTTTAAGCCAAATTATCTCGCGATCATAAATATGAACATAACATCATAATATACGATCCCAACAAAGTTTTGTCTGTCAAATAGGTAGGGATAACGCAGTGACCTTATAAATAAGACGTAAATCTACATGTGGGTTAACATCGAACTCAGACCATATGCAGGAAAGTAGATCTGTACTAGGTCTCTACTGGTTCACTCGATGTTAGTATAATGTGACTAGGGGCGTGGTACGCTTGTCTGCAACGTACTGACTAGGTGAGCTATCACCTTAAAGTCGTCCTGAGTGCGGGGTAGTGCAAGGTAGACAATAAAAACACGATCGAATTTCACATGCATACACGAACTTATTTATAAATTAATCCATAGAAATTAATAATAAAAGTACTTCTCGTCGCGAATGACTAAAAAATTGTTAATGCGACGTTAAGCAACATTCAACAACAACATCTATCAAATAGATAAGATGTAAAAATGGTGAAAGAACACAAATATGTTTATCCTTGATCAAAATATATAGTGATTATTATGAATATTGAAAATACTGCTATTGTCGTAGGCTAAGCAACTAAAACATATTAACCCATGTCCGAATCATAGTCCAGAAGCAAAATACAAACTATTTGAAACTGACAAGTCAGGTTAGACACGTGAACGTCCACCAGGGTGGTCCAGAAGGGTAAGCGCCCCTTGTTTAGCTAGTTACACACACTAAATGTGTAATCAAAATTGCGTGAAAGGAACATGGACCTATGGGACGTCAAATATATCCAAGGAAATCCTGGACACAGAGACATCAAACTTATCAAGAATACGGTAATGCCGGTTGTGTCTAAATTGACTTATCAGTTCCAAAGTTTTTACTTTGTTTCTGGATTGTATTAATTAGAAAAAATTAATAATCAAAATCAAACATACTATTCCATGTCCGAATCACAATCCAGAAGCATAATAGAATAATAGATGCGACTAGACTAATGGTATCCTCGGGGAAAATTCCACCAGCAGAGATACCGACTCAATAGTAAAAATCAAAAACAAACATACTAATCCATGTCCGAATCGCAATCCGCTGCATAAAAAATGTAGATGCGACTGGGCTAATGGTTTCCTCGGGGAAAATTCCACCAGCAGAAATACCGACTCTGTGGTAAAATTCAAAAACAAACATACTAATTCATGTCCGAATCGCAATCCGCTGCATATATAAATATTATAGATGCGACTGGGCTAATTGTTTCCTCGGGGAAAATCAAATTCGTTACCATTGCGCTTCTAAAATAGTAATTCAAAAATTATAATTCAATTCATTTTGATACTATACTTGCTGTTTGTTTTCGTCCTAATTACAAGAATATACACGTATACGTATTCTTGTCAGGAATATCCAGAAAATATCGGACATTTTAGGTCACGTCTTGTTAATTCAATTTTAAAGGCCACAAAGACTACTATGAACAATGTATATAAGATCATATATAATGTTGAAATTTTAAGTTGTGTGTGTGTAACGAAATTACACAAAGTACTATAAAAATTAAAAAAAACATGTTGATACTTTTAATTTTTATTAATAATATTATTTTATTTTTGTTTTTTAGAACATCAAAATAGGAGGTTAGTACATTATGAGTACAATTGTTTCCGGGGCACTCCATCGAAAACTGCTCTAATGTTTTTGTCTGTAAACAAGATGAGAATGTCCTAATTAAAAAAAGTTTTATGTTATGCATTTTACCTGATTTTCATTAATACCTTTACCACATGGAGATTTTGCTTATTTAAAAGTGACCAAACAGCGGGATGGTAAGCTTTAAATAGTTATACAACTATGATAATATTTATTTAAATAACTCAGGGATATTGCAAGCCTAGGTTTATCAAGGTCCTCAAAAAGTTTTATGGCCGTCATCACAGTATTGTTGGCAAGTTTGATGTCTCTGTGTTTTGAGGGCCTTGATAAGCTTTTTTTTTCACCCGCAATGTCAAGTCATATTTCCCGAGGGCGAAATGTGACTTGTTAAGGGTGAACAAATGTTTATATCTCCCTCAAACAAAGGCAATAAATTGTTTATTATACCGTAGGATAACCATTGTAATAAGAAAGACAGAAAGAAAGAAAAATATTTTAAAAAATACAGCCTGAAAACATCATTCCTTCTCCGATTCATGGCTTTTTCTCCTATTGGAACTTATCCGAAGCAAACGCTAGAACGTCGTGACCGATTACTCCATCAATGACGTCATATCATTGTGACGTAATGGTGTGTTCCGAAGAGGTGGGATATGATGTTTTCAGAGGGATACACGATGTTTTTTTTCCATCCTGATCACATGATCCAACGATCCAATCAAATTACAAATAGTATCGTATTTTTCTAATGAGGTATGATAATTAACTATCTACCTTTTTCAGATTTCGCCATTTAGCTTTATACCGTTTTTTATGCTTGTTTCCTTTGTATCAGTAGGTCTTGTCCCTGTTTTCTCATTACTTGTGTATATTTCTGTGCTTGAAATAAATGTCTTTTTACATTATGATATTTGTCCCTTAATTTCTTGTTGTATATGATATGTTAGTTGCATGTGTATGCATTTTGTTATAACCTTTTTAATATGGTGAGTACAAGCTCTATTAAGCTTATGTAATAAATGTTATTCATATTCGACATGAAATAAATTCGCAGATAGTGCAATTAAACTAATAAAAAATTATTAAAAGGAACTTTACCGACTTGAAAAACATCTCCAGTAATGCTTATTGCTTATTACTCTAAAGTCTGATTTTAGGCATTTTGAAGTGTCATATAATCAAACAATTGCCTTCTTTTTTATATCGATGTATATTGAATTTATACAAACTTGACTAAAATAATATTTGGCCTAACGATCTCAGTGATTATTACTTTGATCAGGTCCATATCGACCCATATTTACCTCATCAAAAGACAATAAAGGCATTTTTTTTACAGTGAAACGTTACAGAAACAGCACGATCACGCGTTTATCTTGCCCCTTTGGCAGTTGTTGCGCGGCATTGGTTAGCCGCCTATTTGTAAACATACAAATATTTAAAATGTATAAGGTCAATATGATATGGTGAATTGAGAACCCGATCCCTGACCTTCGAAGTGGTCTGAGCCGATTCAGTCCGTAGGCCGAAGTCGGGTCAGACCAACGAGAAGGTCAGGTCGAGGGACCTCGTTCATTTCACCATTTTGAATCTCATACAAAGTAAATAAAGATTTTTATATAGAACCTTTTGAACTCTTATAGTTATAAGAATAACCAAAAATTAATCAAATATAATTTGCTCCTTCATTTGCCAACGATCAGCAATCTACTTTGATCATAGGCAATATGAAGTTATATCTATAGTTTGTTTTCCGATAGGAGAAAAACCAATGAATCGAAGAAGGAATGATGTTTTCAGACTGTCTTTTTAAAAATATTTTTCTTTCTTTCTGTCTTTCTTATTACAATTGTTATCTTTCGGTATTATAAACAATTTATTGCCTTTGTTTGAGGGAAATATGAACATTTGTTCACCCTTAACAAGTCATATTCATAGTTTGTTTCAAAATTTAAACTATATTCTGTATCGAAATGTGAACGCCATTGCGAGTCAAAATTGACGGGGCCAATAGTTAATAAGGTTGAGACTTTTTAAAAGTTTAGGTCAAAAGTGGAAAATAGTGATTACAAAAAAAAAAAATCAAAATTCAAGAATCTTTTTGGAGGTATAATAATAAAAAATCAAAAACGAAAATATATCAAAATTGTTTGTGTTCGACAAACTTGTAAGCTATAGTAAATCCCAAATTGTTTAGATTACACGTTGTTTTAATTGGTCATTTTTATTTTTCTTTCTTGCAGCGAATGCAGTTGTGGAGATGTACTAATTTGCGTAAGTAATATTTTATTGCGTGGTAGTTAGACAATGGATAATTAAAATAAAATACTTTATAATATACTTTGTAGCAAAAACATAGTTTCTGCATGCTCAGATACGATAAGATAAAATGACGTGATACATATTACCAACCGCACACGCCTGGTCGGAAAAGCCGCATCACAGGTCTGATATCGATATCACACCTGCTATTCAGAACAAATAGATCTACTCACTATTTTTTTTAATGGCGAAAGTTTAAATTTATGATAAAGAGAATAAAACATGGTGAAATCCATATCATATGCCATATCAGACCTCGACCAATATCAAACCTCGGCTAAAGCCCTCGGTCTGATATCGGGGTCTCGATCAGATATAGCATACCAATATCAAACCTCGGCTAAAGCCCTCGGTCTGATATCGGGGGTCTCGATCAGATATAGCATATGATATGAATTTCACCATGTATTATTCTATATGGAATGTACGCTTTGTGAAATACCAACGACTGATCGATTAAATTATTTTTTTTTTGTTGAAGAATAACATCGAACATGTCGACGACGATGAAACTATTGATCAATTTTTTTTTAAAATATCAAACATTCATAGGGTATGTGCAATTTAGCTAAACAAGCTCTGATACATGTGTGCAATTTGATTTAAATAAAAAAGCCCAGAAATAGACACAAACGTTTGCCTTGAAATAAACTATCGTTTTTCTAGTGTTTGGCTCTTGCATTTCGCGTACATGATATTTTTTACATTAATAAATTTATTTCTATAACAAAAAGAAAATGCCATTTGACTAGATTCCCAGAAACATACATCCTTAACAAAGCAACATAAATTACAGTGTAACACAGTTTTAAATAATTGTATAATAAAACAATACTATAATAATAAGAGATATATATGAATTATGTAAGACATCTACACCATAATAAATTACATTCCTTTCCCTATATTTCAATTGCCTTCTCAGCATATAATCAAAAACAAACATACTTATCCATGTCCGAATCACAATCAAGAAGCAAAGAAAAAACTTTGAAACTGACAAGTCAGGCTAGACAAATAAACTTCTACCAGATGCCATTTTGTAAGCCACCTTTTATTTCCCATTGACTGTGGATTTATGTGTTTGAAAATGTGACTTCTACCTTTATGTTTCAAAATTTAGATCAAAGCATAGCTTCATAATGAAATCACGCACCTCTGTGTATTTCGGCTTGTTATTTTTTGTTCTCTTTTGTAGTATTAAGGATTGTGTGCCCTGCCCCAATTTGACATTTCAACGGAAAATAATAAATACATTCATTAAATTTCAGATTCTGCTGTGTATTCTGTGCCTTCCATTTGTGATAATTTACAATGTTTACAAGTAAGTGGTCCATTACTACTTAATATGTTGACGCCGCATAGTTCCATGTTACTTCCACTCAATAATGATTACACGCTTTGCGGGTGTGGCTAGCGTAACAGGAGGTGTTTACCCCTCCGGACCAACCGACCTCACTTCCCTGGTGGAAGTTCACTTGTTTAACCTAACTTGTCAGTTTTAAAAATTTTACTTTTTCTTCTGGATTGAGATTTGGACGTTAATTAGTATGTTAGTTTTTGAACTTTTTTGTTAATAACAATTACATATTATGCCAATTTACAGCACTAGAATCCAATTCCTAATCAGTAATGCTTTGACCAAATTTGTGAAAACAATTTTTTCAAGGAGATAAGAAATATTAAAAAACAAAAGTATATTGAACCAAACATAGTTATCTGATGTTTTTAGGATTTTATATTTTAACTATCAGCAAATTAAGCAAATACAAAACTTTGCTGGTTTTTGGGATTACACCCTAAATGTACTGTTTTGCTTTCACACATATCTAAATATGCCTTTTCGTATTAAAAATATTAATACCATATTTGTCCGATATTTATTGATTTACATGCCTATTTTATCGGTATTTTTCTCTGCAATCCCGTTTCTATGCGTTTTTCTGTCATGATATATAATTCAGACGTGGAATTTTTTGATTATTTTTTTATATCAACGTGCGCCTTAAAGGACAAATTTTACGTTGTTTTTGGAAATATTTTGAAATACAATCATTATGTAATCATTTTCTTTATCTTTTTATTTATTTTATTTTAAAACATCTTTATAGTAGTTTAAACTTGCTATTAATACAAACCTATATATATATTATTTCATTTCATATAAATACTTCTTACTAACGGGTCACGCCGGTCAAGGTTATATTTTCTGTCATACAACGGACTACACATCGCACATAGATTCGTAAAGAGGCGTGATTCTTATTAAAAATTCGCCTATTTACTGTCCATTACACCCATGGTTGAACAGTAAAAATCAAATTAACGAAAATAAAAGGCGTGTTGTTTATAGACCTTATCCAGTTATAGAACACGAAATCCTAATGATTTTCACAAATACTCCTTTACGCCATACATCGATTGTATCAGAGGAAAATGTTAAAATCCCGTATCAAATCGGCCATACACCTATTAGGTACGACATTTAATTGCATTTTACTGTTTAGCAAAACTTTCAAATTTCAAATGTACTGCTTTTGTTATTTATTATTCTTACAAAAATACTTTCTTGTTTCTTAATAGGTATTTTTGTGGTGAATGCGATCTCTAACAGTGGCTATCGTCGTCAAGATCGGAATAATACTCTCGAAGATATGACATTTCCATAGTATTGTTAAATCATCACAGAATAATTTTTCTCAATATGAATGATATAAATTGACTGCAGCTTACAAATGTTTTATCACGTCAGACTTTAGCAATCAAATGTACTTTTCATCATTTCCAAACTACTGAAAACGTATCTATTTTTGGGGTGTACTAATTTTCGCTTTTTTCGCAGTCGCTTGTTTACGCGAAAATTAATACCGAGCGAAAATTATATTTTGGTCATTGTGTTTAGATCAATATATAAGAAACACGAAAATTTAACTACGCGGATATGTTTTAATTTTTAAAACTTCGAAAATAAATACAGGCGAAATTAAATACGTTTACAGTATTTAATTAATCACTGATCTGTCTAGAAATATCGTGCAATGACTTCCATTGTCATGCAATACTAACTGAATTACGCGCGCTAGCACATTATGATAAGTTTTTTGCACGACAATGGCAGTTATAGCACTATATAAACGCAATTTCTAGCTAGTTTAATGGTTATATTTACATTTCGAATTTTTTTGAAAATCTTATTTCAGTTTTTTTATTTTAAAATTTAAAATACTGTCGTGATGCATTTCTAATTGCTGGAACAGCCATTCAATGACGTCAAGCGAGTGACGTCACAGTAGCAATGGTTATTATCATCTTATAATTGAATTAAAATTTGTTTATACAACAGAACACAATACAAAACAATGGAGACTACATGACCAACTTTTTTCTTTATACCTCAATAAAAAAATATTTAGATTAGCTCCGCCCACTTGACCCGTTTTGGTGGCTTTAACCGGAACTTCTTCATTGTTTACATCTGCAATACACATCACTATGAATGAGATCACGATTATAAAAAAAAACAATCGGGTCATATTCATCCGCCTCATGATGACTATCGATGTAGATATTATTAAACTTGATTTGAATGTTTCAGATTTTTTGGATTTTCTTTTATTTTCTTGAATAATTTAAAGAAGTCTAAATTAAATTATAAGGAATAACTGTGAATTTTTGTTATTGGTGTATAAAAGAAAAAACGATGTGCGCACTTTTGAATAATGCGCCACGTGCATTATTCAGTGTGCAAATCGTTTTTTTTCTTTTATACACCAATAAAAAAATAATATCACAGTTATTCCTTAAATAATTACATTTGGTCCAAAACAGAGTTAAATGTAAAAAAAATCAAAATGTTAATATGATACTGTAAACGTACATGTGTTTATTTTCGAGGTCTACCAATTTTAGCTTATTTCGCGTCGTTTTTTGCGCGCGATAATCAATACCGAGCGGAAAGTCATGCTAAGTATATCATGATCCATATTAAACACAAAAAAACCAAACATTAAATTACGCAGATATGTCTAAATTTAAAAATAAAATCATATGCATGGATAAGTATGTTTATTTTTGATGTAACAAGAAGAACCGTACACAACAGTGGAACATGTTTTACAAAGAATACATTCAGTTATGTTTTAGAAAACATTTTAAGTTATTTTTAAGTTTTTTTAAAAGTACTAAAAATTCTATAAAATCACCGACGTTTCAGCGACACAACCACCATTTTCAAGAATTTGTTTACTTTGTATCGTGTAGGCAGGTAATGAGAATGAATGATGTCACCGAATAGATAGTGACGCCAAACTACTGTTTTCTGTTTAGCGGAGTCCAAAATTTTAGGATGTACATACTTTCCCGCTCTCTTCTATAAAAACATTGTCTTTGATGACCTTTTCAATACCAACAACTAAAACATCTTCAGTTCCGTTGTGGTCTAAACTGTTAAAATGTATAGGTACCGGATCAATATTATTAGATTTTCTTATAGTGGAAAAATGATTGAATACGCGCTTTAACATAGTACCTGTCTCACCCATATTAACATAGTACCTGTCTCCCCCACATACATTAAAGATTTACAAGTTTTACAAATACTGCCATATATATTACTGGATCGGCAGCTAATATGTTTTGTCCCAATTTACATAATTACCCTTCCCAATTTCTATCCGGAACACCCGGCCTCACTTCCCTGGTGGAAGTTCACGTGTCTAACCTAACTTTTCAGTTCTAAAGTTTTTTACTTTGCTGTTGGATTGTGATTCGGACATGGACAACAAATGAATGTTAGGTTTCAAAAAATTAAAAGGTACATGTATAAAGGTTATTAATGAAATGACTGTCTCCAAACATTAGGGGCAAACAATAGTTATTGAATACATTTTCACTGTACTTCATCTCGAAAATATATTTGATGCTTTCAAAATATTTATTAAGAAGCTTTAAGTAAGTATCCATATTTTCTTCCTTACGATACAATTTAAATCGCAAATAAGAGACCGTCTAGTTGTTTATATTACACTTGTCTGTACAATCAAACTTGTCTAAAAGGCAACCACTATTTTAGGGCCACCTGCTTATAAAGGTCAGTAGAATTGTATCTTATGATCTTAATTCATATTATTTGAACCTGTATATAAAAACCACCTGCCATTTTTACAAGTTTCCTTTGGTGGCATTTTTAGACACGTTCGACTTATTTCATGGCGACTGACACTCAAACCGGACACGTTTGTTTAAAATGTTTCACTATGGTTCTGCTAAATAAAATTACAAAAAAACCTTTTTATTTATCGAAATGTATATTTATTCAACAATGATCTATATTTGTATCGGCAGTCGGCAAAATTGAAGTGAAGTTTTACTTTTTTGTATGCTATTTGATCACAGACCCGACTATTTATTTTTATTTAAAAGTCATTTACAAACTATTAGTTATATTACAATTTAAAAATTACGGAAGTCAATAAGCTTATAAACTCAAGCATGTCTTTACGTGAATGAAAAAAAATATAAAAGTTCATTGTACTATAAAGGCCAACAACAATGACCTGCTACCTTGACCTTTTATTAGGAATATTCATATGGGAAGATCCATCCAATACATCGATAGACTCAAGATCCTTGCTAATACATACACAATGCACAGGTTTACTCTTTTAAGGTGAGTATCATGATGTACATAAAATAAACACCTATGATCCCTATACTTAAATGTACTTGGTCCGTGCTAAATATTTAAATGAAAGGTCAAACAAGGTCACCTGTTTACCTATACCAACATGAATATCAATATCTTCATTACTTATCCTTGTAAACTACAATCTCGTTAATGAAAAATAATGAGGGAAACTGATATCAAATAAAAAAGAGTACAATGTTTAAAATTTACAAATAATAATAATAATAATAAAAACATACAGAAATTAATGCATTATACACAAATGTAAAACATTTACATTTTACAAAGAAAACAATAGCAAACGAAACCATTGACCATGTCACAACGTTCAAGAATATATATATTAATATATATAGTTCATGGGTAGTCTAACAAACAAGTTTCATTATAGTTTCATTGACTAAATCATCCAATAACCTCACCTCTCGATACTAGTAGTCTGTTGCCATGGTAACGCAGAAAGTCCAATCAACTCTCGATATTTGTTGCCTTGGCAACGCAGGAAGTCATAAACGTCAACAGGTTTATTCCATATGTCACTTTACATTTGTAGAAAGTTATAAGTTTGTAGTTCTTGCCGTCTTTGAGAAAAAATCTGGACATTTACGGAAGAAAAAAACAGAAACAGTACCATAACAATAGGTCGCTCCCGAAATTCGTTACATGGCGATTAAAATAATAAAAAATATCATGCAAAATCTAGAACGATTTGTAGGCAAATTATGTATATCTACGTTCAGTTTATTGAAGTTATGCAAATGTTTTTAAGCTAAATTTTTTTAAGTAACCGTACAGCAGAGCTGTATAAGTTAGTGCAGTCATTACTATGGTAGCCAGAACAAAAACAATAAAAGCCGTCTTATCTATTATCCTCCCAATCTCCTGCCACGATACTGCATTGTTCTTGGTGGTGCTGGGTCTTCTTCTTTCCCGGTGTCTGCAGTCTCCATTTCTCATCCGTGTATCAGTGTAATCTTTCTCTCTGTCATTACAGCAGCCATTGCAACAGCATCCGCTACAGGTAAACGGCACCAGGATGTTACGCATGAACCACGTAACACAGTTTGGTACCGGTTTATCGGGATCAGTATGATGACATTCCAAAACGAATATTGTTATGAAAACAGCCAGTACACACAGGGACAACACACAAACCAAGTACAATGCTGGAAGAAAAAGATAAAAATGTTTCTCAAACAATCAGTTCAAACACAGAACAATATTTAAGAAAAATGTGCCGTAGATAGTTTTAACAACCAAATTCATCAGAGTTAATTTAAGCAAAACTTACGTATGTCATCCACTATTTGCATTATAAAGTTATAAGCGTTTATATCACGTGGCTCTTTCTTAGCCGTTAGAACAAGAAAGTGGGGGACAACTTTCAAGGGGAATAACTCTTTTTTTAACTCACAAAGTGGACTTGAATTTTTGATATATGATACAGGTTATTATAATCTACCTGTATGCAAACAATTATAAAAATTTATAGTTGAATTATTTTCCTTGGTTCTCTCTGTAGCCTCCTTAAGTACATAAAAACAAACATTACCAGTCCGTGTCCAAAAAGCATTTCTAAAAGGTAAGAAAAAGCGTTGAAAACTAGCAAAATTAGTAAAACACGTGTAATTCTACCAGGAAAGAGAGACCGGGTGGTTTAGAAGCTTAAGTACTCTCCGTCTTGTCTTAGCACTGCGCTCAGTACATATTTTATGCGTACCACGCCGTGCTTTAACAGCAACAGAAGTTTTTGTCTTAGCATTGCGCTCTGTGAAATGTTATTTTGCGTCCACGTTGTGTGTGAGCAGCAACAGAAGATTTTAGCTTTGCCCTGTGCTCCGTGAAATCTTTTTTTGCGTCCACGTGTGTGAGCAGCAACAGAAGTTTTGACCTTAGCACTGCGCTCAGTGGACTGTTATTTTGCGTGCCATGCCATATGTGAACAGCATAGAAGTTTTTACCTTAGCAGTGCGCTCAGTGAAATGTTATTTTGCGTCCACGTGTGTGAGCAGCAACAGAAGTTTTGACCTTAGCACTGCGCTCAGTGGAATGTTATTTTGCGTGCCATGCCATATGTAAACAGCATAGAAGTTTTGACCTTAGCACTGCGCTCAGTGGAATGTTATTTTGCGTACCACGCCGTGATTTAACAGCAACAGAACTTTTTTTCTTAGCACTGAGTTCAATGAAATGTTATTTAGCGTGCCATGCTATAAGTGAACAGCACAGAAATTTTGACCTTAGCAGTGCGCTCTGTCAAATGTTATTTTGCGTGCCACGCCGTGTGTGATCAGCAACAGAAGTTTTTAGCTTTGCACAGTGCTCCGTGAAATCTTATTTTGCGTCCACGTGTGTGAGCAGCAACAGAAGTTTTGACCTTAGCACTGCGCTCAGTGGAATGTTATTTTGCGTGCTATGCTATATGTGAAGAACATAGAAGTTTTGACCTTAGCACTGCGCTCAGTGGAATGCTATGTTGCGTGCCATACCATATGTAAACAGCATAGAAGTTTTGACCTTAGCAGTGCGCTCAGTGAAATGTTATTTGCGTGACATGCCATATGTGAAGAACATAGAAGTTTTGACCTTAGCAGTGCGCTCAGTGAAATGTTATTTTGCGTGCCACGCTCGCCTTGGCATGGGGCATCAGTTTTTTAAGTCTTTTCCGAAAGAACGATAAGGTCCAAATATGACGCATGGATGGCAGTGCATATAACTGAAATTTATATGATAAAACTTTCAATACTTACACAGGTATGACGTAGAGATTGATGTACTTGGTACAAAGTCTGTTAATATAGTCAGGTACACAGCAAACCCGAGTAACACAGTCAAACAAAAACCAATCTTCTCCCCTGATTCAGCAGGTACTCGGAACGAAGCACAGGAAAGACTTGAAAACAATGTTACTGGAACCAATGAGTTGATAAAATGAAATAGAGGCCGCCTACGGAACTGAAAAGCGAAATATACGCTCCTGGTTTTAAAACCGTCGACGATTTGCTCCTGGATTTCAGCACCACTTCCGGAGACTTCCCATTCACCATTTTGTCGAAAATAGTCCATCTGTAATGGTTCCCCGTATTCTGATAGCTTAAGCTCTACATTCGTGTAATTGGCGCCAACGACAATGAATCCAAGCTCACATGTCTGCGTATCGAATGGATAATACGTTACATCACAGTAACAGTTAGTTGTCAGAGACATTCCGAATGACCAGACTAGGAACCCACCCTGGTTCACTGTTATTGGAACTTTGGACTCCTCGATAACGGATACACCGTCAACGCTAAAATTAAAGAAAGCATAAAATGAACACACAAAAAATAATCGAGTTTTGTAAAATGGGATAAAAACAAACATACTAATCTATGTCCGAATCACAATTCAAGAAGCAAAGTAAAAACTTTGGAACTGACAGGTTAGACACGTGGACTTCAACCAGATAAATGAGACCGGGTGCTCCGGAAGGGTAAGCACCGTTTGTTGAACAAATTCATCCAAGTTTTTGGAATACTAGTATTATTTTAATTTGCTTTTGGGTTGTGATCTGGAGTTTAGTAGAGTTATGGTGTTTAACGTCCCAGTCATGAATATTTTACTTATATCAAGACGTTGCCATCTATAGGCGAAGGTGCAGAAAAGGATGTCTTCGGGAAATATAAGGAAATGACCCATAGGAAAATTTCATGCATGTCAAAAGTTATATTAATAAAATATTGGTTAAAAGTACTTCCTATCTATTAAATAAAGTATGTTATAAAGTGTCATGTCAAAAAATATATCTCTGGTAACGGATAAGTAGTTCTATATGTACATGAAAACGGTGATTCAAAGCAAAAATGGACATTTCCATACTTTTGATTGTATATATATTGCAATTTCATAATGATGGCAGGTCTGCTCGTGAACAAAACTGACATTAAAATGTAGGTATTTCATGTAGTTTTCACTGACCTAAAGATTATCTACGGGCATGCCTGCAATCTTGGTGAAAAACTGAAAAACTCTTAAAAAATAAACCATTATCATTGTCCATCACTCATATATTATAGCGTATACAAAGAGTTCGTTAGCTTCCGTAGCTCAGTGGTAAAGTGTGTGGGCTGCTAATACATCAAGAAATGCTATTCTTTTAATGTGTGGGTTCGAATCCCATACATTGCACGGGATTTTTTTAAAAGATTTATCCTAATTTTTGTATCTTCAAAACACATCTTTTTACTAAATTATATTTCACTTAATTGTAAGTGAATAAGTAATAATTCTTTTTTCGTCAAAAATTAATGACTAAGAGCAAGTTGTATAAGCATTGATATTAATATACTAACGTTATTACATGTATATAACAAGACAAAGCAAAGTGAAAGTCTCGTTTTAAACATGCCGTCTCAACAACGTGCTTGTTGTTGTATACGTATATGTAACAAAAGAGTGTCATGGCTGTAGGTTTGTTTGTAATCTGAAACAACGAGTTGAAAATGCTATTGTGGCATCAGTAAATCACAAAAATAATTTACTTTCGATTTAAAGTATATTTATGCATTGTACAGCCACTGTTTATTACCGATTTAAACTGAAACATTATCACCGATTAAGTTACAGAAAACACTATTTTATATAACAGTGGCCTCATACAGGTAATATCTTTAAGCCATACCAGGCATATTCCCGTGGGTCGATCGCTCGAAAAAACCGAAGACATTCTTTGCCTGTGCGTTGTACTGATGACATGATAAAGCAAGGTTCTTTATCGTACCAAGCCCACCGTGACACGGGACCTCGTTTATTTTAAATTCCCATCCGAAAGAATCGTGACGCCGAGTGCTTGACGAAAGAACAGTCGCTACCCACATTCAAGTCTTGGGTCAAACCCGGTCAGAGTTCGAACCTACAACCTCCCATTTACGCAGCGAGAACTCTACCAACCGAGCTACCGCAGTGATTTGGAGATGGATCAGTATGCTTGAACAAACTGCAAATAGTTCTATATTGCAGTAATTTACCCCTATTACTGCCTCATTAATTTTCAGCGCAACAATGACAGTTCACAAGCGATGATATGACGTCAACAATAGAATATGACGTCAGACGCGTTTGTAATCATATGACGTTATTCGTTAATTGTAGTTTATAAACTCAATAGACAATATTTTGGATTTTTGTTAACTTTACTAAAAAATTATAAGTATCTCTTCGTCTTTTTACTAAAGTATGTGTATATATATAAAATTCTGATATAAGATTTATAACCTAACTTACCTGTTCAATACTTGGATCGATGGAGTCCACACGTCATCTGATTTGGCATAAAACTGGTAAATTGAAGAATAATTTGGATCGTTTGCCCAGAAAAATCTAGGGTCCAACCACATCTGCGAAATCAAAATTTAAAGATTAAGAAAAAAATTCTGTGATGGACATATTTTCATATATAGAGAATATTTGAGCATCAATACATCGTATATTTATGTTTTTAATAGCTTTCATACATGCCGGGTGTAGCTAGCTAAACAGGGGTATTTATCCACCCAGAGTATCCGATCTCACATACGTGGCGGGTGTAGATTCCTTAACAGGGGCGGTTACCCACCCGGAGTACCAGGCCCCGGTTTCACAATTATTCATCAGCTAAGATTTTTCTTAACTTAAATCTTGCAAAATTGCAAAACTCGATAATTTTGTTAATTTTCAAGATATTTTCAGGAAATTTAGGTGTCATTTGTAAGGTCACTTCTAGATTAAAACATTTGCATTTAGTTTTTACAAAAAATATTCATTCGTGTTTCTAAAAGGTGATAACCAAAATTGGCTAAATTTGAGTTAAGGAAAATTTTAGCTAGGGAATGATTGTGAAACCGGGGCCAAGCCTCACTTCCCTAGTGAAAGTTACACGAGGAGGCAAAAGATTTTAAAACGACTGTATTTATTCATTTTCCTTATTGACTTGGTTAAAAGGAAATCACATATTTTTTTATAACATAATATTTTTCATGCACTTTTATTGGGCTAAAAGTCGTCACGTGATCAAATGAAACAATGTAATGACTTGGCACGTACAAGAAAAGTTGATTGAAAAAGTGTTATTGACCAGAGATTGCTTATCTTTCTTCGATTTAATTTTGATTATGTAAGATCTGAAAAGAAGCTGCTATATATTCACTTGGGCTAATGGTGCTTCCAAAATAGGAGAAAGATTTGGAAGGACAACACATCGTAACAATGGCAGCAGACGGTGGAAGGTTTGCGTCATTTTTGACTTAGGAACAGACGTTTTCTTCAATTGTCAAAATATAACAATCAATTATATTTTAGTAAAGTAAAGTGATATTATTATATCCGTATGTTAAAAAATTATTAATGTTTAATTTTTTGTATTATAAAGCATTTTCAATAGCTGTAATTAAGTAGTTTAGTTTTAAAAAATGTATTACCAATTTTATTATAAAACAATTATAACATCAATTTCAGGTAAATATATGTTTAATTGACCACTGGACAGCAATATTGACCCCGGGCAAGTCCTCGGTCAATAAAACGTATAATGACCTGAAATTGGTGCTATAATTGTATAATACCAGCTTTTATAAAACAGTCACTCAGACTGAGAGAGGGTCCAAACTGAGTAATGGTTAATAACCTATGGTACGAGTATCAAACTAACTTGTATTTGATTGTCACATGTCTTGTATTGTTGTGATTCTTCTATGTAATCATTTTATTGTCATATGTCTTGTATTGTTATGATTCTTCTATGTAATAATTTGATTGTCATATGTCTTGTATTGTTATGATTCTTCTATGTAATCATTTAATTGTCATATGTCTTGTATTGTTATGATTCTTCTATGTAATCATTTGATTGTCATATGTCTTGTATTGGTATGATTCTTCTAAGTAATCAGTTTATTGTCATATGTCTTGTATTGTTATGATTCTTCTAAGTAATCAGTTTATTGTTATATGTCTTGTATTGTTATGATTCTTCTATGTAAACATTTTATTGTCATATGTCTTGTATTGTTATGATTCTTCTATGTAAACATTTGATTGTCATATGTCTTGTATTGTTATGATTCTTCTATGTAAACATTTTATTGTCACATGTCTTGTATTGTTGTGATTCTTCTATGTAATCATTTTATTGTCATATGTCTTGTATTGTTATGATTCTTCTATGTAATCATTTGATTGTCATATGTCTTGTATTGTTATGATTCTTCTTTGTAATCATTTTATTGTCATATGTCTTGTATTGTTGTGATTCTTCTATGTAATCATTTGATTGTCATATGTCTTGTATTGTTATGATTCTTCTATGTAAACATTTGATTGTCATATGTCTTGTATTGTTATGATTCTTCTATGTAATCATTTTATTGTCATATGTCTTGTATTGTTATGATTTTTCTATGTAATCATTTGATTGTCATATGTCTTGTATTGTTATGATTCTTCTATGTAAACATTTGATTGTCATATGTCTTGTATTGTTATGATTCTTCTATGTAATCATTTTATTGTCATATGTTTTGTATTGTTATGATTCTTCTATGTAATCATTTGATTGTCATATGTCTTGTATTGTTATGATTCGTCTATATAATCATTTGATTGTCATATGTCTTGTATTGTTATGATTCCTCTATGTAATCATTTGATTGTCATATGTCTTGTATTGTTATGAGTTTTTTCTGTAATCAGCTCGATCTTGTTTTGTTTTTGGTTTGGTTTTTTTGTGTAAATGCAGAATAAATAAATATAATATTAATACAATTCCTCATCAGTAGTGCTTGGACCAAAATTGTGAAACCATTTTTTTTAGATAATTTATTATGTACATGTATTATATGTTTTATGACGTGGTTCTTGTTCATGAAACCGTTATGAAAGTTACCTCAATATAAACCCAATAAACATTATACTTACAAGTGATGGGAATATCGTTGTTTCCATGGTTTCAGTTTTAATATCCTAGAAAATAAATACAAAATTTTTAATAACATGGAAGTAAAATAATTATACATAAGTTATTACTATCCAAGTGGTTTTATACACAGGTTGGAATAAACACATTTATCTAACATTAGACTAGTTTTTCTATCTGATTTGACGAAATACAAGTTTTATCGAACACGCATGATACAGAATCTTGTATCACCACACTGTTGATACAGCATTTGCGGTAAAGTGCACGTGCACGTTCTCATTGTGACGTCATTAGGGAGAATGTAGAACAAATGCCATAACATAGTTCAGTGGTATTCTGTGGTAAAATGTATTTTTTCACATAAAGTATTGTCTTTTTATTATTTTAAACAACCTAATTGGAAATGTTAGATAAAAATATTATATACACAGTGTGAATGTACAACCCTTCGTATCATGATCAGGTCTCGTCCTGTTTTCGTAGCTATATCACTACTCGTCGCGCAAGCGCGACTCGTAGTGATACGGCTACGAAAAAAAGACTCGACCTGATACTGAGGGTTGTATATACACACTGTGTATATAATGTGTATGTATTAAGAAAGTACACCCAAAGCAAATACTATTTATCAAAAACAATGGTTTTCTTCTGAAACAATGTTAAAAATGGGTGGTTGTGATAAATTCCTGATTCACTGACAAAATGACAGCGGATATAAAAATATAAACTGACTCCTTTACTTTGTTCACTCTATCTTAGAGAAAGCAAAAAGGCAAATAGTTTACTGATTTTCAGCAGGACAAAACCAAAGTTGTTGTTAAAGTTTTGGCTCTACTCTTGCCTTATATAATAATTCTATGCGAAAAATGCAATTTAGATGTGTATGTAACGTTTAAATAAAAAACAAACATACTTATCCATGTCCGAATCACAATCCAGAGTCAAAGTAAAAACTTTGAAACTGACAAGTTACGATAGACACGTGAACTTCCACAAGGGAAGTGAGGCCGGGTGCTTTGGAAGGGTAAGCACCTCCTGTATAGCTAGCAATACCCGCCACGTGTGTAATCAAAATTTTGTGTAAGGAACATGGAACTATGAGACGTCAAATGTATCCAGGGCAATCCTAGACAGAGAGACATCAAACTTATCAACAATTCTGTGATAACGGCCCTTTTCGATGGTCTTGATAAGCCTAGGCTTGCAATATCCCTGGGTCAACAATTTATTTGCAAGCAGTCTACTTCGTTGCACAAAGTATTGAATAATAATTTATACTTGTTCCATTGAATATCTACGTCAAAATATTTGCGTTTTAGTTTTAGCTTTCTCTGAATTAATCAAAAAAATCTTACCAGATATTTAAGCGTATAAAGTCCGACAATTATCGTTACTTCTGTTTTGTCATACGGTCGTATCTGGCTGTTATACGAATTAGTTTTGAATATCTTTTCTCGTAAAGCTTCTTCCTTGGCATAGTCATATGGCGCTCCCCACCCTTCGATTCCACGTAAAGCAAACACTAAAAATACATGATCACATACGTTAAATAAGAAACAAACACACCAATTCAAGACCAAACCATAATCCAGAACAAAAAACTTTGAAACCGACAAGTTAAGTTGAACACGTGAACCGCAACAAGGGAAGCGAGGCCGGGTGTTCCGGAAGAGCAAGCACCTTTTGTGTACAAGAACAGGTCCCGGTTTCACAATCATTTCTGACAAAACAGTTTCCTTAAGTTTAATATGGAAAATTTTGGCAATATTTAAGAAGCCATCAGCGCAACGCACAGGAAAAATTTCTGCACCTTTGACCTATAGCTGATGACGTCTCGATATCAGTGAAATATTCTTGACTGTGACGTTAAACACCATTAGTGACCTCAACTCTGAAACAAGTAGATCAATTTAAAAGGAAATTTTGTGCGGGGAGTCACTGTAAGGTATTAATTAAAATAGTATCCAACAGATCCATCCGAAATCCAAAATTACCGCTGTTACTATGACAACAGATCCATCCGAAATTCAAAATTACCGCCTTTACTATGACAACAGAGCCATCCGAAATACAAGTTGACCGCTGTTACTATGACAACAGATCCATCTGAAATCCAAGATGACCGCTGTTACTATAACAACAGATCCATCCCAAATCCAAGATGACCGCTGTTACTATGACAACAGATCCATCCCAAATCCAAGATGACCGCTGTTACTATGACAACAGATCAGTCCGAAATCAAAAATTACTGCTGTTACTATGACAACAGATCAGTCTGAAATCCAAGATGACCGTTGTTACCATGACAACAGATCCGTCTGAAATCCAAGATGACCGTTGTTACCATGACAACAGATCCGTCCGAAATCCAAAATACTGTTGTTTCTATAAAGATGAAAGAGTTATTTATTGAAATTATTTATTTATTTATTTTTACTTTTTATTATTTTGGCATCTTGAATTACTTTTCAAGCAATATGACATGCAACAGTGTTTTGAATTTCTTTGAACGAGCGTAGTGGAAGTTATAGCACTATATTGACCATTTTTGACAGTTCAATGTTAAAATAAAACACATAAGAGATATTTGAGATAAGTTGGAATTTATATAGAGGTAGGTTCAACACATAGCAAAAGACAGACACAAATGGAGGGACGCCTATTGGTGCCTTATGTCCCAGCAGGGATGAACAGGATAAGTAAGTAAGTAAGTAAGTAAGTAAGTAAGTAAGTAAGTAAGTAAGTAAGTAAGTAAGTAAGTAAGTAAGTAAGTAAGTAAGTAAGTATGTAAGTGAGTAAGTATGTAAGTACAGGTAAGTAAGTAAGTAAGTAAGTAAGTAAGTAAGTAAGTAAGTAAGTATGTAAGTAAGTAAGTAAGTACATGTAAGTAAGTAAGTAAGTAAGTAAGTAAGTAAGTAAGTAAGTATGTAAGTAAGTAAGTAAGTAAGTAAGTATGTAAGTAAGTACTGGTAAGTAAGTAAGTAAGTAAGTAAGTAAGTATGTAAGTAAGTAAGTAAGTATGTAAGTAAGTAAGTAAGTAAGTAAGTAAGTAAGTAAGTAAGTAAGTAAGTAAGTAAGTAAGTATGTAAGTAAGTACTGGTAAGTAAGTAAGTAAGTAAGTAAGTAAGTATGTAAGTAAGTAAGTACAGGTAAGTAAGTAAGTAAGTAAGTAAGTAAGTAAGTAAGTAAGTAAGTAAGTAAGTAAGTAAGTAAGTATGTAAGTAAGTAAGTATGTAAGTAAGTACAGGTAAGTAAGTAAGTAAGTAAGTAAGTAAGTAAGTAAGTAAGTAAGTAAGTAAGTAAGTATGTAAGTAAGTAAGTACAGGTAAGTAAGTAAGTAAGTAAGTAAGTATGTATGTATGTAAGTAAGTAAGTAAGTATGTATGTAAGTAAGTAAGTAAGTACAGGTTAGTAAATAAGTAAGTAAGTACAGGTTAGTAAGTAAGTAAGTAAGTATGTAAGTAAGTAAATAAGTAAGTAAGTAAGTAAGTAAGTAAGTAAGTAAGTACAGGTTAGTAAATAAGTAAGTAAGTACAGGTTAGTAAGTAAGTAAGTAAGTACAGGTTAGTAAGTAAGTAAATAAGTATGTAAGTAAGTAAGTAAGTAAGTAAGTAAGTAAGTAAGTAAGTAAGTAAGTAAGTAAGTACAGGTAAGTAAGTAAGTAAGTAAGTAAGTAAGTAAGTAAGTAAGTAAGTAAGTAAGTAAGTAAGTAAATAAGTAAGTATGTAAGTAAGTAAGTAAGTAAGTATGTAAGTAAGTAAGTAAGTAAGTACAGGTTAGTAAGTAAGTAAGTAAGTACAGGTTAGTAAGTAAGTAAATAAGTATGTAAGTAAGTAAATAAGTAAGTAAGTAAGTAAGTAAGTAAGTAAGTAAGAACAGATACGTAAGTAAGTAAGTAAGAACAGGTACGAAAGCAAGTAAGTACAGGTACGTAAGTAAGTAAGTAAGAACAGGTACGTAAGTAAGTAAGTAAGTAAGTCAGCAAGTCAGTAAGTAAGTAAACAAGTAAGTAAGTAAGTAAGGTTTCGATACAGAATAAACTGATAACTTTTACTTACATAAACAAAACAGAAAGTTCCCGATGCGTCTATACATGGCCAAATCTAAAATAAAATGTAATGAAATCTACATGATATAAAAATAAATCAAAGATTTGAAAAGTTCCATTTAACATGCGATTCAAGATGACATTTATGTGCAACCGCCATGATAACAGACTAGCCCTACATACAGTACAGACCTGTTGAAAATTTAACACTAAGCTAACGTATTAGTACCGGATCTGCAGCTCATCTCGGCATCTCCTCTTTAGCTCGACCACTGCGGTAGCTCAGTTGATAGAATGCTCGCTCCGTATTTGGCAGTTCGTGAGTTCGAATCCTGGCCAAGTCTGACCTAAGACTTAAAAGTTGGTAGTGACTGTTCTTTCGCCAAGCACTCGGCATTACGAAATGTAATCGGGTAAGCAAATAGCGATCTTCAGCAATGACTAGACTCATGTAAGTTAAAAATTTCATTTTTATTTAAATTTCTAAAAAAAAACTTTTGCATACAATCGCCAAAACAAAGCATCTGAGAATAGAAATTAACAATGTGATTTGAAATAAATTGACCGTTCTTATTTCAAATATTGAGACTAAAGAAGCAAATCACATTTAAATATTTACAATTGCATCTGCTTTGCTTTATGTAAACAGTGTAGCAATTTCGTCGTTTGTTTGCCAGTAACCCCAGTACAACACGTACAGATTTGTGACGTCAACAACAAGTAGCGCGGGAATACGTCAGACACTGTTCAAACATATATTTATATAATATTCTAACATGACCTGCGTTTCCCTTCATAATTATGAAATATGAAGAGAGCCAGCCGTGGTATATCAAAATTAATGATATACCCATCGCTGTTCCGTTTTATTGACGTACTCCCTTGCTTATATTATGACGTCATGCTCTGTGTCATGAACAATGGTTGTGGCGTAATTTTCATTAATAAAATTTATTTCAATGGAGGTAATCTCAACAGCCGAATTGTTTCAATGGGCTTTTTTTGCAAATAGATAGTAAAATGTATTTCGAAGAAAGAGTTCGCAATGTTTATTCAATCCATTTTATCTAAGCCATGTTAGAATTGAAATGATCAACATTTACCCGTGGTATATCGTCGAATAATACACGGGCCGTCGTTAACATGCGACGAATATATCATTCGGTGCCAAAGCCACCTCGTGATATATTCTATCGCACGTGTATTGTGATTCTGATATGGATTAGTATGTTTGTTTTACTTTGCTTCTTGATTGTGACTCGGGCATGGATTAGTATGTCTGTTTTTATTTGCTTCTGGATTGTGATTAAGGCTTGGATTAGTATGTTGTTTTTATTTTGCTTCTGGAGTGTGACTCGGACATGGATTAATGTGTTTGTTTCCACTTCGTTTCTGGATTGGGATTCAAACATGGATTTGTATGTTTGTTTTTGATGATCACGATGAAACATCAACAATGTCCATTGTAACATGAAAGTACCGGGTTCAATGGATTACTCCATCTGATGTTTTATTAAAATTGTAAATATAAGAACTGACATAGTGTTTTTGTCGTTTATGAGGTGATAAACGACAGTGAAGCCCGCGCAAATTCAACATAATCTGCTTCACTGTCGTTTATCATCTCATAAATGACACAAAACACTATTCCAATTCTTAAATAAGCTGGACTTATAAAATTGAGAAAAAAAATCGGGTCGCTAGATTCCGTCAGTGAATTCAATCGTTTTAAATTTTGTTCTGTAAATTATAAAAAAAATCTTTAAAAACTTGGCGGCTAGATTTTTTTTTTTTTAATTTTTATTTTAATTTCTTTGTCTGTTAATTACAAATAATATATTAATAATATGATAATAATATAAATGCACTTATTTATTTGAAACAATAAGTCCGACGTGATGTAAATAATTTTTTTCCATGAATAAAAAAAATCGATGGACTAAAAAAAAGTATTCAAAACAAACATTAAGGACAGGTGGCACAATATACGTCTGTCCAAATTAAAGTTTAACAGTGAGAGAACGAAAAAGATTTAGATTTTAAGTTTGGCTACGGAGTGGCTGAAATATGGATAGCTAGTGAACCGAAAAGCTGCCGATATAAAGCCTTAGTGTTAAACTTGCGACAGGTATGTACTCTGCACACAACCTCAATTTGACGTATCGCCGACCACGCCCACAATTCTCCGACACTGGCCACAATCACGGTACCGAAGCAGCATCAAGGCAATTAATGATGTACTAGTGCCAGTGGCGTCATGAAATGGCACAATTAAGACCGAGTTGTCATTCTTTTTGCGTCTAAATAATTCAACATGCTGGGCATTTGTCGGGACATTGTGGGCGTGGCCAGCGATCCTCTGCTGTAAACGTCGTAGATTTAACACTTATCTGACGAATTAGTGCCGAATCGCCAGCTCATCTTGACCCCCCTTCCGTTACCTATAAGTTACAGTTTTTCGGAAGGTACTATTTATCTCTCGGAAGCTTTCCATTCACTAGCTATCCATATTTTAGTCATTCTTCAGCCTCCACTCTTTTTTCGTAAGCTGGGTGTTAACCTTTTAACGGTCCGAGTGATCTAAATTCTACTGGGACAAATTCTAGTGTATTTAGGAAAGTGTGCAAATTGAGCTAAAGGTAGGTGGTTTTTAATTTTCGCATGGAAACCCCGGGTAACCCCACCCTCCTAGAACTGACCTCCACGGTATAAAATGCCAGAGAAATATTTTTGTACGTCAGACACTCTATTCAACTCTTTACTTATCTTTTTCAGATCCTGGCCCCAGTTTCACTATCATTCCTGAACTAAGATTTCCCTTAACTTAAATTAAGCTTATTTTGACTTTTTTGGAATTACAAGTAAATATTTTTGACAAAAACTGAATACAGATGTTATAAGCTTGAAGTTATCTTCAAAATGACACCTTAAATAACTTAAAAACTTAAAAATAAACAAAATTATTAAAATTTGAAATTTGCCAAATTTAAGTTAAAGAAAATCTTAGTTAAGGAATGATTGTGAAACCGGGTCCAGGTTCTTGGTACCAAGTGAACGCTTATAGACTTATAAAGACTTATAGAGATTTGTCGATGCATGTTTGATCACCATTGTACTGTATTCGTTCAACAGAAGAAGTCAATAACATTAAAGCAATTGTAAGCATTATATATTATTTAGAGTGCATGCCTTTCGAAAATTTGACACTGAACTGGCGAGTCGATTCTGGATTGTCGAATAGCCGAGATATGGATAGCTAGTTGTCAAAAATCTGCCGAAATATAGACACCAGGCCCCGGTTTAACAATCGTTCCTTAGCTAAGATTTTCCTTAACTTAAATTTAGCAAATTTTGGTAATCTCTTTTTGAAACCGCTGATGAATATTTTTGTCAAAACTAAAAGCAAATGATTAATTCTAGCAATTATCTTAAAATTGACACCTTAAGTTTCTGAATATCTTCAAAATTAACAAAATTATAAAGATTTGAAATTTTGTAAGATTTAAGTTAAGGAAAATCTTAGCTAAGGAATGATTGTGAACCTGGGGCCAGCTGTTAAATATTGTTAACAAGGAACTGAGATAACCCACTAATTTGGCAGTTATTCGTCAGCCTGGACCAAGTTGATCGAAGCTTGATTAGCTTAATCAATAATTAACACGATATCAATAAAAATCATCATATCATCATCAAATCAAAGAATGTATAACCACGTGTTTCAATTTGTTAAAATTCTATTCACTTGGGACATTTTCAACATTAATTTTACAACAGATTTGGAATGATGTATTATTTAAATTTTGACTAATCAATTGTTTTCGAACAACTTGCTGCTAGTGTTACACTTTCTATACGGGTTTGTTAAGGGCATAAAACGAGGTAAAACTTACCACAATGAATAATTTCCGGAATTGGAAATACTATTTGCAAACAAATATATCAGCCTTGTTGATGAAAAATGTCCAAGTACAGCCAGGATCCTTAAATATTGTGAAATCACTCCGTACAGCCTTGTTAATGAAAAATGTCCAAGTACACCCAGGGTCCTTAAATATTGTGGAATCACTCCATACAGCCTTGTTAATGCAAAATGTCCAAGTACATGTACACCCAGTATCCTTTAATATTGTGAAATCACTCTGTACAGCCTTGTTAATGAAAAATGTCCAAGTACATCCAATATCCTTAAATTTTGTGAAATCAATCCGTACAGCCTTGTTGATGAAAAATATCCAAGTACAAGTACACCCAGTATCCTTTAATATTGTGAAATCACTCCGTACAGCCTTGTTGAAGTATACCCAGAAGCCTTCCCTTCGTTATTGTGAAATCAGTTCGTACATATCGACATTGTGTAAAAGAATGGACAACAATGATTTAAAGTTATTTGACCAAATCATTACAGATTTGTCCAATAAATATACTGTCAACACTCTGAGCTTAGGTAAATATTAGCAAGAATATTCTAAAACGATTTAGTAAATGTGACACTGAATAGCTTACTATTACATTGCCTTCCCATATCTAAATTGAAAATACGTGATAATCACATTGAAGGCGGGGTTAATATTGACCATTTTAAAACGGTTGAATTGTGTGGATATTATTTTCGTTACTTGTACAATAAAAATTTTAAAAGTTCAAATACAAAACTAACGAATTAATGCCGAATCGCAGGCAGTTCAGTTCAGCCCCTTTAGATGGAATAATGACTTGGCTGATGCGGGCCTGAGTTTGTCGGGGTCCACGGGGGCGGGGTTATGATGGTCTTTGGGGGTATTTTTCATAAATATGGTTCTTTGGGTGTGGGGGAGTACTGGGTACATATGACCTTAGGACACGTGCACTTCATGTCGTTTAAATATTTCACGTATTTGAGCTCTGCATGTTCAAGAATGTGTGGATATTTGGCTCCGAACATTTTAAACATAATATTTCGATTAATTTATTTCAGAGCAAATTTGCTTTCGGACTTGAAAAAAATTGAAATTGCAGAAAATTTGGATTGAAATATTTGAAGCAGCAAATTTAGACCACAGTATATTTCTGACAATATAAAAGTATTGCCTACTGAGTTTGTGATGTCATCGGAGAAACATCCACCAATAGAGACACCGGCTAATTGGTTTAAATTGTTTTTTATACCAGTGTTATTTTTACAGCATCAGATAGTTTCGAATGCAAATTCTCATCAGTATTGATTAACCAAAATCGTAAAACCAAAATACCTTCAAGGGGTTGAAAAAATACCCAAAAAGGACCAAAATATATTTAGGTGAGGAAATACTTTGCATCACTGAATATATCTTAGTTTTTAAGGATTTTTGGATCTTAATTAGCAGCAAATTTAGGCAATAGTATACTTGTACTTCTGACAATACAAAAGTATACCTGCTTAGATTGTTATACCATTAGGGGGAAATCCACCAGCAGATCTAGAGTTGAGTTGAGTAATGGTGTTTAACGTCCCAGTCAAGAATATTTCACTTATATTGAGACGTCGCCAGCTGTAGGCGAATGTACAGAAATTTTGCCTGTGCGTTGCGCTGATGGCATTATACAGCAGGGTTCTTTATCGCGCCAAGCACACCGGGACACGGGACCTCGTTTATTTTAAGTTCCCATCAGAAAGAACCTTGACTTTCATTTCGTAATGCCGAGTGCTTGGCGAAAGAACAGTCACTACCCATTTTTAAGTCTTGGGTCAGACCAGGCCAGGGATCGAACCCACGACCTCCCACTTACGGAGCGAGCACTCTACCAACTGAGCTACCGCAGTGGTCACCAGCAGATCTAGAGATACCGGCTCAGTGAATGAGTGTGTTTAAAGCCGCATCAGCAATACTAGTATTGCAGCTATTCGTGGCTAGAAAAAGTAAAACATGCAATAGTATCAATAATACTAAGTATTAAAATGTAAAACTAAAAATAACAATAAATAAGTTTTTAATAAGGATAAAGACCTGTTATATCAATAAAACACTGGGTTATTATAATAAAACAATTATATTTTATTATACAAGTTATATTCCCGAAGGAAGTTTAAAATTTAATATCCAGTGATATTACTTAAAAGATCTTGCATTGATAATGCTGAATAAAAAGTATCCCTTGGATGTTTTAATTACTAATCATGGTATATCAGTGTTAATTTTACAGCACTATACGTTGTGGAAGCGCGTGGCCTAGTGGTTAAGGCGTTGGACTCATGATTCGAAGGTCGTGGGTTCGATCCCTGGACCGGTCGATGTGTTGTGTCCTTGAGCAAGACACTTAATTTCACGTTGTTCCAGTTCACTCAGCTGAAAAATAAATGAGTACCAGCAAAATGCTGGGGGTTAACCCTGTGATGGACCGGCGTCCCATTCAGGGGAGAGTTTTGTACTCTCAGTCGCTTAACGCCACCGAAACCAGGATAAGCTCCGGCCTGATGGGCCTAATGGCTCGGGACAGACTTTAACTTTAACTTTTAATACGTTGTACGACCTTTCGAAAAAGCAATTCTTCATCTAATTTGTGAGCATGATGTACATGCATCAGTATTCAAAATTACCCTGGAGATATTTGACACACAGACACACCCAGTCCATATATCTTTCATTCTCAATTTTAATTACAAACGTGACGGGCGTAGCTAGCTTAACAGAATGTACTAACCTTAACGTAACATCCGGCCTCATTTTGCTGTTGGAAGTTCACGGGTTTTCAAAAAACCTCAAGTGTTCCAACCATACTTAAGTCAGATTTTCGGCAGTTTCTTTCTGGTAATAAAAATGAGATCAATTGTCACTGTGATAGCTAAATGATTCACCTGGTATCAGTATAATGGACTGGGGGAGTGGTACGGTTGTCTGCGGCGTACTAACTCCGAGCTAACACGTTAAAGTCGCCCTGAGTGCGCGCTAGTACAAGGCAGACCATATAACACACTCGCACTTCACATGCATACACAAAAGTGTTCATAGTTTAATCCATAGAGGTTATTAAAATAGTTCTCGTCGCGAATAGCTGAAAATTTGCTGCTGCGACGTTAAGAAACATTCAACCAATCAATCAAATCATTACCAAGGGGCCTATATAAGTTGCCTTTTCAGAACTAACTCGCTAGCTTAGTGTTAAACGTTTGATAGACCTGTACTGTACGGAAATCAGAGACGTGAATTTGATTTTCAGTCTGACCTTAAGAATCATTTAAACGTAATTGGCTAGGAACGCTGTAATCTGGGCCCTGAATAATTTATAACCCGAGTAACTACAGCATAATAAATAGTCTCCCTTGGGTATTACATGAATTCATTTATAATGTAATCTGTACATTTGCATACGACTTGTTAAATCTCTATAATACAGCCATCAAATCATGAATGACACAGATCATAATTGTATTCTTGAGTTTGTTTGAATGCAGGTAAGTGGATAGTAATTTGTGTACCGAATGGGCGAATTTCATTTGTCCTGATTTTAAACTGAACCAATGCGCAGATTTTTACCTTTCAATTGCGCGAATAATTATTGGACAGGTAAACAGGTGAGTAATGTTTGCGTGGGTGACTAAAAATCAGGTGAATTGTTTTTAAACAGTCACCTGTTTCATCAATTTTCATGGTGCAGGATGGAGGTTTTTTTATTTTCTGAGCCAAACTGGGGCAATAATGCTTTACCGTTTATGATGAACATACATATAGAAATGCCAAAGCGAGGGTTCGGACGGACCACAGACACCTAATGTAGGAACCACTCTGTTTGTAACAGTGAAATACTCTTCATATCCATAGGAAATTAAAAAAAGGAATAAAGATTGATATTTTTCACTTAATTGTACCTAGTCGTAACAGAAAATATGTATGCGCATTCGCGATAAGCCCAGAATATATCTGCACAGGGTAAACCGTTGACGCTATGGGAATTTAACGTGTTGAAAATCCAGGCAATTGGCAGCTGCTGTTGCGCGAATGACGTAAAACGTGACCAAGGACATCACTTCCGGTGTAAATTCCGCCATTTTCGCCATGTAAAATCCCCATAACGCCAACATTTTCCTTTCTACTGACATACTTTATGACAATCACGGATGCTCATACAGATTTTCAGTTACGACTAGATACAAATAAATGAAAAATATCAATCTTTATTCAAATTTATTTGATTTTTATGGATATAAAGAGTATTTCACTGTCACAAACAGATCGGCTCCTACAGTAATGCAACAGTATCACTCCTGTCAAACATGAACAGTAGTCATGAGGCATATGAGCATAAAGCAAAAAGAGTAGGAACCTTGAAAAATAGTTTATTAATAAGTAATCTTTTGGTCTGTATTTTATTGATTCAGCAGATGCCTAAAACTATTTTGGCGAATATTTTAGGTCCTTAAAGCCTGAAATGCTTAAAAATGTCTAACAAACGGAAGTGATACCTGAAATAATTACACACATGCCCAAAACATATGTTTAAATCCGCGCGAATGAAAAAAGGTCTCTCCGAAAATAATGAACCAATCGGCACAAATGATTATAAAATCCGCACAAATGATAGACTTAAATATATCTGACGATCGGAAGTGGTTCCTGAAATAATTACGCGCATGCCCAATAGATATGTTTAAAAATCTGCGCGAATGAAAATAAGTCTCCGAAAAAAATAATAAAACCAATCGGCACAAATGATTTTAAAATCCGCCCAAATAACAGGCTGACGATCGGATGTTGAGTTGAGTTCAGTAATGGTGTTTAACGTCTCAGTCAAGAATATTTCACTTATATCGAGACGTCGCCAGCTATAGGCGGAGGTGCGGATTTTTTGCCTGTGCGTTACGCTGATGGCATTATACAGCAGGGTTCTTTAGCGTGCCAAGCCTACCGTGACACGGGACCTCGTTTATTCTAAGTTCCCATCCGAAAGAACCACGACTTTATTTCGTAATGCCGAGTGCTTGGCGAAAGAACAGCCACTTCCCACTTTTAAGTCTTGGGTCAGACCCGGTCGGGGTTCAAACCCACGACCTCCCACTTACGGAGCGAGCATTCTACTAACTGAGCTACCTGACGATCGGATGTTGTACGTGAAATGATTACGCGCATGCCCAAAAGATATGTTTAAATCCGTGCAAATGAAAAAAAAAATCCTAAAATGATATACCATGATGTTAAAATCGGCACAATGATAGGCTCTATAAGTCTATATGACGATAGGAAGAAGTACCTGAAATAATCAGGCAAAAATGATATACCAGTTTAAGTTGAAGGATGGATGGTGGAAGAAATCGGAGTTCCTGGGGAAAACACAAACAAACAAGAGAACTGAAAATCCTTTTCACTAGAATCTGCCTCGAATGTGACTCGAACCTGGGCAGATAGATGCTATGTCATCCGTAAGCGAGTTCTTTAGACCAATCAGCCACTGAGGTTCCCGAAGTTGGAGCCCAGCTCACTTCATCTGGAACAGAAGTAATGTAGTTAAAATGTTTAACATCTAAGGGCTCGTTTTAAGCAGCCATTGGGTCCGTATTTGTGATCTTAATCCCTGCTCTTAACTAAGGATTTTGAACATTGATCCCACGACTAACAGTCAGTAGGGAACAGTTATAAAAATATTTACATTTTTTATTTTAATAATTAAAACAATATTTATCTAACTAGATCTATTGTGTTTCTACCACCAAAGTATATAAGTTCAAACCTAATACGTTACATAAACAATATACGCTCATGTAATGTATTGCCAGAAGTCTTTTATACTTATAAATTCGAAACTAAGTCTTCCTTTGTATAATTTACCAGTGTAATGTTAACTTGAACATATAGTGCGTCAAGTTTGATCTGGACGTTTGACCTTTAATTTGAATATTATATTGGACTAATAGACTGTGGGATTTGGGTAAGACAGCATGTTCCATTAACATAAACACCCAGTACTACCATCTATCCTTACATATCAACTGTATATACCCCCAATATTACACAACTGATATGTCTGTATGAATATTCAAATTAAAGGTCAAACGGCCAGGTCAAACTTGACGCACTATTCTAGTAAACGTTTGTGAAAATAGCCAACAGAGTATTATATAGTATCGCCTCTAACCATAGAGAGTAACCAAGGGAGGTAACACTGTGAAACAACTCTATTGAAATAAAACACACAATATTTAATTGTGAAATGAAATGTAGATATATGTATGTAACTGTTTAAGAATTTTAATTTTGAGATTTAATATTGGGGATTTAGTACCAGTTAAGTGAATTATTCGGTGGCCTCACTTCCTTGGTAAGAGTTCACGTGTTGGTCTTTTCGTTGCCATTTTCCTTTTTTGCAAGTTTTTACTTAACTTTTGGATTGTGATTTGGACATGGATCGGTATGTTTGTTTTTACTTTACTTTTAACTTTGTGATTTGGACATGGATCGGTATGTTTGTTTTTACTTAACTTTTGGATTGTGATTTGGACATGGATCGGTATGTTTGTTTTTACTTTACTTTTAGCTTGTGATTTGGACATGTATTTACGAAATGTTCAACCAAAAATTGGAAATACTACATGTATTTCGAAATACGACAATCTTTTGCAAAAAATACGAAATTCTTAATAATACGTAATACTATTGAAAAATATTTAAAATGTATTGCAAAAGAAAACGAAAACTATTTCAAAAATGCAAAAAATCTATTGCGAAAATACGAATTTCTGTTCCAAAATTACAAAATAACTATTGCGAAAATCCGAAATACTATTTTGAAAATACAAAATAACTATTGCTAATATAAAATAACTACATTTTGTATCGCTTAATTATATTTTCAGTATGAATGACACAAAAGACTTTAAAGTCATCTCTGTTAAAATATAAAACTATAATTACCACGTATGTACAAGTGATCATAGCAGACGAAAACATAAAATACATGCAAGTACATGTATTTTAACACGGTGATAAACCTAAGAAATGCCTCTAGGACCTTCTTTTGTATCCCCCACCCAGTAAATTTGATGTATTTTTTTAATACATATAACATAAATATTTCAAATGGGTTTTCTGCAAAAGTGAGATTCAAATGGAATCTCTCTCTCTCTCTCTCTCTCTCTCTCTCTCTCTCTCTCTCTCTCCATGTATTTTTAAAGCATTATAACACTAGCTAAGTATTATATTTCATAGGTCTTATTTTCACTATGCATGCCCAGCCACCCATAACTGCTCAATAAACGTTGAACCTGGTATTTATCTTATTATAATAAAACATTCTTCCTGCTATTGTAGTACTGTGCATAGACAAACAACGTTGACCTGTTCGCTTGACCTATAATTTTAAAAGTTATTATGGACCAGTCCATTTTTGCATAGGGGACACAGGTGTTTATTTAGTCTACCTCCTTCGAAACATGCATTGGTATGTATTTTTTGCGAATCCTAACACTACCCATGAATTAGGTTTAACAATGTGTTGTAATATTCCTAATGAAAGGTCAGACTGACAGGTCAATATTATTTCCGATATGTGAACTGTTAAACACACAGCAGAGATTTTTAAGGCGATAATTATGCCTTTTATACCATTCAAGTCTGTTTAGATTTTTTTGAAGTGGCCCACATTTTTTATTTTTAAAACAATATTTTATGTATTGGCCGGATGTTATTATTTCGCAAGAAGTTAACAATTGTAATGAACTAACTGATAGTTAACTTGTGGTATGTATGCTATGTAAAAAGCTTAAAAGATTGATTGCTGCAGTACAGGACAGTCGAAATTTTAACAACGAACTAACGAATAGGAGTTGAAGGTAAGGCTTTTTTTTACCCGGTACCTTTCCCGAACCTCCCCCAACAGAAATGTTCAAATTGGCTTATTTCTGTCATTTTAGGCTTTTTTCGGCCTAGATTAAAAGTTAGTGGAGGGTACAAATCGAGGTCTTTCCGAGTCGAACCTATTCAGCTGAGTAGAGGAGCCGAAATATACATACATGTATATATACATGTATGTAGTACGTGTCGAAAACGTAGTGGAAGCGCGTGGCCTAGTGGTTAAGGCGTTGGACTCATGATTCGAAGGTCATGGGTTCGATCCGGGCGATGTGTTGTGTCCTTGAGCAAGACACTTAATTTCACGTTGTTCCAGTAATAAATGAGTACCAGCTAAATTCTGGGGGTTAACCCTGCGATGGACCGGCGTCCCATTCAGGGGAGAGTCTTGTACTCTCAGTCGCTTAACGCCACGGAAACCGGGATAAGCTCCGGCCTGATGGGCCTAATGGCTCGGGACAGACTTTAACTTAACTTAACGTGTCGAAAAGCTGCCGAGATGAACTGTCGATTGGACACTACTATTGTTCCAGGTAACTTAGATAGTCGATTTATCTTAATCATATAAAATCAAGTATTGTAATATTGGTACTTATTTTGATATTCCTGTAAATAAAATAAAATCACCTATCAAACCTATGAGGTTTGCTGACTTGAACTTAAATTACAAAACAGGTATATACCGAAAGTTTTGTCGCTTTTCATATCAGAGAAAACCCAACGTTTTGTGTACTTCAGGTAGGTGTACATCACACCTGGTTGACCTGCATACTCATTATTATCACACGTCGAGTAAAAACAAGGTTGTCTTTCAGGTGTGCGGTTTGGGTTTTACTCATATATATGGCAATAATTACTCTTCATGCAATGGTCTAAATTTGCATACGAGGCACGGAGAACGAGAGGGCATATGTGCAGTGTTTGAAAAACACCTGACTTTCGGGAGTTAGAGCAAAATCAGAGGGCTGTAGAACACTTATTTTTACATTCAATTGGGCTTTATATTTTAGATTAAATATGTTTATCATTAAATACAAATTATTAAACATAAAAGCTTAATTGACAAAAAAGCGACTATCTAAGTTCCCTGGAACAATAGTAATTCGTTAGCTTAGTGTCAAACTTTCGACATGTGAGCGTCCTCGATCTGTTGATCTAGTAACAATTTTTTTTATTTCCTCCAGATTTCAGTTTCCAGATTTTAAAATTTAAACATGTGTTACGACGTCTGGAAATACTGCTTTGCACTTTGTAAGTATTATTATTATTATTATTATTATTATTATTATTATTATTATTATTATTTCTGTTGGTGGTGGTGATGGCGGTGGTGGTGTCAGTAGATATATTAGACTAAGTGTTTTACTGCTATTTTATACCCGAGAGGTACACACAGCTTACTCCTGTCGAAAGTGTAACACAAGAGACGAAGGAATCGAGATATGTATATCTAGTGACCGAAACGTTGCCGAGACTGAGATAGCTAACGATGTACCGAGAATATATTCCGGTCAACACTAACTCGTAAAGCTGTAACTGCGACATGGTTTCTCTTCGAGTCAGTCAATTAATCAACCAGTCAGTCAGTCAATCAGTCAGTCAGTCAGTCAGTCAGTCAGCCAGTCAGCCAGTCAGCCAGTCAATCAATCAATCAATCAATCAATCAAATCTAAGTGTTAAACTTTCGCTAGGTCTTTACTAAATATGCGTTTCTGATTCCAACATCAACGATTAACACTTTGATTATGGCGATAACAACCAAGCTTTCTTGAACAATATACATTTAGCTTAATTACTTAATTTGAATCGATTTCCAGTAAATATTAGAGTAATCAATAATTCGTTCTGTATTTGAAGTACAGTACAGACCTGTAACAAGTTTAACACCGAGCTAACGAACAGCAGTAGAAACTCGTATGTTGATTGACAAGGGTATTGATTGGTAGTGACCGAGAATTTACCGAGAGATAGATAGCAGCTGCCGAGAAGCTGTCGACTGAGATACAGCTGACAAGATGCCGAGGTGACCTGCCGAATCGTTCCAATTCGTTGGCTTGGTGTTAAACTTTCGACAGGCCTGTACTGAAAAACAAATGTTTTTAGCATCGTGTCACTAAGTTATCACTGGTGAGTTGTGTACGAATGACAATTACATGGTTGTCTTCAAATATTTACATAAAATCACATTACAATTGATTGTATGGCAACGGTTATATTAATATAAATGTATTCTTGACTGGGACATTAAACCATGTTATTCAATCAATAAGTTTATCAATCATTTCATTTTTGTGGCTTAATGCAATCACGATTGACCTGTCCGCTTGACCCTCATGGAAGGTCATGCTGACAAAGCTAGTAGGGATCCACCCAATAAATGTGACGGTTTGAGATATGTAGTTAACAAATACACATTTACACGTGTTTACTCTTTGAAAATAGCGTTTCTCATGTTTCCTGTGAAGGCCAAGTGTTTTTTTCGATGCGACTAAATAAGATGGTCGAATGCTCACTTATAGTGCGGGAGGGCCCGGGTTCGACCCCCGGTCCGAACACGCATTTCTTGTTAGTTTAGTGGCCAGTGTGACCCGGCCTTGGAAGGGGTGAATTTGAAAATGTTGGTCGTACAAAGTACAGCTGAGGAAATTTCTGAGATGTAAACAAGCAAAATAAGTGTTTAAAATATCCTAAAGTTGTAAATAATTTGAAAATTTAGAATACAAGATGAAATTAATTCCATCCTGAGTTCATAAAAAACACACACACACACACACACACACACACACACACACACACACACACACACACTGTCTTGTTTGCTTTTATTTCCCTCCATTATCAATCTGCTTTGAATATACTGAAATATATATTTATGTAAGTATATATTGTACTGTAATCTGGAACTTTAATATAATTATGTTTTATTGTAATTTTTTATGTTTGCTTTATAAAAGTTAAAAAAAAAATGAAAAACAATTATTTTATTGCAGTATTGGTGGTGAACCACGTCCATGGGTGGATACCATTCGACTTTGAAAAGGAGGAAGCACTGCGGACCTTTATTTTCAAAAACAACTCGTATAACAGCCAGATACGACCGTTTAATAAAACCGATGTTATGATATACGTAGGGTTGTATACACTGAAATACCTGGTAAGTTTTGGTATATTCCCCTTTTCGAAAAGAGGTGATATTTAATTTCACCGTTCGTCCGTCCGTACGCCCCGGCTCCAGTTTCAAAATTATTCCTTGACTTAAATCTGGCAAGTTTGATGACGTATTTATGTTTTTTACTTTGCTTAAAGAGATTCCTTTTTTGAAAGAATTTCCCAGAAATTAGTAGCCAATGGTGACTTTGGCTGTGTTATTCAACAGGTTTTTCTGATTCTTTTTAGTTTCACTTGTATTGAATTCACTGATGTTCACCACTGCAGAAGGATAGTTTTCTCTGAATACCTTGTTATTAAATGTGTTAATTTCTAAGATATAAGGAATTTAAGTTGTCATTTTGAAGATTACATCAAGCTTATAACATCTTTATTTAGTTTTGTAAAAAATGTTTATTCTAAGTTTTAAATCAAAATTGATTGTCAAAATGTGGTTAATTTAAGTGAAAGAAAATCTTAGTTGAGGAATGATTGTTAAACCAGGGCAACTCTTCTTGTTCATGGTAATTCTAGATCTCCAAAACGATGAACCACTGTTTTATGAAACTTGCTGCAAAGCACCAAAATTGATACATCATTAACCCGAGTTGGTTTGCATATTTTACTTGGAGTTATGGCTCTTTGAACATAAGTTTAAATCACAAAAAGGACCTACCCGCGGGGGAGGGGGTTCTAATTCACTGAATTTGCTCGTTCAATAAATATGAATTCGAATTGCGATTTTGGCCATCTAGACGTCTCTAATGAGACCATATTTCGGGGATTTAATTTGCATTTTGTCCTAGAATAGAATATCTTAAATAGAACCAGAAAAAATTAATGATGCATAAAATGTTGTGATATCATCCTCTTTAAATAACCGATGGACAATGCCTGTTTCAATGATATTTTTAGCTCACCTGGGTCACGGCCCATATGAGCTTTTGCGATCTATCGTGCGTGATATGTAAACTTTTCACATTTTATGCTTCTGCTCCAAAACTATCCGGCCAAATTGGATGGTAATTGGCAGTACATGTAGTGATGTCCAGGTGAAGAACTTTTAGGTATGCACAAATAAAGGAGTGATGTCCCTTGGTGCCCTAAATGGGGACAACAGTAAAAATCTTTACAAATTAAGATCCTTAAAGAGATATAGCTTTTAAATTTGTACAAATGGCAGCTGTAAGGCCCAAGATATATCGGGAAGTGGTAAGGTTTTTTAGAAAAATAGCTAAAATGAGCATATTTGTAAAAAAACATCTGAAAAACTATTAATTTGTTGTAAAGGTATGTATATTAGAATACTATTGACAAGCTGGTCATTTTGATATATAGATGAAGGTCATGTTTTAATAGGTCAAGGTCAGGAATGCAAACGGATACTGACCCCAGTTTCATAAACATTCCTTAGCCAAGATTTTCCTTAACTTAAATCATGTATAATTTCAAATCTTTATAATTTTGTTGATTTTCAAGATATTGAGGAATTTAAGGCGTCATTTTTAAGATCACTTCTAGATTATGTATATACACGTATTTATCAGAGTACTGCAGGCATACATATAACGCACACTTTGATATATGTATGAAGGTCATCTATTCAAAGGTCAAGGTTACAGATGTGAAAGAATAATAAAATGACCTGGATTTATTTTTATTTAGTAATTATTATTATTATTATTATTATTATTTAGCTGTTTATAAGTAGCTCGACTTTAGATATTTAAGGTGCAACATTCTTAGGACAAGTAATAATTAATTTGATACCTTTTATTTCGGTCTAAAAATGTTCTCTATACTTACTGTAATTGACTTGGGGCTTATGCATATAAGGTCCATGAACCTCTTTTTTAATTGCATTGCAGGATATAAAAACAGAAACTATGCAAGTCACAATTTTCCCAACCCTTGTAAGTATGGCATATAATTTATTTATTTATTTATTCATTTACAGTAAAACCTCTCTATAAAGGCCACTCAAGGAACCAGTAAAAGTGGCCTATATAGGCAGGTGGCTTATATACAGGTTAAAAAAACACGAATTAAGAAGCAGGTGGCCCTTATATAGAGGTGACATTTAAGGCAGATTTGACTTTATTTATTTATTTATTTATCTTCGTGACATTTATGGCGTTAGTGTGGTTAAGATATTAAACACAACTCTTATAAACAAATTATTTCAAATTGGTTTGAGATGTTAGCCTCCAAACCCAAGAACTTTCAGTCTAATGGAGTTCGGTACCGGGGCGGAGAAAGAGGGTTTCCTGCCATAGAACTCACAAGTGTATTTAGAGTTGTGACGACTAAATAATAAATACATTAGACTTTGAACCCATGTGGAGCTTGGCACCGGTACCGGTCAACCGAAATCGCAAAAGGTTCTGCTAAAGTGATCAGCGTTTCCTGGGTATTGCCTGTTTTAGCTATCACACTTGCCTCCGAACGGTCGACTGTAGGCGAGTTACTGCATGTATACTGGCTTAAGCGGTCGGCCTTGACTTCAAAGACTCTTAGAGAGTTACTCCCCCTTCCCGTTTTTATCGACATTAACAGTAAAATTATTTTATTCCTAGGTTTGGGGAGATCTCAGGTTTAACTGGGCAAAATACGAAGAATTCAACTCAATTAAACAAATATATATCAAACCAGATGAAGTTTGGATTCCAAAAATCCAGGTATTTAACAGGTATGAACTATTAGTAGTTAGCTGTTTTTGTGAAGAAACAGAATAACTGGGTTAAAAAATTTAATGACTTGGATAAAAAAATTTCATTTCTATATTTGAGATGCAGAGGTAGATTTCAGACTTTTCGGAAGTTAACAGTAAGCTAACGAGCTAATATTAACATCGAATCGGCAGTTCACTGGACAAGCTGCGATTCATCTCAGTAATTCTTCGGTTACTAGCAATCTGCAGTTTAGCTTTGACTTCTTCTTTCCGTAAGCTCAGTGTTAAACTTTGGACAGGTCTGTACTGTATGTTTTCAGATTCAGAGGTACAGTACAGATCTGTCGAATGTTTAACACTAAGCTAACGAATTAATATTCTCATCAAATCGGCAAGCTGCGATTCATCTCTTAGATCCTTTTCGGCCATTAGCTAGCTATATCTCGGCAGTGCAGCTTCCACTTCTTTCGTAAGCTCAATGTTAAACTTTCAACAGGTCTTTATCGTATGTTTTAAGATGCAGAGGTACAGTACAGACAGACTCTTGCCCATCACTGACTACTGTAGGAACCACTCTGTTTGTGACAGTGAAATACTCTTCATATCCATAGAAAATCAAATAAATTTGAATAAAGATAGATATTTTTCACTCACTTGTACCTAGTCGTAACAGGACATCTGAATGCGCATCAGCGATTAGATCAGAATATATCTGGACAGGGTAAAACGTTGACGCTATGGGGTTTTAACATGTTGAATAACCAGGTAAATGGTGGATTCTGTTGCGCATATGACGTAAAACGTCACCAAGGACATCACTTCCGGTATAAACCTCGCCATTTTCGTCATGTAAAATCCCCATAACGCCAACATTTTCCTTTCTACAGACATACTTTATGACAATCACGGATGCGCATACAGATGTCCTGTTACGACTAGGTACAAGTAAGTGAAAAATATCAATCTTTATACAAATTTATTTGATTTTCTATGAATATGAAGACTATTTCACTGTCACAAACAGATTGGTTCCTACAGTAGGTTCGAATGCCATTCAGGACAGATCACAGCTATTTACTTTGCTATTTGAACTAAGGTCCCTATGTTTTGGTCCAATTTTGTCATAAGTATTGTACTGTATTATGTCTTCATTTGTCTATCATGCATTATCGTTGAAAACATAGTGGTGAAATAATTTTTTGTTCTATTTCTCATTTCGACATCTTTATTTTTTATTTTTTTTTTTCAAAACACTGCTGATCAGGAATTATATCTAGGAACGACCGTCTTATGCACATGCATGTTAAGTAATAAATATTAATTTATTTGTTTATTTATTTATAACCACAGCGGTCGTTTTTCGACTTAAGTATTTTTTATATTTTTAGTGTGGACAGTGTTCCGACTGTGGCTGACAAAGATATTCCAGTAACGGCTAGCTCTGCGGGTTACATGTTCTGGTCGTTCGGAATGTCTCTGACTACAAACTGTTACTGTGATGTGACCTTATACCCTTTTGACAAACAAACATGCGAACTTGGGTTTCTAGTTGTTGGCGCCAACCACAGTGATGTGCAACTTTCACCATCGATTTATGGCAATCCACTACAAACAAGTTATATGCGGACAAACGGAGAATGGGAATTTGTTGGCAATTCGACTGAAATTGTGGAAGAAAACGTTGATGGCTACACCAGTAGAAGTGTTCTGTTTTACCTCCAATTTCGTAGGCGGCCTCTATTTCATTTCATCAACTCATTGGTTCCAGTGACATTGTTTTCAAGTCTTTCCTGTGCTTCGTTTCGAGTACCCGCTGAATCAGGGGAGAAGATTGGTTTTTGTTTGACTGTGTTACTCGGGTTTGCTGTATACCTGACTATATTAACCGACTTCATACCAAGTACATCGATCTTTACATCATACTTGTGTAAGTATTGAAATTTTAGGGTGTCGTTGGGCGAGCTGTTCTTGACACGAGAGCAATGTTCTCGGATGGAAACCCCGATCTAATACCGAGAACACGCACCAAGAACATTGTTCTCGGCACAAAATGTTACATTACCTTTCTGTAGGAGTGACAAGAACAAATATGGCGCTAAGCTAAACTAAAGGTTATAAGAATTTATCATGAGTAACCTTGTAGGATAGGGAAATCTCACCGAAGGATTGAACATTTCCGTCAGAGACGCGGCTTGCCAGTCGACTGGAATCTCCTTATCTCGATCTGAAACTAGTACATGTGAAATTGATTATTTTTCTCGCATATAGAAACTAATATTTAAGAAATGACATTCTTTTTTTCGTTATCAATGCAAGTATGAATAACAATGGCCAGTCCAAACTGCATGACGGCGTTATTCATACTTGCACCAATAACGAAAAAAGAATGTCATTTCTTATATTTACAATCTTCAATTTCAAAACAAAAACTAAATACGTAATACCTTGTGTGTATTTAAAAAAAAAATATTCTGCCTCGACACCCATCGTCGGAATAATGGAAGCGCCCACAGCCATTTCTGAATCACACTCCAGAAGCACAAACGATAACAAAAAATAGTTCTTCCACTCGCCATAAGATTTATTTATACTACTTCGAGAAAATCTAAATTTCATAATAAAATCACATGTACATTGATTAACTGTTGCACATGATAACATTCCGTATTGTATTTAACCGTAAAAGTTAGCGTCAGAAGGTACTTGGTGATTGTTGTGTATTCAAACGCGGTGATCTGACGTGACAAGTAAATGACGTATTTACATGATGACGTCAATTATTATCTATAACACTATAACATACAATTGCTCAAAATGTGTTATAGAAGGAGTAACAATGACAATTGTAAATATTGTAGCATAAAGGCATTGAAATTCCCTACTACAAAGCAAAATTTTGCTGGCGGATGTATACGTGTAAGACGTAATGATGTAACGTCATCAATGGCGTGTAGCTTAGAGCAGAAATGTGAACCTACGCGATAATAAATAACAACAAAATAAACCTTTTTATATACTTATTGGTCAAAATTGATTCTTTTAATAACCGAGAACATTTGGAGTTGCGAAATTTGTATAGCCCAAAGACACCCTTAGTTATATACATTGCTTCATTCGTTCTAAAAAGTTCCCGTAGTTGGAACAAGCTATACCATAGCCATTGCCACCCATAAATTATCATACATTTTAAAAACCTGTCATATCATTACAGACCGAAAATTAAAATTCCTGCAAGTTGAATTTTTTCAAAAACTAAGGTATACTCCCTCATGTGAAGTATTTCCTTAGCTTAATTTGGTAAAATATATTTTGGTCCTTTGGGTAGCTTTTCAACATCTTCAAAATAATTTTGGTTTCATAATTTTGGTCCAAGCACTACTGATGAGGAATTGTATTCCGAAACGGCCGTCTAGTGCTGTAAAATTAAAACTGGTATAATATGTAATTAACAATGTCATTCTGCTGAAGCTGATTTTTGAAAAATATTCTTTTCACGTATTTGATAACTTTCCCCAAAATTTCAAAAATGTTTCACCTCACTTCATTTTTGTAGGTTTAGTTTTCATATTGCTATGGGATTTTGATTTAGACATGGATTAGTATGTTTGATTTTGATTGCTACACTCTACGTTACCAAAAACAAACCTACCAGTTCTTTGTTTGTGTGCTACCCCGCTTTTCATAATAATATTTATCTGTTTCAGCATTGTACTTGGTTTGTGTGTTGTCCCTGTGTGTACTGGCTGTATTAATAACAATATTCGTTTTGGAATGTCATCATACTGATCCCGATAAACCGGTACCAAAATGTGGCAAGTGGTTCATACGTAACATCCTAATGCCGCTTACCTGTAGTGGGTGTTGCTGTAACTGTTGTTGCCGTGGTAACAGTAAAAAGTACATTGATAGACAGGTGTCAAATGGAGACTGCATGCACCAGGAGCAGGGAACAACGAGCAACAACAATGACTTGACCTGGCAGGAGATTGGACGAATTATTGATAAAGCAGCATTTATTGTTTTTGTTGTGGCTACCATAGTGATGACCGCATTGACCTACTTGGGCTTATTGTACGGTTATAACAAGTGATTTTATTGTTAACAATCCATGAAGACTGCAATTGTTCACTATATTTGTACTTTTTGTAAAACATGTACTATAAAAAGCTTTACATATTTTAGTTTGTGAATCCGTGCGAAACAACACAAAACTATGGCTTTAACTGACAATTATTTGAGGGTTTATATAATTTATATATTTATGTATTGTTTTGTTGAAACTAAAGCCTTTTGCAAAGTTATTTAAATAACTGTGTCATCTAGTTCAGTAGTTTACCTACCTGCACTTGTTATACTAAACAATACGAAACTATGGCTTTAACTCTCAATTATTCTGTATTTTTATTTGGAGAGTTTAAGGAAGTTAATCTATGTTTATATGCATGGTTCTGTTCCATCGGAAGCCTGTTGCAACGTTATTTAAGTAAATGTGACATCTGGTTGAGTCGTAACATCTTGATGCAGTTTACCTGCACTTGTTATTCTTACAATTGTCGCTATGGTAACAGTATAAAGTACATTGATGTTCAGGTTTTAAATGGAAATTACAGACATGAGTAGAGAATATATCAATAGCGCCCAGAATAATGATTTAACTTGGCATGAGATTGGACAAATTGTGAATAAAGCACCATTTATTGTTTTTGTTGTGGCTACCATAGTGATGACCGCATTGACCTACTTGGGCTTATTGTACGGTTATAACAAGTGATTTTATTGTTAAAATCCATACTGACTAAAATTGTTCACTATGTTTTTATTTTTTGTAAAAAAGAAATTTTACTATTAAATGCTTTACATATTTTAGTTTGGGAATATTCCAAGCAATACAAAACTTTGGGTATAATTCACAGTAATTATGTTTTTGGTATTTGGAAAGTGTAAGCAGTTTGGTTTAACTTTGTATATGCTATTTTGTTCGTTGGAAGCTTTTTGCATAGTGTTTAAGATGTACTGTAAAATTTAAAACATTTTAGCTTAAGAATCCGCACGAAACATTATAAAACTATGCTTTGAACTCCAAGTTGATTTGTTTTTGTTATTGGTGTAAGCAAGTTTGTTGATATTTGTATTCATTGTTCTGTTCCATCGGGAGCATCATTGTGACGTCATCATGATGAAATAATAATTTGTGCACGATGTGCATGTGTTCTACATTTTTAAGCCAGATAACAGTACTAATAACTACACTGTTGAACCTATGATTTTTTGTAAATATTATAACTCGACATATCATATCATTATTGGATTACATGGGAGTTGTCTACCTTTCATTGTTATTTTTGTTGTCTTATTTATTAATTCAACATTTTATTTTTATCTTCAAACTTTCAATATTCAGTATAGTGATATATCCAGATCGGGTGATTGTAATGGCAGCACATAGATCAAGTTTTGATTAAAAACAAACATCCATGAACAAGTTCATGTATGCGTGAGAATATGTTTAAAAGTCTACCTTGTGCAAGTTTAGACACACCAAAGACGACTTTAAGACGCTAGCTCACATTCAGAACATTGCCGACAAACAATCCACCCACCTCCCCAACCACATTTACCTGACATCGAGAGAAGCAACACCAGGAAAGTGAGGTCAGGTGCCCCAGAAGAGTAATCTCCTGCTGCTTAGCTAGCTACATCCGCTACGTGGGAATGAAAGGGATATGACCTATGGAACTTAAAATATATCAAGAATAGTTTTGGATACAGAGAAATCGAGAAAAATATTATTTTGACGGTCATAAAACTTTTAATTTAAAGTCTCGATAAGCCAAGGCCTACAATATCCAAAAGGAATTAGCAGTCTTAATCTTATCAAGCCCTCAAAAAGTTTTATGACCGTCCTATAATCCCACGTTCTTTTTATTCTCAAGTTTGATTTCACACAGATTTTAAAACTACCTACAAGGCTCACATCTTCCATGGAAGATCATGTGTTAAACTTATTCTACCAGTTTCCATATTTTCATTTGCTGTTAGGATAGTAATTTGTATATGGACCGATATGTTTAAATTTGCACTTGATTCCAAATGCAAGTAAAAGTAATACACAATATGTTAATACTAGTATTAATTTTCTTTCCGGCGATAAACAAAAACATCCAGCCGTGATATATAACATTTTAACAGTGCTAAATACAATACTAGACGACCGTTTCGGAATGCAATTCAGCAGTGCAAGGACCAAAATATTTAGACTAAAATTTTTGAAGGCGTTAAAAATATCCTAAGGAACAAAATATATTTTAGCCAAATTTAAAATACATTGCATGAAGAATAATGCCTTATTTTTCAGGATTTTTAATGTTTTACTAGCAGCAATTTTAGACAGTAGCATTTATGACAATACCAAATCATTATCTACTTATTTATGTTATCATTAGTTGCATCAAATGTTGAGGTTGATATGTGAGCTTGTTTTTTATTCTTCTCTACTGCAATTTTTTGTATAGATAAAAAACAAACATACTAATTCATGTCCGAATCACAATCCAGAAGTAATGTTAAAACAACGAAACTGACAAGTTTAATTAAACACGTGAACTTACACCAGGGAAGTGAGACAAGGTGCTCCGGCAGGTTAAGCACCTCCTTTTTTATAGATCGTTCACGATCCGATGGCAAAGTATACAATGTAAGGGTTGTGACAAATAAAGAATGAGACAGTGGCGTGATTATTCACATATGGCGATTTAAACTCGTCCATTTTAACAAAACACTCTACCATCAGATTGTGAACGACATTAATTGCCTAATTTTGTTTGAAATTTCAATGCAAAATCATTATCTACTGAGTTTATGATATCATTAGTTGAATCAAATGTGGAAGTTGATATGTGAGCTTGTTTTTTATTCGTTTATGATGGATTTTTTTTTATTATAGGTCGTTTATTGCAGAGTATATAATAAGTTTATTATAATGTAGGGGTTGTTGTAATAAAAAACAAACATACTAATCCATGTCCGAATCATAATCCAGGAGCAAAGTAAAAGCTGTGGACTAAACAATCAAAAACAAACATACTAATCCATGTCTGAATCACAATCCAGGAGCAAAGTAAAAGCTTTGGACTAAACAATCAAAAACAAACATACTAATAATCCATGTCTGAATCACAATCCAGAAGCAAAGTAAAAACTTTGGACTAAACAATCAAAAACAAACATACTAATCCATGTCTGAATCACAATCCAGGAGCAAAGTAAAAGCTTTGGACTAAACAATAAAAAACAAACATACTAATAATCCATGTCTGAATCACAATCCAGGAGCAAAGTAAAAGTTTTGGACTAAACAATAAAAAACAAACATATTAATCCATGTCTGAATCACAATCCAGAAGCAAAGTAAAAACTTTGGACTAAACAATCAAAAACAAACATACTAATAATCCATGTCTGAATCACAATCCAGAAGCAAAGTAAAAACTTTGGACTAAACAATCAAAAACAAACATACTAATTCATGTCTGAATCACAATCCAGGAGCAAAGTAAAAGCTTTGGACTAAACAATCAAAAACAAACATACTAATAATCCATGTCTGAATCACAATCCAGAAGCAAAGTAAAAACTTTGGACTAAACAATCAAAAACAAACATACTAATCCGTCTGAATCACAATCCAGAAGCAAAGTCAAAACTTTGGACTAAACAATCAAAAACAAGCATACTAATCCATGTCCGAATCACAATCCAGGAGCAAAGTAAAAGCTTTGGACTAAACAATAAAAAACAAACATACTAATCCATGTCCGAATCACAATCCAGGAGCAAAGTAAAAGCTTTGGACTAAACAATCAAAAACAAACATACTAATCCATGTCCGAATCACAATCCAGGAGCAAAGTAAAAACAAACATACTAATCCATGTCCAAATCACAATCCAGGAGCAAAGTAAAAACTTTGGACTAAATAAATTATGTTAGACATGTGGACTTCCACCAGACAAGAAATAGAGTAATTATGCACACACTCGGTTAATAAATTCCTCAAAATAAGGTATATCCCTCATGCAAAGCATTTCCTTAGCTAAATTTGGTAAAATATATTTTGGTCCAATGGGTATCTTTTCAACATATTGAAAATTTTGGTTTCATAATTTTGGTCCAAGCACTACTGATGAGGAATTGTATTCCAAAACGACCGTCTAGTGCTGTGAAATTAAAACTGGTATAATATATAATGTTTCAAGGGAGATAACTCTTTCATGATATAAAATATACCCATATCATTATTAAATTTTGTAGAATGTAAATCATATCCTTTAATTTTCGCACTTCTCGTAATTTTTTAACGAGTTTTGATTTCATACGGAAAAAATTTCTTCATTAATACCCATGGACTTGGTTCCTACACACTTGGTAAAAATACTTCACCATCAGATCGTGAACGACCTTAATTTCGTAATTGTATTTTTAATTCCGCTTTCAATGCAAAATTTATCAATTTACAACTAAACACATGTATTATGATGTTTTTTTTATTTCGTTCTCTCGCTTTTCACAAAACAGTACCTGGTTTTTGACATTTCAAAACAATTCTCAAATGAATTAAATTGAACATTTATAATGGTAACATAATTTATATGTACATAAAATCACATAAGGTCTCCTTCGAATAACTATTCTCGAGTTTATTTCAAATATGACATTATTTTACAAAAATATCTTTAGCTTACTCCTGTGAAATTTAGGTCACTGTAGGCTCCTATAGTTTGGCATGGGGTTTTCAGTAAAGTCCATAACCAAAGTCTGAACATAACAATTATCGGGTTTGATGCGAGCATATATCTTTTAGTTATTACACTTCTGATGTGCAATATCGTTGCTTGTAGTTTAGACATGTAGTGATTATAAACTCACTGCCATCAAATTGTGAACAACCAATAGAAACGTCTCAAATTGGACCTCAAAATTTTCTCAACATTTTCCTATATGTTACGGATGATTCCCAAGAATACAATATCACAAAGATATTTTACATGATCCTATAAGTCTAACATTATATACATGATTTACATATACATTGCATTTACATTTAGAGTGATCTGAATATTTTCCTTTTTGATACCAAAATACTATATATTTTCAAAAGAAGTTCAAAGTTATCTGTCTAAAGACTGCTTCCGAAAATTTTAGAAATGTATTTAATTGCACAAAAATAATTACAAATATGAAAAATTAATAACTTTGTACAAATAATGGCGATTGGGTATAATTAAGTATATTATGTTTTTGAAAATAAAAAAAACTGGGCTATGTTTTATCGTTTAAAGTATTGCCCCCCTTAGTTTGATTTAATCAAATACATATTGGCCCTTTTATTTTTCTCATTTCAACATATAAAACATTTGGATTTCCATAATTTTGTATTATGAAACCAATGAATCACAGTAGTTAATTATGAGAAAACTTCTAAAGATAAATTTTTGCCATTATACTATTTCGATTTAATGTCCCTCTATAAAGTGATAAACCCTCTTTGCAACACTTTTATTGATGTTGTGGCTGAAGAAATGTCTCGTTATATACACCTAATCGTAATATTTCAATATTTAAACAATGTACTTGTAATTTAATATATGCCCATCGAAGAACTTGCAAACCAATGCATCTTAATTTTTTTAAAATAACAAATATTCTTGCTATATTTTCCTAACTAAACTACCTCAACTTAGTGTTGAGAATTCCCCTTAATAAACCCCAATGTGATGGCTAAATCCGTTTCATCTCGCTTTATTTTTCCGACTAAACTGTCTGGACTTGTTGTTGAAAGTTCTCTCCCCTTAATAACATAGATGAGTTGGCTAAACCATTCAATTATAAACATTACAAGATTTCAATAATATACTTGTTATTTGATATTAAATATTGGCAGGTACTAAACTATCAATCAAATGAATTAAGTCTCAATCAAAATTATTTTACAGCTATTATACAAATTATTCTACAAAAGCACCATGAAAACATCAGTCAAATGAACAGTGGGGATCAGGGAATACGTGTTATAAAAACTATTGAGAAGATTTTTTTTTAAAAAAACCTTTATGTTGCATTTCAATGAAAAAAATATGTTCCATTTTGTGAAACGTACTACGAGAAAAAGATAAAAATATTTATTGTTAAATTTCATTAAATAGTTATAAGAAATAAATTCAGGTAGAAGATGTTTCCCCTTTTTTGAATAATAGAAATGCTGTCAATGAATATTAAAAAAAATTTTTAAGATTAAAATTCGGTTTTTAGGAATTGATAAATCGTTATACCGGTTTACATTCGTTGTACTGAATATTGGCTTGAACATATTTCATATTATTGTTCGAAGAATGCACAGATACAAAATATGCACCTCCTAATAATTAACAATATCAAGTAAACGAATAATAACCAATAGGGTACACAAATTAAATTCGGTTTTGGTACAAACACAACTCCATGTATACAAATAAAATGGAAAACACGTAATCTTTAGACGCCATATGTGCGGTGAATCACTCACAAAATTAAGCAAAACCTCAGATATGTGAATAGTGTTTTCAGATATAAGCTTAAATTTAAAAAAAACCATGAAAATAATGATATCAAAATGTAGCAGATCAAATGCCTGAACTATTTAATTGTAAAATAGGCTAAAAATATAGATAATGTTAACGTAAACTGGAAAATTTTTACGTTATTCGCGTAAATTCGCGAGACAAACAAGACGCAAAAATCAAAATTTCACGATTTGTTTTAAACTTGAGATATTTTACTTAAATATGCACTGACCATATTGGACGACGCGAAAATAAAATGCGCGAATATCCTTAAATGCCAATCCTCGCGAAAATTGACTAACGCGAAAATTACCCAATTTACAGTTTTTTGCAGCGTGTATTCAGCTTCGAGAAAAATTACACGCGATTAAGCAACACTTACAATTTAAATGTGAAATAAATACCCTTTTTCAATCTTCAGTATTTCAAGATTGGACGGAACAAGTAATGCTCACTGATAAATAGAGCAAGGCAAAAGTGTCCATTTCAGACACCGGTTAGTGTACACTTATATTTGACAAATCGTAACCATTTCATCTCCATTTAATCCTCTTGCTGCCAAATAAATTTTCATCGCAAGGTTGGCAGTGCCAAACTGAAGTTCGCAATGCGAAATGATATGACGTCAACAATAGATTATGACGTCAGACGTGATTGATATCATTAGTTAATTTTAGCTTTTAATTTTAATAGTCAACATTTTGCACCTTTGCTTACGTTTTAAAAGATTATAAGTATCTCTTGGTCTTTTAACCAAGAGTTGTCAATTCCTTTGAAATTATATATGTGTCAGTGTGGCAGTCAGCCGGTAGAATACACATATGTCCGTTTGGCAGCAAAAGGGTCAAATGACTAATTCAAAATTTAGAAATAAACAGACTGTCATTGTTTGTCAAGAGAGGTGAAAGGGTTACGACTTGGAATAAAGTTTTAATTTATCACAGATATTGAAGTTCTTTTTGACACAGGCTTAAGAAGCAGTCAATCAATTACAAGGTGGGAGTGATTTCGCACATTCCTTTATCGCCTTTCTGGAGCCTGGAGTATTCTGAAGATAAGCAAAATAAGCTTTTCGCATATGTGGTCTGTTGAGAGGATGGACTTCGTCGATCTTGTCCAGTTCCATTCTGTAAAAATCTTGTTTTGTACGATTATAATCCGAATCAACCTTGTTTTGTGAACTTGGGCTAAATTTCATTCGCATCTCCTCCCTGAAATAGATGACAAATTTTTAAAATCAAATATACAAATAAAATAAAAACACCAATCAATGTCTAAATGACGATAACAAAGGTAAGTAAAACTTTAAAAATGGCAAATTAAGTTAAAAACGTAAACTTCCAACAGGGAAGTGAGACCGCGTGCTACGGATGGGTAAGCACTCCCTGTTTAACTCTATCTACATCCGTTACGTGTGTTATCAAAATTAAGAATGAAAGAAGCATGGAATCATGGGACCTTAAATATATCAGGAGTACCAAGTACATATGCATTAAGCCAAGAAACAAGAAAACGACACAAGCAAACAAAGTAAAGATAACAAGAAAAGAGATGCCACGAGGCTTAATTGCTTTCACTAATAGATTATGCTTTTATGTTTTATATTTCATGTTCTGCCTTATTTTGACCTCAAAACAAGATTTAAATTAGATTGGTAAAAATATTGTTCTCAAGATAGAGATACTTTAAGGTATGTTAATTTTGTTGTTTTCCCTACATACATACTATCCACTTTCTAGGGACAAAATTAAAGACAAACATACCGGTTTATGTTAAAATCGCAATCCTAAAAGCAAAAGAAAATTGATAATATTATGTTAAACACTTGAACTTCCACCAGATAACTGGGGCAGGTTGCTCCTGAATGATAAACGAGTCATTAATCTGTAAAGTTGTTTGTTGTTTCTGTAAATTAGCGCACGGAGCGCCTGACCTCACTTCCTTGGTGGAATTTCACGTGTTTAAGCTAATTTGCCAATTTAAAAGCTTTTACTTTGCTTTAACGTTGTGATTGCAACATGTATCAGTATGTTTGTTTTTGATTAGTATTATCTAATCGTCCTACCTGAATTGTGGAATTTCATGGTATGGAAATCGTTTTGTTGCATTTTCCTTCCCTGCATCAAAGTTTACAACTGGGAATTTTGGTAATCTGGTGCTGCCCTCTTTCGGTGGTCTATCTTTATCTTTTGAATCTTTCTTTCTGTAAAATACAATTAAGCAGTATGTGTTAAATTTGCTATTTAAACCGATTAAACACATTTAAAAGAATATTATTTTTCATAATTTATAAATTACAAATAGGAATAAGAATCCCCGCAGTAGGCAGTAAATTAAAATTCCCGCTCGTAGGCAGATTTTGTGATTTTTTTTCAAAGGGCATAACTCGCATAAAAATATGAGCAAACTCAGGTCAAAATAAATTTTCATAGTTTTGGAGAATTACTCTAGAAAAAGTGTCTATAAGGGCAGACAGACTGGGGTATATTCATATTAGTTCCCTCAGAGCTACTTACTGTGATCTTGATGTGCTAGCTGCTGTTGACGATTTCCTACTGACTTCTAATTTTGGTAATATTTCTTGGTCCATACGTAAAGCTATCCAAGGATCGCAGAGACCTTGTGCTGTATTCCTAGTTATAAATCCGTGTGGTTGTTCTTCGCTCTGAAAAAGCAGAATTTAAAATTGGATATACATGTATTGAAGGCCGTAAAAGGAGTATGAGATGATAATGCTGAAAACTTAAATTAGAAAAGAATGAGTAATAAAATCGAATGCAAATACTAGGTCATGTTCAAAAGAAAATCCCAAAAGAAAATAAGAACTTTGAAAAATGCCAATTATATAAACACCTGAATTAGCACATGGTAGGTGAGGGACGTTTTCTCTGGAATGAAAAGCAACTGAATTCCAACCTGCCTTAAAGCCCACCTCTATTTAAGGACCATCTGCTTATAAAGGACAGTAGAATTAAATCCCAATGCTTCTTTATTCATGTTATTTAAACCTGTATATAAAGGCCACCTGCCCATAAAGGCCACTTTTACGGGTTCTCTTGGGTGGCCTTTATAGACAGGTTTGACTGTACTACTATGTTCTAGTAATGTAGGAAAAAATAATTAGATTAATAGCACATGCAGTAAAACATATGCTTTGTACTATTTCTCTTAACTTATTTTTCTGTTTGAATCATGTTCTTGGTTGTATTTTGCTGAAGTTTTTTACATGTGTTAATCAAACACAAACATACTTATCCATACCCGAATCACAATCCAGAAGCAAAGTAAAAACTTTGGAACTGACAACTTAGGTTAGACACGTGAACTTCTACCAGGAAGTGAGGCCGGGTGGTTCGGAAGGGTAAGCACCTCCTGTTCAGATAGCTACAACCGCCACGTGTGTAATCAAAGTTATGTAAAAGGAACATGAAACTATTCTACGTCAAGTATATCCAGGGAAATCTTGGACACAGAGACATCAAACTTATCCACAATACTGTGATGACGGCCATAAAACCTTTTGAGGGCCTTGTTAAGCTTTGTTTTAAAGCAATATCTTTAATTTGAAAAAATTATTTATAACCTTAAATATCTAATATTCATTTGAAAATGTAGTATTAAAGTTTAAAATCGAATGAATTATGAAAAATGGAAAGAAAAAATTCACTATAAGCAGTACTGACACACCACTGCGCATTATTATGTTATTAAATCCGTTGCCGTCAACATACTCACAACAAGCTCCAATACCTAGCTACATTCTAATATTTAATTTCCATATAAATCTACAGCAACAACATGCCGATCCCTTTTCAAATCCCCAATTCCATAAAAAGCAAATTGAAAATTTTGAAAACTGTCAAATTAAATATAACATGTGAACTACCACCAGGGAAATAGTATAAGGCGAATCGAAAGGAGCAAAACTTTAACCTTTTTACTAAACCTAGAAAACCAGGGACGGTTATTAACCTTATGATATACAATTCAATATTAAGTGTTTCAAAAAGTCAACGAAAGTGAGATAAATACTGAGGGTAACAAAATCCACATTTTTTAACAAAGTCCACTAGTCCATGTTCAAACCATAATTCAAATAACAAAATAAATACTGAATAATGAATCGTTGCTCATGTAATGAATGACAAGCACCTCCTGTAGCTAGCAAATCAATCAATAACGAGAATGAAAGATTAGTGTGTGTATCGATTGATTGTAAAAAGTTTAGGTAATTGAAGTGAGAGGATTCACATACTGAAAACAACAAGTGTAATTTATTAATTAAATCAGAATGTAATTTGTGCAATGGAATAATTTCACATCTTGTGGACAAGATAAACATTTTAAAAGTGTGTACAGTTATTTTGAATGACACTGATATAATGATGTGCATAAAGGTTAATGATTAACATTTAAATTGGGGAAGTTAAATTTGAAAAGATGCGTCTTTCAAATAAAACACTTAGAAATTATGTTCACACATTTCACAATCTTATCTTACTCTTTTCTTTCGCTCCTTCTTAACTTTCGGTTCATCGTCGGACTAAAAAGGCATAAATTATTTATATAGATATATTGTACTAGAAATTTCTGTTATGATCAAAATAAAAAAATTGTAAAATCTCAAATGTGATCCAAAAGAAGGCGAAGGTTAGTGGTTTTGTCCAGGTATTCCAGTTTCTTTAAGCTCAATAGAAGTGAAATATTGAACCATCAAACGCCATTGACTTCATAACTACAATATTAAAAGCCAGGTGTTTTTCAATCGCTTACAACGGAAATACGCATCAAAGAATTCATGCTTCGATTTAGCGTGCATAAATTTGTCATTTTAAAATGCAATAATTTACTGTAAAGTTTTTATAGACATCAACTATATCAACATTTACATAAAGCAAGAATTTCTTTAATTTTTATAACTAGCTGTGGCTTTGGTCCACCATCTTGTTTTGGAGGCCTTCTAAATAAAACAAAAATACTCACCAATTCAATGAGATACGAAGCCACGTAAGTATTGTAATAAGGTTCAAGGCTTGTAAACGTATATGGATAGTAGTCTCGTCTGTAAATAAAAATAGTATGTCAATCAAAAACAAAAAAACAAAATCCATGTCCAAACCTAAATCCCAAAGCAAAGTAAAAACGTCGAAAGTGTCAAATTGGGACACGTGAACTTTAAACATGGAAGTGAGACCGGGGACTCCGGAATTATTTTATTTTAAATTCATTTTTATAACATTAACCAAAGGCAGTTGTGCTCCATTTATATAGTATTTGGGAGACTTTTGCTGAAAATTAAGGTGAGCAATTTAAACTAAAAACTATTTTTCAAACAAACTATTTGTACATAGATTTTGCTCCATGACATCCTTAAAAATCACTTCTGTTTTCACTAGATTGAGATAAGCAGTGTAAATTGTATAAAAGTCACTGTAGCCAACTATGAAACATCTTTTTTAAGGAAGAGCGGAAGGGGTAGAAAAAAGTATGCTTATTGCAAGCAGAATAAAACGGAATTTTCAAACTTTGTTATGAATAAAAATCACAATTCATATTTCTTTAATAAAATAACTACCATTGAAATATTGAATATTGTGGAGCCTCTTCATGAACTAGCTTAATGTGATATAAAAAGTAATAAAAGTGCATTTTGTATGATGAGTGAAAGACACTTCTAAAAACAAAACTAGCAAATAATCTGACATTGAAAATGCTTTATAATCTATAAAATTAAGGAAACGTCGGTTTCTTATGTCAATATCTAAGATACAAAATATTCATGTGCACGTGAATATATTTTATGCACATGAATCTTGTTGGTTCTTCAAACATATGGTATCTGAAGATATTGTGAACACCCCGTGGTACCTGAATCGAAGCAAAGATGAATATGCGAATAAAAATGTGTCATATCTTTTTACAAATAAACACCCGAGAAATGTAGATTCAAATATGAAATAAAATGTGCGTTTAAAACAATTTTGTGACACAACCACATCAAGCCTTGAATCCCAGACCAAACACTCAAATGCGCACAATGACACGAAGAACCGTCAAGCAATAGCCCTCAATATCCACAATTTATTAAACTTAAGATTCCTGCGATCTTTTTGTGTTTCAGGTGCTTGCAAACCAATTTAAATTGGAATCCCATAAGATCCAATTTGTACACTGATTTCTTTCTTTGAATACATTTGCTCAAAAGAAAACCGAAAACTGGCCAATTACATATTCTTCCATAACAATTAATTTTAAATAAACGATATTAATCCATGTCCAAATCACAATGCTGAAGCAAATTAAAAACTTTGAAACTGACAAATTAGGTAATCGCGTAAAACTTCCACCAGAGAATTGAGGCCAGGTGCCCCGGAAGGGTAAATACTTTTTATTAACTTTAAAATGTTCTATCTGCAAGTTATTGACACGAATATGAAATAGTGTATTGTTTTTTGAATCAAGAAAACTGATTTCGGCATCAGTATGAAAACAACTTCTAAAGCTTATATAAACCAAAAACAAACATACTCGTACTAATCCATGTCGAAATCATAATCCTAAAGCAAAGTAAAAATTTTTAGGCTGGCAAACTACAACCAAACTTTTGTATAACGGTCACCTAAGGGAACCAGTAAAAGTTGTTTTTATGGGCATGTGACCTTTATATACAATATGAATGACGAACCGGTATACAATTCTACTGGTCTTTATCAGCAGGTGGACCTTATATAGAGGTGGCCTCTAAGACATGTTGAACTGTAGGTTAAACACGTAAAATTTAGTCACGGAATTGAGACCGGATGCCTTGAAAGTGTATGTACCTCCTATTTAACTGGCTACATCCGTCACGTATGTATGCAAAATTGGGAATAAAAGGATCATTACACTATTGGACGTCATATATCCAAGGAAATTTTTGGTAGAGCGACGTAACGAAGTTTCCATAATCGATATTCACAAAATAAACACATCACACAAATCATCTGCATCCATTTTTACAATTACAAAAAATAAAGCTTAATAAACCACACTTCACAATATCGATCTAAACTGAGCAACTTTTTGTACCCATTTCAGTATCAATATGAACATTTATATGCATGTGCCACCAGTCATAAAATGCGTAAATCAAAATATAAAAAATTCAGTGAAGCTAAATATGATCACTCTTCTGGCTTAACAAATACACTCACCTTACATTGCTTAAAGTAAGTAAACAAAATGCATTGAAACAATATAACTAAAACCGATTCAATTTTGTATGCAATAATATATAACAGAAACCCCGTTGCTAAACAAAACATGTCCTTAGCAACAGACAACGTATTTAAGAAAACCATTTATTGACATATGATCAGAATTTCCTCATGTTATGTAAACTTTTCATTAATATTTAAATATGGAATTTGGGATAAGGTTTGATGGGCCAGACTACGAAAACGCTAAAGAACCTGATTTATATGTTGGATACCTATCTTTTTTGGTACAAGTATATCTATATTCTTTCTTCTTCATGTTCGAATTTAGTTTATAAGTTAAACATAACATTAAAAGCAAACAAACATACTCTGGAATTTCATGTGTATTAAGAGGTATTGGAAAGGCAAAAAACGAAACAATGGCATAACCTATATTCTGGATAGTTAGCATAAGGAGTTATAATGTTATAACACGAAGCTGGGTAGTTATGAGGAACAAGGATGACAGGAAAACGACAAAAAAAAAAAAAAAAAAAAAACACAACTGACTGCAATGACAAGGTAAAACTGGAGTTATTTAAGATATACAGGTCCGTCCAGAAAGTTTTGCACCCCCCTTATATAACCTTTGTAAAACAGCAGTTTTGACGGTTTTAGTACTTGATATCAAGTACTAAAACCGTCAAAACTGCTGTTTTACAAAGGTTATATAAGGGGTGCAAAACTTTCTGGACGGACTTGTATAGGTCGAATGAAAAAATACATTAAAAAATGGTTTTCCTTTTAGGAGTTGCATTGATAGATAGGTAGGTAGGTATATTATGTTATATTTAAAAAAATACCATCACTTCTATGTTATCATTAGCTTACTTACTCTTTTGGTTTATGTATTTTAGATTTTTCTTGTTGAAGACTGTTTTGCAACCGTTTCAACTCCTCTCTGAAAAATTCCTTTTGTTTTCTACCGCCAGCTTCAGATCCTAAAACATCAAAAGTCGTATACAATTTTAATGGTTTCTTATCTCCATTAAAACCTGTTGTTCTATTCTTAAACTTAAGCTAATCCACTGAAAATAACTTTAACTTATTTAAATTATTCTGTAAATCACATTTGTGTGAGTCTGCTATTTGATTTCAAGAAAATTTGCAAAATTAAATTTCCGTTAAAAATAAATGACATTTTCGTAGCTATAATATTACATTGCAAAATAATATCTCCGTGATTTTTTTTTTAGATATTCGTTATTCGCGCATTATTAAATGTTCATCAATATAAATGACATTTCCTTTATTAATAGTATGTCACAAATAACATTAGCTCTTTTCAAGAAAATCCTTATATGCCCAAATATTTGCTTTATCATGAATGATAAGAGTATTTTTTAACTTTGTGGTATGTCGCAAAAAAGTTATGGAATTTGACAAAGACAAAATGTCCCAAATTTTAAATGATTTACAGCACTATCTATGAAAAGCAAAATTAAAATATAATACAAAGTTTCTCATATATGAAAAAATGAAATGTGAATCCATAAAATTGATAAAGGTTTCTAAATAACTAGGTATAAGACAAGGTGCTTAAAGGGACATAAAACGATTTCAGTGCTAGGTAATTTTGTATTAGTGGGATATTAGGACAAAATATTCGGACTGATAAAATAATGGCCGCAACGGATAGCAATCAATTTCAACGATAAAAAACCAAAGATCAACGTTAAATCTAATCCTTAATTCTGTTTCACTCGTTTTTTTGTGAAGAGTTTAAATGGTTTATGCAAGTTCTATATATTTGAAATACATCTTTTTCATACTGAATACAAAGCAAGATTTTTCCAGATAACCCAAGCTCTCGGTGCATCTTAAAAAACTATAGCTCTAGAAAAGAAATCTAAATACGATTGTTGACTTATATCGTCTGTGCTTTATTATGACAACGATATATGCGATACATCAAGCAAAACCTATACTTATTTCGTTTTAGACGTTTTCGAAAATACAATCGAATTTTTACAGGCATGATTGTTTTTATTCTTCGGTTTATTTTTACACAGTCTATTCACATCTTGAACAAACATTTGTTAATATCAACAAGAAATTAAAAAATCACTGACATTTTCTAAGAACATGATGTGACATAGTTACGTGACACAAGTCATCCATTACTTCAAACAAAAACATTTATCCTTGATGATTCTTTTTTTAATATTTTGTATCTTATACATTGCTTTAGTATTAGGAGGACCAAAATCAATAAAAAGAGCCATTAATATGTATTATTTTTGCCTGACGCATTATATATACAATGTGCTTCAATCGGATTGATGTTATTCACTCTTTTGATCCTTTTGATGTTGTTTTCTTCTTTGATCTGACGCAAGAAGCTTATCGATATTAAAGAAAGAAATGTTTATATGTATCTATTTTAGTAAATAGTTAAACTATATATGATTATAAATAAATATATCATACCAAAACCATTCAAACATATTTTCCTTTTTCAATTTTAGTCTAAAGACAAAATTTATAAAGAGTATTTACTAGATCAAATAATATTACAATACAGTATGTTTTTTTCATTTGGTTAAAATCTGATTTAACGATATTATGATTAGTACTTGATTAAGGATTTGTATTATGATAACGATAGCAGTTTTTGAGGAGTATTTGATGGTTCAGAACCAGAACTATTAATAAAAACCGTTATAGTCATACATCTCCGGTTTAATTAGAGATGTTCATCTAGCCGAACAATATAAAATCTTGCAGATACCTTTATACTTACTTTTGTTTTTGTTAGGCATAACTTTTGTATTTGAAATGCGACCTAAGAAAAATGGAGCTGACAAATCAGTTAAGTACATTGCAATCTTATACCTTTTTTTCAAAATAGAAAAGAAAAAGTGCAAAAGACGTTTTTGTAATTCATTGTTGTATTACAAAAATAATTGATGTTTGGTCCATTTTCTAGAGACTTTTTCTCCCAATGTTTGCATATTAAGTTATTTAGAAAAATCAATTTAGTCAAAGGAGCTTAAGAATTAAAATTGATTGTTCAATCAATTAAAATGTTCAAATTTAAAAATGTCAAATGCGGTTTCCTAAAAAATATATGTATATATACCATTTATTTATTCGGCTTAAAAAACGGCTGATATTCAGTAAAATTAGTATATTGGGAATAACGTGTTAATTAAAAGTTAAACTAAAAATGTATTTAAAATATTAAAAAGAACGAAATTAAATATATTATGCTAAATTACAGTTAATATGTAGCTAGAAACAAAGTTTGATAATAAACTGAAATAAATATAAAAAACTTAACTAAGCTGTAAGCAAAATAAATGATTACTCCTATAACTAAAATATAAAACTAAAACTAAAGTGTAAAATTAATACGTATTATGTTTTACTACTGTGACGTTAATATCTAACTACTGTGACGTCAATACGTATATATCATATTGCGTCATAAGTACGCCATCGGTATGACGAAGGTGATTATAGAAAATTTACATACTGTGTCATTTAAATGGTGCACGTTCTTAAAAAATATATCAAAAGGGTTATATTTGAAGTAAAAATCATACAATATGGCGATATATAATAATAAAAGTTGAAATATGCCTAAATGTATGTGGAATTAAGCGTAAAATTTTAAATCATGCAAACGGTATATTTTCAAGCACATGCGACTGGCTACTGTGTTGTTTTGTGCATGCCTGACATACCAGTAGAATCGTTATCTCCACTTTTTCCATCATCCTTTTTACTTTCTTTCTTGCCTTCATCATTTTTGCTTTCCTCTGTGTCGCTTTCATCCCTATTGGTTTCATCGCTTTTGGTTTCTTTTTTATTTTTATCGTTTTTGTCCTCTTTTCTACTCTCATCTCTTTTGCGTTCATCTTTTTTGGTTTCCTTTTTACTTTCATCTTTCTTGCTTACTTTTCTATTTTCATCGTTCTTGCTTTCTTTTTTATTTTCATCTTTCTTGCTTTCTTTTTACTTTCAATTGATTTACTTTCGTTTTTACTTTCATCTTTCTTGCTCTCTTTTTTACTTTCATCTCTTTTGCTTTCATTTTTAATATAATCTTTTCTGCTTTCTTTTTTACTTTCATCTTTTTTGCTTTCGTTTTTGCTTTCATCTTTCTTGCTTTCTTTTTACTCTCATCTTTCTTGCTTTCTTTTTACTTTCATCCTTTTTGCTTTCTTTTTTACTCTCATCCTTTCTGCTTTCTTTTTTACTTTCATCTTTTTTAGTTTCTTTTTTACTTTCATCTTTCTTGCTTTCATTTTTACTGTCATCCTTTTTGCTTTCTTTTTACTTTCATCTCTTTTGCTTTCGTTTTTACTTTCATCTTTCTTGGTTTCTTTTTTACTCTCATCTTTCTTGCTTTCTTTTTTACTCTCATCTTTCTTGCTTTCTTTTTTACTTTCATCCTTTTTGCTTTCTTTTTTACTCTCATCCTTTCTGCTTTCTTTTTTACTTTCATCTTTTTTAGTTTCTTTTTTACTTTCATCTTTCTTGCTTTCATTTTTACTGTCACCCTTTTTGCTTTCGTTTTTACTTCCATCCTTTCTGCTTTCTGTTTTACTTTCATCTTTTTTGCTCTCTTTTTTACTTTCATCTTTTTTACTTTCTTTTTTACTTTCAACTTTCTTGCTTTCATTTTTACTGTCACCCTTTTTGCTTTCGTTTTTACTTCCATCTTTTTTGCTCTCTTTTTTACTTTCATCTTTTTTACTTTCTTTTTTACTTTCAACTTTCTTGCTTTCATTTTTATTGTCACCCTTTTTGCTTTCGTTTTTACCTTCATCCTTTCTGCTTTCTTTTTTACTTTCATCTTTTTTGCTCTCTTTTTTACTTTCATCTTTTTTACTTTCTTTTTTACTTTCAACTTTCTTGCTTTCGTTTTTACTTTCAACTTTCTTGCTTTCGTGTTTACTTTCATCCTTTTTGTTTTCTTTTTTACTTTCGTCTTTTTTAGTTTCTTGTTTACTTTCAACTTTCTTGCTTTCGTGTTTACTTTCATCCTTTTTGTTTTCTTTTTTACTTTCATCTTTTTTAGTTTCTTTTTTACTTTCAACTTTCTTGCTCTCGTTTTTACTTTCTTCCTTTTTGCTTTCTTTTTTACTTTCAACTTTTTGGCTTTCTTTTTTACTCTCATCCTTTTTGCTTTCTTTTTTACTCTCATCCTTTTTGCTTTCTTTTTTAACTTCATCTTTCTTGCTTTCTTTTTTACTTTCATCTTTCTTGCTTTCTTTTTTACTTTCATCTTTCTTGCTTTCATTTTTACTTTCATCCTTTTTGCTTTCTTTTTTACTTTCATCTTTTTTAGTTTCTCTTTTACTCTCAACTTTCTTGCTCTCGTTTTTACTTTCATCCTTTTTGCTCTCTTTTTTACTCTGATCAGTTTTGCTATCTTTTTTGCTCTCATCTTTTTTAGTTTCTTTATTACTCTGATCAGTTTTGCTTTCTTTTTTACTCTCATCTTGTTTGCTTTCTTTTTTACTTTCATTAGTTTTGGTTTCTTTTTTACTTTCATCCTTTTTGCTCTCTTTTTTACTCTGATCAGTTTTGCTTTCTTTTTTACTCTCGTCAGGTTTGGTTTCTTTTTTACTCTCATCTTTTTTAGTTTCTTTATTATTTTGATCAGTTTTGCTTTCTTTTTTACTCTGATCAATTTTGCTTTCTTTTTTACTCTCATCAGGTTTGATTTCCTTTTTAATCTCATCTTTTTTAGTTTCTTTTTTACTCTGATCAATTTTGCTTTCTTTTTTACTCTCGTCAGGTTTGATTTCCTTTTTACTCTCATCTTTTTTAGTTTCTTTTTTACTCTGATCAATTTTGCTTTCGTTTTTGCTCTCATCTTTTTTGCTTTCGTTTTTACTTTCATCATTTTTGCTTTCTTTTTTACTATCTTTTTCACTCTCTTTTTCTTTATCATCATTTTTAGATTCTACTTGCACTTTTTTTGGGCCCTTTTTCTTGCTCTCATTATTACTTTCTTCTTTATTCTCGTCATTTTTATTTTCTTTTTTAACTTCATCTTTTTTGCTTTCTTTTTTACTTTCATCATTTTTGCTTTCTTTTTTACTATCTTTTTCACTCTCTTTTTCTTTATCATCATTTTTAGATTCTACTTGCACTTTTTTTGGGCCCTTTTTCTTGCTCTCATTATTACTTTCTTCTTTATTCTCGTCATTTTTATTTTCTTTTTTAACTTCATCTTTTTTGCTTTCTTTTTTACTTTCATCATTTTTGCTTTCTTTTTTACTATCTTTTTCACTCTCTTTTTCTTTATCATCATTTTTAGATTCTACTTGCACTTTTTTTGGGCCCTTTTTCTTGCTCTCATTATTACTTTCTTCTTTATTCTCGTCATTTTTATTTTCTTTTTTAACTTCATCTTTTTTGCTTTCTTTTTTACTTTCATCATTTTTGCTTTCTTTTTTACTATCTTTTTCACTCTCTTTTTCTTTATCATCATTTTTAGATTCTACTTGCACTTTCTTTGGGCCTTTTTTCTTGCCTTGTTATTGAAAAATAGCAAAAGAAAACAGACCATACAATTGCAAAAACAATTAAATGAACTGAAAACATAAAACAAAAAAGGATAACATAATTAACAGAGGAATTTGTTATCAAACAAAAAGCCTCTGGCTGTAGCAGACAATGGGCCGTGACTCATAAATATTTTTCTCCGGGTAAATGATATGTGAACATCAAATTTTTATATTTTTAAAGAGTTATGTTCAAAGAAAGGTTTCTTGAAAAAGCGAGGTTTAGCAGAAAATATCACAATAATTATATATCGACCAGGACCTTAATCATATTTGATTTGATTGGAGATGTTCATCTTGCTAGTCATAATAAAATTTTCAAAACTGCACAAAAATCCCTCTCCACAAGTAACTAAAAGCTCTCTTGCACTGATGTTTAAGTGGTATTATAATGAAAACAGAAAGGGGTTTCAATCGATAAAAGTCTTTAACGTCACAATATAACAAACTGTTGGATAAACCAATTTGCAATATAATAAACACAAAATTGCATTTCTAATGCTATTTCCTTTAGCTATCACCATTTTAATATATCAAGGTAGAAACAATATTGGTTTAAATTGCTTTTTATACGGCATTATCTATCGTTTGTAAATAACATTTTTTTTGGTAATGGACAGACCAACAGAAAAGTCCACAACACAAGACCGAATTTGCCAGGCCCATGAAATTTTCTCCCAAAATCATGCTTACCCGTCCAGAGCAACCGGTCTCATGTGACTGTTAGAAGTTCGTGGGTTAACTTAATATGCAAAGTTTCAAAGTTTAACTTTGTTTTGGATTGTAATTTGAACATGGACCGACGTGATGTTTGATTGACAATAAGTGTTTTTTAATTTTCATATGTGACGTATATATGTGATGTTCATCAGTGAAAGATATTAATTTATTGGGTGTCTCATTTTCTCCTTTGTTGTATTTTTTCATAATTTTCACTATCTAAATTATGTACTTCATTTGTAATTAACTATATTCAATATATATTTCCCTTAATTACTAAAATCTACAAGAAGGTATATTATATATAATTAATACACACAGAAAGAGGTTAAGTTGTTTTAATTTAAGTATTTTAAGGATAGAAAGAAATAATCTACCGAGAATAACTAAATAGTAGTTTCACAAGCAGATTTAGTAGCAAGTAGCAATTACATTTGATAGCTAAAACTTGTCTTTAAATGCCACCCTAGAGACTGTAGGCAGGTGGTCCTTAAATAAATATACAAACAACCTGAATGAAGCCACTGGTTCTTATATAGAGGTGGCTTTTAAAACAGGTTTGATTGTAGGTTTTAGAACAGGTTCATTACTATTTTGGTTACAGTTTTGTTTGAAGAAGACACGTAATCCAGATGATAAGACCAAGAATACAAGACTAGATCTAAGCAGTTGGGAAATTTGACCTGCCTTCTTGATATGTTAAATACCTAATTGATAATTACATATTTCATCACTCCATCTATCGCAAAATGGAAACATGTTTAACCCTGTGATGTATTGAAATTCAAGTTGGATTTTTGTCGTTACTGTTGTTACTGCCTCATACAACCCAACCTGGAGTACCTGAATACCGATTTTCAGCTTCAGGAAAATCATGTCCGTATTTAAGAATTGCTGTGAATTATGGTAACTATAATTTTGGAGGGAACAAGTACGTAGAAAGATTGTGGTTATCAAAATGAGTACGCTTTGAAGAGTCTGACACAATCTTTTGTTAAATATAAAATAAACCAAAATAAATTGAGTCTAGCGATAATACAAATAATATTTACAAAATACATTAATTTTTAATTATAAATTTATAATCGAGGTCTTTTTTGTCTAAAATCAAATAATGGATAATAATGATAAAATTAAAAACTTGAATATTATATGAACATGATTCCTATTTGAATATGTATACATGGTATAACACGGTATTACACTGCACATACTCAAAGAGTGTGATGTAGTATGGAAGATAGATTTTTTGACGTGTTTAAATAAATTAAAAAAAAGAATAAAATAAAATACAACAACAAAAACCATGTAAACAAAACATAAACACAACTGCACATAAATAATTGATGGACTGCTTCTAATCTTATACTTTTAAAATCGATATTTGTTATTCAAAAATATCAAATTATGTCATGTTAATAAAAGAATTAAATACACACTTTTAATATATTATGTTTATCTATATTTCTAGATTGTCTGGTTAACTATCAAAAGATAAATGTTGTTGATATATTCAACCAGGTAAACATCTTCTCTATTTTCTCTATATTATATGCTACTGTTAACAATTACGTCATTATCTGAATCATTTGTTCTGTATTTTCAATTTGAATGCAGGTGAACAAAAGGTGAAAATACATGAGAGTTTTTTTCTAGGATTAGGAACGTTTAACATTTTGCACAATATATCATATCTGCTTCTTTTATGTTTCGTTCCTATGGATTTCAAACTTTTTCAAACAAATTAACCAGGAAAATTGAATGATTTTCCTTTAATATCATGTAAGGTCCGACACGGTACTGTGCTTAAAGGGTAAAAATAAATGAGAGCTTTTTCTGAAGGATTAGAAACGTAAACATTTTGCACAATGTAAAATCATATCTGCTTCTTTTATGTTTTGTTCCTATGGATTTCAAACTTTTTTGAAAACATTAACCAGGAAAAAATGACTGATTTTTCTTTAATATCATGTAAGGTCCGACACGGTATTGTGCTTAATCATGTTCTCTAATTCTTCAGAATAGTGAAATGAATGGAATTTATGGTAACACAAATTGGCTTGTATATTGCAAATAAAATAACAACATGTAAATACTAAAACAAATGGCATTTCAATGAATGTCTGAATCGGCAAATTAGTTAATTTAATAAACTTCATGATTTCCTCTTATAAATTTTAATGAAATATGTTGATGATAATAGATTGTGATATTCTACAGTTTAAAAAATCTCATTTAAAAAGCACATTGGTATTATTTAATTTTACAAGAGGTTTAAACATTATGTCAGCAATACCTTCTCAGTAAATAAGGCATCAGAAATACATAGAATGAGGGACATTTGACTCGAATCGATCTCAGTACCGCGCCATTTAGTCTTCAGCTTATGTTCCCAGATAGAAACAATGACGTATTTGCGTCAAAATATCTGTATACACAATCTTTAACAGTTAAAATGTAGCTGATTACCTTGGTTACTAAATGATACGGTCCTGTTATCGTTTCGTGCCAAATATTTCTCATTGTTTGGGCATTTAGTAAGGAACACAGAAATGAGTAACAGAAAGTTCAGCATTTTAGCCACTGAGCAAACTAAGCGTATGAAGGACATAACATGCAACGAATACAAACATAATCGGTAGGAAGAACCATACAGAAAAAGAATCAACGGAGTGAATAACATATATCAGGAATAAAGGATCGTCACTATTAATAACGAATGATGAGACGCAGAAGAATAAGCGATGCATAGATTTCCGATCTATCGATGCTACAGACATGCTGGGTTTATCTGGAATATACTTGACATTTTTTTAATATTCACCTATACTGTAACTGACACTGCGAACACTTCTCTGACCCGTCGTCTTGGGTCTGGGTTGTGCGTGATGTGATCGTCTTGGAGATCCTCTGCTGGTTAACCGTCTATAATCTGCACTTTTAGCAGTTTGTCTTTTTTGTTTCTTTTCCTCAGCCACGATCCTTCGAGGAGATTGAGTATTTAATCTCGTCTGTCGTGGCGATTTTTGCACATCATTTGACCGTTTCCTTTTGTTAAAGTCTACATGTTTTTGATTGTCATCTGGTGACGTATAGTTTTGTTGTTCCTCAGTATCAGACATTTGGTTTTCTTTTTGTTCAACGACCTCACTGTTTCTGCTTTTAGATCGGATATCAGTCTCTCCTTGCGTAGTTTCTTTATTGACAGTACTTTCTTGCACCTTTCTCGAAGATGTTTCACTAGCAGAATCGAATTCGTCGTCTAAATATTCAGATTCAACCTCACTTTGTTTACGTCCGTCTTTTTTCATATTTGACTCATTTCTTTCCGCCTTATCAACGGATTTTTCTGACTGAGAAGGCGTTCTTCTATCTCTAGAGTTCTCGTCTGCTGTTTTAGTTGTCGTGTTCCTTGACTCAGTCGCGGAATCGTCATTTGCTTCCGTTTTTACAGGCGTGGAAATGTAAAAATAATTTTTATTTTCGGTATTTGTACTATCTTTTGAGTTATCATCTTGCCCTTTGTCGACGCCATTGCTCCCAGATTCCGTATCCTGTATGGTTGGTGGTTTTTCTCTATGTGTTGTATCTTTTTGCGGTGATGATTCTTCTTTCTGGTTTACCTCCGCTTCCGGTTCCGCTACGTTACTTTCTTTTTCTTGCGTAGATCGATAACTTTTGTTACCATCTTCAGATCTCTGGTACTCAGTTTTACTTTCGTCTCGATGAACCATCTTATTTTCTTTACTTTCAAAACTAGCCGGCTTTTCCTCTGAAAAATTTTCCGTCGAAGATTTATTGTTTTCTCCTTCATGGCGTATCTGTTCATTTGAATCATTTTGACTTAGCGAACTGACTTTGTTTGATGATTCTGGTTTCGAAATTTGGGTAATAAATGTATTGTCGTTCGAATAAAACTTATCTTCCTCTGTCTCATTATTGTCCCCTTCTTGTTTTGATTCAATCGTCGATCTTTTTGCTTCATCATTCTCATCTTCCCTCACTGATGTCTTTCCTGGACTGTTCTTGCCTATGCTATTGTTATCCTGAACAATCTCGTTGTCTGTATTCTTATCCGACTGTATTTGCGTCTGTGAGTCCGATTTTATTTCTGATTCTTTCGCTGAATTATCGTAAGCATTTTCACTTTCGGATTTAGCATTGGTAACCTTTCCACCCGTTTCAGAACCGTATGGTCTCTCTTCCGACGTATTTTCTGTGGCTTCCTCCTGATCATGCATTTTATTGTCATCATTGGGTTCGTTATTTTTCACTTCTACGCCTAGTCCTTCTTCCACTTTACTACTTTTTTCGGTATATTGCACATTTTCTTGTGTTCTATTTGTTTGTGATTGATGATTTTTATATTCGCCTTGATCTGCATTGGCATCATGAACATTTTGTTGTTGTACTTCTGGTTCATGCCCAGATTGACCTATATAATCTATAAATTGAACTTAAGCAATCAAATACGTTTTCAAACTCTTAACCAAGACAAAAATCGTGGCAAAATCTTATTCCATGTATGTAATTTTATAACTTATGAATATTGAGTGTCTTTTTATTATGTTATTGTTTTATTTTGATTTAACTTACAAAAAACATAGCATAAAGTTTTAAATTGATACACGTATTATATCTCAAAAAAATCTCTTCAAGGTAACATAGGTAAGTAAATGCTAAATACCAAGTCATCATAAACATTTTAATTCAGCTGAAGCTTGCTTAGCAAAATTTAGACAAAATGACTAAAATATAAGGATATTATTCTGCTGCAGAGGGGCCTTAGCTAATTTTGTCTATAGTTAATTCTTATACCATGATCTTAAAAGCACTTTCGTGTTCAGTTCTTTTTGACGTATTTTGGACAATTTTGAATTCAATATATGTTACAATAAGAAGACCGGGTGACAATTTTGTCTAATGCATATCACGTCATAAGAATAATGGGGTAAATACTTGAGCTTAACCTCTCCTTAATGAAATATTGTAAAGTAAAACCAATGCTCAAATTCTGTGCATCCCTTTAAATTCACAAAAATCATATCAAAGATATTTCTGAAGCTACGATCATAGAATATAGTGTAGATTTTATGTTTCAAGAAAGACATATTCAGTTGTATCGAGCCGGCGTATTCCCAAACTGTTGAGAATTTTTAAGAACCCAGAGAAAAACACTACAAGTTCCAAAAGCTGAAAGACGTGTGATACTTAATTTAAGCTTAACACCATAAATGCAGAGACCCCTCCCCTAAAACCAACAATGAGCACAGTTAAAAAAGTAACAAAATTGTAATTTTTATTTTATCACAGAGTCTGTTCTATAAGATATGAATGTCGAATAGTTGCATGTGTTAAAGCGATAAAGCGTTATGACATATCCCCTACACTAAAAACAGAAAACTGACACGCAAGTCAAAGCTATTTCAAAATTGGTTGTATTTAATGTCAAAATTTAATGGAGCTGTCTTTTGTTAGTTGAATAGAACATTCTATGGAGACTTTAAATTTACTTTTAGGTTTAGGCGATTAGAAGTACCATGATACCTAATTTTTGCTTAATTAAGACCACTTGTCCACCGAGGCCCTTACTGAAGTGTACAATTGGCGCAGTTAAAAAGAATACCTAAGTGAAATTTGATTGCCTCAAAGTCCGTTTTTGTAAGATATGAATGTCAAATAGTTGCATGTTAAAGCGACAAAGCATTATGACATTTCCTCTACACTTAAGACAGGAAAACTGACACACTGATACACAATAGAACAAAAACTATTTCGAAAATTGTTTGTACATATATTTAATGACACAATGTCAGAGATCTAATGAAGCTGCCTTTACAGTTAGTCGTTATAAAACATTCAATGAAGACTCTGAATTCACCTAAAGCAGTATATATTACACATTGATTTTAGCGGCTTTGGAGAAACGTATTGCAGCTACACAGCAGCTACACAGCTGTACACATAATTAAGTTGGCAAGATGCACGGTTTTAATGAAGATAAATGCGAACATATGGATTTAACATTAGTATATAAACTCCATTAAACTTGATATCAAACAACATATATATTAAGGATTGTAGTTCGATTTGTCCATAAAAACCCGGAGAAAAACATTTCAACTTCCAGAAGCTGAGAAACTTGTGAAACGTAATTTTAACTGAACGCCATTAATCCACAGAGACCCTTCCCCTGAAACTAACATACATTTTAAAATTATATATGAAACCAATAGCAAGTGACTAAGATTATTTTTGAAAAACAGAAATTGTTCAGAAAAAAATATATGGATATCCAGAGAAATAATTGCAATAATTTAATAGAGACAAATTAACACCTGACATTTGTTCTGGACAAAAAACATATGAATGAATAAATTGAACATACGTCGATATAGAAACAGTTTGCTTTTTTCACCAAACAAGAATTAAATGAAAAAGGACAAATGATTGAAGAAATGAGCTTTCATCGAAATTGGGCTTATTCACATTTTGCTTTGAACAGCAAATATTTAAGTAGAAGAAAGACATGTGAATGCATGTATTGAGCATATATCCATTTTAAAACTATCAAAGCTTCGTTCTGTTTAACAAACAGGTTAGTGGAGAGAAAACCCATGATAATGAAGAGAACATACATCGGTTTTGGAAACAATAACATGATGCTTTGTTCAACAAACATTAAACTGAAAAGAAAGTCAAAAGAATGAATAAAATGAGTATATGTCGATATTTAAAATATAAAAATATCAAAATTAGAAAGAAAGGCAAGAAAGGCAATGTAATTGAATGAAAAAGTATGCATACATCGTTTTTAAAAATACCAACATTTTGCTTTGTTCAGCAAAGATTAAACTGGAAAGAACGGCCATAAGAATGAATGAAATGAGCAATATAGACTTTTAAAATATCAACATTTTGCTTTGTTTCTGAAACATTTAAGTGGAAAGAAAAGTCATGTGAATGTATGAAAATGATCACATCGATTTTACAAATATTAATTTTTCCTTTGTTCATCAAACATTTACCTAGAAGAAATGTCATATGAATGAAAAATGAGCATACCTCGATATTTAAAATATCAAAACTTTTGCTTTGTTCAGCAAACGTTTAAGTGGAAAGAAAAGTCATGTGAATGTATTAAATGAGCACATGTCGATTTTACAAATATCAAATAAATTTTGCTTTTTTCATCAAACATTTACCTAGAAGAAATGCCATATGAATGAATGAATGAAATGAGCATACCCCGATATTTAAAATATCAAAAATTTTGTTTTGTTCATCAAACATTTAAGTGGAAAGAAAAGGTCATGTGAATGTATGAAAATGATCACATCGATTTTACAAATATCAAATTTTGCTTTGTTTATCAAACATTTACCTAGAAGAAATGCCATATGAATGAATGAATGAAATGAGCATACCTCGATATTTAAAATATCAAAAATTTTGCTTTGTTCATCAAACATTTAGGTGAAAAGAAAAGGTCACGTGAATGTATGAAAATGATCACATCGATTTTACAAATATCAAATAAATTTTGCTTTTTTCATCAAACATTTACCTAGAAGAAATGTCATATGAATGAATAAAATGAGCATACCTCGATATTTAAAATATCAAAACTTTTGCTTTGTTCAGTAAACGTTTAAGTGGAAAGAAAAGTCATGTGAATGTATGAAAATGATCACATCGATTTTACAAATATTAAATTTTGCTTTGTTCATCAAACATTTACCTAGAAGAAATGTCATATGAATGAATGAAATGAGCATACCTCGTTATTTAAAATATCAAAACTTTTGCTTTGTTCAGCAAACATTTACCTAGAAGAAAGGCCATATGAATGAATGAAATGAGTATATCTCGATATTTAAAATATCAAACATTTTGCTTTGTTCATCAAACATTTAAGTGGAAAGAAAAGTTATGTGAATGTATGAAAATGATCACATCGATTTTACAAATATTAAATTTTGCTTTGTTCATCAAACATTTACCTAGAAGAAATGCCATATGAATGAATGAAATGGGCATACCTCGATATTTAAAATATCAAAACTTTTGCTTTGTTCAGCAAACATTTACCTAGAAGAAAGGCCATATGAATGAATAAAATGAGCATACCTCGATATTTAAAATATCAAAAATTTTGCTTTGTTCATCAAACATTTAAGTGGAAAGAAAAGGTCACGTGAATGTATAAAATGAGCACATGTCTATTTTACAAATATCAAAAAAATTGCTTTGTTTATCAAACATTTACCTGGAAGAAAGGCCATGTGAATAAAAAATGAGCATAAATCGATATTGAAAATATCAAAAAAAATTGTTTTGCTCAACAAATGATTAACCGGAAAGAAAGACATTTGGATGAATCAATTGAGCATACATCGATGTTGAAAATTAACTGATAAGAAAAAACCTTTTAATGAATGAAGTGGGCATACATCGAAATTACAATATTAACAGTTTGTTTTGTTCAGCAGCCAATTTACCGGAATGAAATGAGCACATATCGATATTGAAAATACGAACCCAAGAATAAAATCTTAAAAACCAATTTAAAATATCGATAATTTTAACAAATTCTACAAATGTGCTGACACAAATAAGGTGATATGATCATTTGACTTCACTGCTTGAAACACGGATATAATTCATATAAAGGAAATTGTGCAGTGTTAATAGAAAATCCGATTTATGAATTGTGGGGTGGGAGTGAGTGGAAATCGTGATTAATTAATATTGAAATTAAGGTATAGTGTTGTGTTGGTGTGTGATGTGACAGATAGACCTTTCTACTTATGATAATAAACAACCAGTTCGAAATACTTGCATTACTTGTAGTTCACGGACATACAGTGCAGGCCTGTCGAAAGTTTAATTCTAAGCTTACAAATTTTTGCCAAATTGGCAGCTCACTTCAACCCCTCGTTAGCTATACATCGACAGCTTTTTGTCAGTTACTATACCGCTAGCTATCCGTGTCTTGGCCACTCTGCAGCCGAGCGCTTTGGTTTCTTTTTGTTAGCTCATTGTTAAACTTTCGACAGGCCTGAACTGTTAAGTCTGCAATACATCGGTGTTTATGATTTGTCTTTTAAAATATTTGCTTGAAAACATTCTTTTTTCTCCACCCCATAGATAATACGATAAAATTTACACCAATGAACACCGAAGTCGATAATACAAGAAAACCTCCTCTTTCCTTATAAGGTCATGTTACATTTATCCATACCATATATGGTAATTTTAACGTTTCTCAATGCCATAAATAGAGACTCAGACTTTTACATTTAATTTTTTCACCTATTTTACAAAAAAAAATTCTTTCAATATATTGCAATGCTACAGTGTCTCAAAACCATAAATGACAATAGAATATGTTTTCCATGCCATATATGGCTATATTACACGTTCCCAATACCATATATGGCAATACCGCATATTCTCAATACCATATATAGCAATGTTACAAGATACTCATGCCAAATATATTTTACATGGTTTCCATACCATATTTGGCATTGTTACAAAGAACCCATATCATATGGCTGTGTTACAGGGTCTCCATACCATATATGGCAATAAAACATGTTCTCCATACCATAAATAGATACCATATATGGCAATGCCACTGCTTCTCAATATACCGAATATGGTCATGATTTATACACTAAATACCATATTTGGTCATATTATTGTTACTCTTACCTTCATCGTCTGCTCGGTCGTCTTTCTTTTCATTTTCAGTTTTCTTAAAGGATTTTCCTTCATCTGACGTTTTCTGTTTGGATTTTCCTTCATCATTTTTCTGGAAGGATTTCCCCTCCTCGTCTGTGTTCTGTTTAGATTTTCCTTCATCGGTTTTTGTGTCCCTCTGTTTCGTTTCCTGCTTCTCTTCTGTTCGTTTAGTTTGTCTGTCGTTCTGCTGCTCCTCCTGTACCTCTCCGGGTTCGCTTTCCTACAAAGACAAAATAACGATAAAATAAGCTAGCTAATGACTGGTACAGAGAGATATCAGTGAAAGCAAGATCTCCGCCCAGAGATATTTGTAACATGAAGTAATAACAACAATTCAAGGGGCAATAACTCCCAGCATAGCAAATTCATTCCCACTGTAAGATATGCAAGAGCACGCATCAGGTGATCATTCTTTAAATATGATGGACAATTTCGGAGAGACGCCGAAATACCTTTAGAAAAGCATCGTACTTCGTTAAGCAACCAAATAAAACAGTGTTTTACAGCTACGTAAAAGTGGTCAGTTTATCTTATCAAAATTATTAGTTCTAAAATGGTGGAAAACATTGGAGTTCCAATACAAAATACACTGAACTTAGGTAAGTTAACTGACGAACTTTCTCACAGCAACGGATCCCTAATTCAGTGTGTCAATGTTAAACATACACTTCATTATCTTAAATAAATTTGTTTTATTTTTGACTTGTCATTCTAGAGCACTGAAGTGTTTTTAGAAGGTTAAGTAAACACATAATCTTTATTTAGTTTATTATAGAATCGTTTTATTTAAATACACTAAAGACATCTCTGTGTATTAATTCATTAAATTTAAGTTATGTCAGACAAACATTCACAGACGCCAAATGAAAAATAATTTCTACTCTATCTCAACATTTAAAGACGTCGTTAGATGCATCCTGGTACTTAGTCCAATATTCCTAACTCTCTCCCTTGCTAGTTAAACATTCAAAAACACCATACTAAAATTTGTGGTGTAAATCTCTCTCTCTCTCTCTCTCTCTCTCTCTCTCTCTCTCTCTCTCTCTCTTGCTAGCTAAAACATTCAAAGACACAATATAAAAACAATTTGTGGTGTAAATCTCTTTCCCTCTCTCTTGCCAGTTAAACATTCAAAGACACCATATAAAAACAATGTGTGGTATAAATCTCTCAGCTCTCTCTCTCTCTCTCTCTCTATCTGTCTCTCTCTCAACATTCACAAACGCCAAAATGAATAATTTGTGCACTCTCTCTCTCACTCTCAACATTCTCAGACGCCAAATGAAAAATAATTTGTGCTCTCTCTCTCTCTCTCTCTCTTGGAACGAAGATTCACAGACACTATATGAAAAGTAAAAAAGTGCATTTCCCACTCTCTCCCGTTGGGGTAACAAGTTAGATGACTCCACCCGTTTTTGTATATATTCTATTTTAAAATTTAAAACACCCTACGCCCTGTTGTCAAATATTTCAAAATATCGAGTTAAGAATATTTTCAAATTGCCGCAATTGTGAACAATCGCCCCTGTTAACAGTGTTGTTGCATAAACATTGGAAGAGGGGAAACAACTTGAGGAATTGGTCGTGTTGGCAATTATGACCCTTATTCGGAAGTTTTATCTGAAAATATGCTATTTTGTAATTAGTCATAAATGGTACTCCCTGGAAAGCTGAAATCTTGAAGGCAGCAAAACACAATAAATTAACCGGAAGTCGATCGTCAAGCCTAAATTATAAAACGGAAACCCGAGGGGAGTTAATTAAACACGGAAATTATTAGACCGTCTCACCGGAAGTCGATTATCAAGCCTAATTTAAAAATCAGAAAACCGAGGGGGTAAAACACGGAATTTAATAAGCTGTCTCCAACAAAACAGTATTATACGATGTGAGACTATTTAATAGATGGTCTAGAAGATATATACGTTCTCATAAAACAGTCCTTTATTCTTAACTTGACAAAGTCTTACTGTTATTTTCAGAGTTTATGTACTGCTATTTATAGTACACGCCTGTCGAAAGTTTAACATTTGGCTAACTAACAGGAAGACAAAAGATCGGCTTCAAAATGGCCAAGATAAATATAGCTGTAACTGGCCGAAAAGCTTCCGAGAGATAGATAGCGGCTGTGGAAAACTTGCGGAGATATACATTAAACTATATTCATTATTACTAAAACCCCGTTTTTCAAAGATTGTGGCCACATTTTACAAAACTTGTACATTAAATCACTTCTTTATAAAATAACACAACAGGAAAAAAATTTGGTCACAATCTCTGGAAATTTGGGTTTTAGTAGTTATGAATATGGTTTAGGTACCGACGGGCTGATATAAGTTATTGATTCGATTAAATTTTAATTTGTTAAACTTTCGACAGGTCCGTACTGTGTGCATATACATACATATACATTTAAATCTGACAAAATTTTCATTGAATTTTCTCACCGAACCAAATCGGTAACGGACACTGCGTATTTAATCTTAATATATATAAGAGCAGTTATAATATACGTGTGTGTTTATATATGTATAGGGTTTTTATTGTTTTGTTGGCGTTCTGTGATATAAATCAAATATTAAACCGTTAGCACACATTCGTTCATAAATAGTGCGTGTTTTAATCATTGTACGGATAAATTTACCAGTCCACACTCTTAAACACCATGTTAAGGGTTCTCCCGGTTGCCGAGTGGTCTGAAGGGCGTTTATCATATATATATACAGCGCTTCTTGGGTTGAATCCTAATAGGGACATATCTTAATGTGAAAAAGTTTGTCAGTTCGCTTGCCAAAGGTCAGTTAGTTTCTCGGGCACTCCGGTTTCCTCCGCCATTCCAGAATTGGCCGCTTCTTCTCGATCTAAGTGACAAAATATTAGCTAGGGCGTATAATCAATAACCTTTCTACTCCCTCTCTTAAACAATATATACTGTTTGTTAAATATTTTAGCGCATTCTGGCATCAACATTATAAATAGTATGCGTCAAACACAAAGTTACCAATCGAAACCAAAATCGTAAAAGCAAAGTGATAAATCTTGAAAACTGGCATACATGTATCATCTTAACTCAACACGTCAGCATTACACTATGGCAGTGAGACTGAGTGCTCTGAATAGGCCGCGTCTGACCCAAGACTTAAAAGTGGGTAGTGACTGCTCTTTCGCCAAGCACTCGGCACTACGAAATAAAAGTCACGGTTCTTTCGGATGGGAACTTAAAATAAACGAGGTCCCGTGTCTTGGTAGGCTTGGCACGATAAAGAACCCTGCTGTAAAATGCCATCAGCGCAACTCACAGGCAAAATTTCTGCACCTTCGCCTATAGCTGGCGACGTCTCGATATAAGTGAAATATTCTTGACTGGGACGTTAAACACCATTACTCACTCAATCACTCACAATCAGCACCCGTCGTGTGTGAAATCAAAATTAAAATTGAAAAAAATGGAACTTTGGGATGTCAAATATATCCAGGGCAATTTTGGATACAGAGACATCATACTTATCAACAAAATCCTAATGATGGCCATAAATGTGTAATCCAAAATGCAATCTTTTCTTTATTGGAATCGATCATCACTGTGAGAGCTAAATATCTCGGGTTTAGTTGGTGTTTTCAATCTACTCGGTTAAAGTAACTACTGACACATCTTTTCTTTAGATCCTAGTGTGAGAAAGTAGCTTGTCGAGCGCTCTGGTTTTCCCCACCATCCTAGAACTGGCCGTTTAAAAAGAATTTGACTTGGGCGTGAAATATTAATGTCCAGATTTATATGAAATTTAATTAATATTTTAAACACTTCAAGTATAGTTTTCGATGTATTTATTAATATAATACTTTTAAAAATTTCATTTTTCTTCTAAAGAACAATAAATCTCTTTGTTATGTATAGAAGCCATTATTTGAAGTAAATTGTTTGGGACAAATGATTTCTGTTTTAAACCACACAGTGTATACAAAAATATAATTTTATACCACAATGAGTTTTATTATAATCTCAAGTTAACAATGGATAAAATAGGTGTAATATGGTCTCTAGAGAGTATGAATATACCATACACCATATCAATTATCACCAAGATTAATAAATCTACAGGTATATAGGTAAACAATATTGACCTGTCCGCTTGGCGTTTCATAAAAAATATACATTTATTTTGAACCAGTGGACCAGCTGTGTTTATTTCGCATACCTCATGATAGACCTGCAATGTTTATGTATTAATTGCGAATTCTATTTGATGGATCACCGTTTATTAATATTCCAAGTGGACAGGCCAATGTTGTAAGCCAATGGTTTAGTTAAAGTGAGTGCTGTATTAAACTGAAGAAGAATATAAGTTCCCCAGTCAAGACTCTTCCACATATTTACACCAAAGTCGTCAATTATAGGATGGTGGAGGAAACGGAATAACCAGAGAACATAACGGACCTTCAACAAGCGAAATGACAAACCTCTCAGAATAGTATATACTCAAGTGGGGTTCCAATGCAGGCGACGAGAGACACTCTAGATTGCTAACGTTGTCTCGTATTTAAAAATTTCAACATTAACCCACGAATATAGAGACCTCACCATACAGAATAGAAATTTTCGTCCATGTTTTCAAATTGGTTAGTTGCCTTATAATGAAGTTGGCAAAATGCCGTTTACGTTCAAATAAAAACTATTTCGTTTGTATCGAATAATGATATGTTTATCAATAAAGTCCACTTTTCTTAGGTCCTAAGCGCTCTCTCTCTCTCTCTCTCTCTCTCTCTCTCTCTCTCTCTCAAAAATCTAAAAAATTCCGTTATACCGAGTTTATAAGTGTCTTTTAGGTACGATCAATTCCATGTAGGAATGTAGACGCATTTAATCTTTAATCGATGAAACAAGAATAGTTTACAAGTGCGTTGCTTGTTACAGTACAGACCTGTCAAAAGTTTAACATTAAGCTATCGAATTAGTGCTTTATCGACAGCTCAACCTAGCTCCTCATTTTCTATTTCTCGGTAGATTTTTTCGTCACTATTTTCGATTTTTCGACCGTTTTTCGATCACTAGCTATGCATACTTCGATAATTCGACAGTTGAACTTCGATTCCATTTCGTTACCTCAGTGTTAAAATTTCGACAGGCCTGTGCTGTGTATCAAACAACATATTTTGTCCATTAAAAGGAAATTAAACCTCTTCAGTATTGATGCATAGACAAACAGCATTGACCTGTCCGCTTGACCTTTCATCAGGAACATTCACATACACTGACCCATCCAATACATAGGTAGTGTTAGAAATTGCAGTTTATTACATAAATCATGATTTCTCTATGCGCTAGTGTTGAAATAAAATCTGTGTTCCTATACATAAATGTAACGGTCCTGAATAAATATCTATATCAAAGGTCAAGCGGACAGGTTAATGTTGTTTGACTATACACAGGAACTTCACGTACAGATGTTATTGTCGGTGTTAAGAAATAGTTATTGATTTCGGTTTTAATTTTCAAGTTTTAAAAGAGCCGATCAATATATGCAATCGATATACAAGCTGATCTAATTGATAAGAAACATCAAAAAGTCATTTAATCCTATCATCAAGAATTCGAATCATAAAATTCACCGATCCGTGACCTAAAGAGGCATTTGTCGATTTCCTCGATGTCAAATCGACCCATCATCCATGGATGGGCGGACATGGCCGAGTTGTACTGCCACTGGCTTTTGAAGTCAAGAGGTGTGGGTTCGAACCTCACTCGGGACTTTGAAATTTTCTGAGTTGATTTTCATCTCCTGGCCATACTATAGGTACAGGTTGTCTCTCGGGTGAGACTCAAAACCGAGGTCTCATGTCCCAGTGTACGCTAAAGACGCCTAAAAAGAGTAGGCCATCTGTACTGTGATCGCTACACAATTAGAAGCAATTGAAACAGACTGAGCAACATAAACTTCCTAGGGCCTCTGTGGACGAGTGGTCTAAAGCGCAAGCGCCTATCGCTACTTAGGTTCGAATCCCACTCAGAACAGTTCCCTTTGCGACCACTGGTCCGTGTCCTTTGACGATTTCCTCAAGGTCAAAGCCATCCAACTTCCATCTTGTAATGGCAGTCGTAGTTGATCGATTTAAACCGCACGTTGACGTTAACATGAAGCTGGTATTTCCATTGCATTTTGATTGATTGATTAATTGATTGATTAATTGATGTTTTAGGTCCCAGTCAAGAATGTTTTACTTATATTGAGACGTCACACGATATATGTGAAGTGGCAGAAACTGTAATCTTTGCAGTGTGCAGTGAGTGTTCTTAAGCGTGGCTCGACTGCTGCGATACGAGGTCTCGGTTTGAAGGTCTTTTCCAAAGGATCCTGTGATTTTAATTAATTATTGCCGAGTGTTTGGCGAAATAAGTCGCCATTTTTATTCAAGTCTTGATCAGACCCGCCACAGGTTCGAACCCCGACCTCTCACATACGACGCAAACACTCTACCTACTGAGCTACCGTACATGCCAAATTATTTTGATGTGCTGAATACATAATAGTAAATGGCTTAAGATGAAATCATTGAATGTTATACAGCAAGTACATGTAATACGTGATCAATTTTAAATGAAAGGTGGGATCTCTTTAAATATAATTATCTCTCGACAGCACTTGTACGCGTGTACGTTATGATCTTAAATATCGATGATTAAATATATATATATATATATATATATATATATATATATATATATATATATACCAAGGAATCAATTGAATGTCATTTAAACAAAATGTATTCACTTGAACGTAATATCGAGACGTCACCCGTTATAATTGGGACAGTGAAGTAATGGCACCCCCTTCCCCAGTTAAATCACTTAAATCGATGTGTCTCCAGGCATGAATGGGTTGACTGTGAAGTAATGGTGTTGAACGTCCCCGTTAAGACTGACTTATTTTGGGATGTCAGTTCTGATATGGTCGAGGAAACCAGAGTACCCGGAGCGAAAAACTATCGACATTAAGTAAGTAAGCAAACTGACATACTTTCTCACACGAGGATGTGCCAGAGTGGGATTCGGACCTAGACAGAGAGAGGCACCCGAAGATTTGCGCGCACTTTATTACTTCACCAAACCCCGCAATAAATGCGGTTGCAGTGATCTTTCCTATTACCAAGATCCCTTCAAATTGTATTGTTTCATGTATTTCATAAGCTTAGCATGAAAAGATTGGCTCTCAGTGACGTCATCTTTTTATGCACGACGCAGTTACATTTAAATTCCTACGCTATAGCGATGCTAAATTATTTAACTTGCAACTTGTTGTTTAAATTGTTGATTTGTTGTTTAAAAAATCCATATAAATTGATTATTAGAAATGAGAAGATTTACAGTGTGCAAAATGAACAAAACCAACGTAATTGGAGTTCTTCTATATGGTTCAGAGTCCTGGAAGGTGACCAACATCATCACTCAAAAACTAGACACCTTCCAAACCAGATGTCTCCGCAGGATCCTAAAAATATTCTGGCCAAATAAGATAAGCAATGAAGAGCCGTATAGAAGAACCCAAACAGCTGTCATATCCGACCAGATTAAAGAGAAACGCTGGAGGTGGATCGGCCATGTCATTAGAATGGATATATCAGACATACCAAGGGTAGCCTTAAGATGGACTCTACCTGGAAAGAGAAACAGAGGAAGGCCCGAGGAGATATGGCGGAGATCAGTTGAGAAAGAGATGAAGGAGCAGGGATAGACTTGGGACATAGTACAGCAGATGGCACCCGACAGACAGAGATTGAGGTCCTCGGTAAATGCTTTATGTGCCCAAGGCACGAAGAGGACTAAGTAAGTAAGTAAAATGAACATTTTTTTCAATTTTCCATGACAAAAAGAAAAAAATTAATTGCATTTCTGTATTTAGTAATAGGATTACTAGGGGATTTACATAAGATTATGTGAAGATTTTAAAAGATTTAACGATTAAGATAATTATGTTATATATTCTGATGTAAAAAAAATACAAATACAGGTATGTCTATACAGCGTGGATTGGGTATGGCAATAAAGGGGTTACTAAAACAAGATCTCTCTCTCTCTCTCTCGATCTCTCTCTCACAATGCACACGTACACGTAATTAAAGTGTGTGTGTGTGTGTGTGTGTATGTGTGTGTGTGTGTGTGTGTGTGTGTGACAAAGAGAGAGAGAGAGTGGGTATGTGTGTGTGTGTGTGTGCGAGAGAGAGAGAGAGAGAGAGAGAGTGTGTGTGGTGTGTGTGTGTGTGTGTGGTGTGACAACGAGAGATAGTGTGTGTGTGTGTGTGTGTGTGTGTGTGTGTGTGTGTGTGTGTGAGAGAGAGAGAGAGAGTGTGTATGTGTGTCTGAGAGAGAGAGAGAGAGAGAGAGAGAGAGAGAGTGTGTGTGTGTGTGTTTGTGTGTGTGTGTGTGTGATAATAATGCAAGGCAAAGTAACTGTTAAAGCATAACATATGGACTTTAATAATAAAAAATGACAGCATGGCCCATTTAAAAGTAAAACACGAGTTCAATATCTCAAAAATATAAAATACATATAATGGTTTTAAACACTCGGCTGCATTGTCCTAGTTGAATATTTTTAATAGTCATATGTCATACCGGTGGTACCAAGCACTTTAAACTCCCGATATTTTTCACACCAAGTGTTGTTGTTGAATGTTGCTTTGTGTCGCTTACATAAAAGGCGCTTACAAATTCGGTAAAACGGATTTTTTTTATATTATTAGAGAGAGAGAGAGAGAGAGAGAGTTATTATTGTTGTTGTTGAATGTTGCTTAACGTCGCATCATCAATTTTTCAGCTAATCGCGACGCGAACTACTCCACTAATGTCTATGAATTAATTTATGAACAAGTTCGTGTATGCATGTGAAGTGTGAGTGTGTTTTATGGTCTACCTTGTACCAGCACGCACTCAGGGCAACTTTAAGGTGCTAGCTCACCGAGTCACTACTCCGGATCCGCAGACAAGCGTACCACTCTCTCATGCAGTCACTTTATACTGACACCGGGCGAATCAGTAAATTAAATGCCAACGACGAGAAAAATTCACTTTTCCACATGTGGTCTGAGCGGGATTCGAACACACTTTTCACATCAAACAACGTACACTATATCTTCAACGAACTGTCCTTAACATGTACTTTTAAAATCATTGAAAATAAATGGATCATTTAAAAAAGTGGATTGACTGGACTTTAAGATTGTTTATCAAGGTTCCGTAGTGTGTGTGTGTGTGTGTGTGTGTGCTTTAAAAACTTTTATATGTTAATGACCCTAGTAATAATGGTTTGCCATTTAAAAAAGATGAATTGAACTTAAAGAAAAAATATGTTGATAGGTAAATTAAAATACGTGTACGCCAGGTACGTGGAAGAGACAGCTGTACGCCACGATTAAACAATTTATATAGCACCAAACATAACAATTTAAAATTGATTTAAACATGAAGTTTAATATAGTTTTATCTAAACGGTGGATCTGTTAAATTCATGTCTTATAAGGGTCAACTTTAACAAGGAGGGGAGGGGGTTAATTTTAAAATTCTTATATTAATATTGCCGTGATCTTAAAAATCTGAAACCTTCATTTTCATTATAAATTAGCATTTAACTGAAAAGTAAAACTGTTACTTTGTATTAAAATTATGATAAATCCAATATAAACGCCATTTTACACAAAATTAAATATATATTTTGGAGATTAAATATTTTAAACTGATATAGCTTTTTATAAAGCGTTTAAATATCATAGTAGTTTGTGTGTGTATATATAAATACACTCGTAACATTAATGAAGTCTTAAGACTTGATCATGCACTGCACACCTGTATCTACCTGGTTATCAAAAATGACCAAATAATTAAATAAATAAATAGATAAATAAATAAATAAATAACTCACCCTGTCCGACATGGTGATAGGTCAAGAAATCGTATAGATATCCCCCGTTTAAATTGTTTTTACACCAGTATGGTCGATACACCGCATAACATGTATATCAGTCACACAGAGAACGGCGTCATGTCGCCATAACGACAAACCGGTGCGACCTTCCGTGTCTAACCTCGTTACAAAAGTCTTTAAAGAGTCTTATTGATTCGGATTATATATTTTTCTACCATACATTTTGTAAGGATAATATATTATTGATAAACAGCATTGTAATTTAAATATTTTCAAATGGATATGACATAAATTTGCACCAATTGTGCATTTTTATAAAGGGTTTCTTTTTTATTTTTTTTTTCTTCTTTTTATTGTTTCTTAATTTTAGGAAATTTTACTTGCACAGAAATGTGTAGAATAATGATGTTTAACGTCCCAGTCAAGAATATTTCATTTATATCGAGATGTCGTCAGCTATAGTCGAAGGTGCAGAAATTTTGCCTGTGCGTTGCGTTGGCATTATACAGCAGTTTTCTTTATCGTGCCACGCCTAACTTGACACCGGACCTCGTTTATTTTAAGTTCCCATCCGAAAGAACCGTGACTTTCATTTCGTAATGCCGAGTGCTTGGCAAAAAGAACAGTCACTATCCACTTTCAAGTCTTGGGTCAGACCCGGTCTGGGTTCAAACCACGGTCCCATTTACGGAGCGAACACTCTACCAACTGATTTGAGCTACCGCCGTGGTAAGTAAAATCAATAGGGAATAAATTTATATTCTACAGAAACGTATTAATGTTAATATTAATATTAATTTTTCTGTAAATTCAGTAGGTTTTTTTTAATTTTTATTTTATTTTATTTTATTTTATAGCTGGTTTTATAAGATGTAGCTAAAATATTAAATAAAATCAATAAGGAATAATTTCATATTCTACGGGAATGTATTAATGTTTAATGTGCATTTTTATGAAAATTGTTTTTTATTTTATTTTAATTTTCATTTTTTAAATTTTTTTTCCTGATTTTTAAGAAGTAGCAGTAAATAACAACAGGTTATAATTTTATATTTCACAGAAACGTATTAATTTTTAGTATTACTTTTTCTGTCATTTCAGTGTTTTTCTTTATTTTATTTTTTATTTTATCTTATTTTTTATATATTTTTTTTTACTGATTTTTAGAAAGTAGCTTTTTAAGTAAAATCAATACGTTATAATTTTATATTGCAAAGATAATATTCATTTTAATGTAAAACGTTTATTTTATTTTAATTGAATTTTTATTTTATTAATTTTTTCTGATTTTTAAGCGGTAAAGTTGAAGTAAAATCAATAAATTCTAGTTTTATATTCCACAGAAATGTATAAATGTTTAAAGCTCAATAATGTAAAGTGTTTCTTTTTTTTATTATACTCCCCCGCTTAAAAAGTGGGGGATATATAGTGATAGGGATGTCCGTCCGTGTGTCCGTCCGTTCTTCCGTTACACCTTAGGGTACCTATCTGTTATCCGCAACTCCTCCTAAACCCTTCGATGGATTTTCATGAAACTTTCACACAATCTTTGTGATATAATGTAGATGTGCACCTTATAATTAAAAATTTGATCCGATGGATTTTTTAATGTGGGGGAGCGGGGGTAATTTTTTGTGAGCTTGTGGCTCACAGTTTTTTCTAGTTATTTTTATTTTCTATTCTGATTTTATGTAGTGGTAAGTTTTTTGTGGTAAAAGCAATAGGTAATAATTTCATATTCCACAGAGATGTAGTAAGCGTTTTTTTATTAAATATATTCTTGCATCATGCAGTCAAGATTATTTTATTTAAGTTGACTCTAGTGGGCGCCGCGATTTCGTTTTATTTTCCGTCACTTATATCGAGACGTCACCGATGGTAGTGAGTGAATTGAAGTTTTAAGCCCCCCCCCTCTTTTTAAAAAAGGACATGTTTAATGAAAGAAAAGTTTTGATGGTTTCTATACAGAATGCTTGGCAAGAGTCACCACCAATCGACATTCGGACCGAAACCAGGTAAAACTTTAGTGGCATACTAGCAGTATGGTTAAATCCACCGTCTAAGTACAAGATCGATTGATTGGATGTGGTTTAACACTCCAGTCAAGAAGATTTCACTTATATCGAGACGCCACAAGGTTATCTGCCGAGAAGATTGTTAAACGTGCCATGTCTATCGTGACGCAGGGCATTGGTTTTAGGTCTCTCCCGAAGGACCTTTTGACTTTGATTTCTAAATGCCTATTTGTGAAGAAAGAAGTAACAACATATTTTTAAGTTTTGCTCAGACCCCATCTAAGGTTCGAAACCCGACCGACCACATACGGAGCGAGCACTGTACCAACTGAGCTACTGTAGTGGTCTCATAGTCAAAGAGATCATACACCTTGCACTAAATCCAGATGAATGAGGACAAAAAGCTCTGAAGGTTGGTTCTAGTAGCGAAATGTTTCTAGTTATTGGAAACCATATTTGATGCTTAACTCGATTTCCGATTTTTCAATCAGAAATGTAGAAAAATTCGTGCAAATTTTAAATTTTTGGAAAATAATTAAAAATCAAATTTAAATGTATTGTGTGACAAAAACTAGAAAAAAAACGTAAGGCTAATTCCATCTTTTATTGTAAACACATGATATATATATAGATGTAAATGCAAATCATCAAGACAAATTTCTATTAACTGTCAAAAGTTTATAATAAGCGATAAAATTACTGCTGAAAAATGCATTTTATCACATCTACCGTCTTTCATTTCTTGAAAATTTGTTATGTATGCGAAAATTATGACAAATAATATATTTTTTATAAAGTGTGCTAGTCCTTTGGGAAAAAAACGTTACACAAATGCGGAAATATGGTATGGTAATGTCGCAGCCTGCGTAGAAAATAAATATGTTTCCCTAGTGCCATGTTCAGAAACCGGTGTCGCAGTTAAGCAACCAATGTCACCGTTACGCAAATAGTGTCATGGTTTGACAACCAGTACCACGGTTTATCACCCAGTGCCATAAAAAGCAACAATGTCCCAATTCAACAGCCACGAATCTTCCGCCTGTTCTTGCCATATTTATAACTAGAATTGTCTCTTGAGAACCAAATACCCCCGCCCCTAACATTTAAGATTTTCCCGTGACCATGACCTTTCCGATATGACCTTGGTTCAAGGCCACGAGACACCCTTTGACCATGAGAATTGTTCATGTGAAGTTTTATGACAGTCGTCCAAAGCAGCTATGAGATATGACCTGGATATGACAGATAGACGGACATACAGACATATGGCCCGGATATGACAGATAGACGGACATACAGACATATGGCCCGGATATGACAGATAGACGGACATACAGACATATGGCCCGGATATGACAGATAGACGGACATACAGACATATGGCCCGGATATGACAGATAGACGGACATACAGACATATCTCCTCAATCTAGTTTGCGGGGGGTATAAACATATTAGGAAGAGTACTTGATGACTATGTCAAAAAGCTTTTTACAGACTCTACACTCTAACATCCGGGTATATTGAAAGCGCAAGACCTATGCCATATCCAGTTGACATATATAGGTCAACGGTTCCGTACAATCGAAATCATTCCAGTATCCATGCAGGGTTGACATTGCTAGACAAGGTTCGTAAAGTGAACTGCTAGGTTGGCCTGGTCCCCAATAATAACTAGACATATTGACTGGTTTGCCGTTTACCCATCTCCATATCCCGTCACTGGAATTAAACGTCCCGCCTATCCGCACATAAGCTGTACCTGCATATAAATAAATAAATAAATAAATAAATAAATAAATAAATAAATAAATAAATAAAAACATGAAATAAATAAATAATATTTCAGCTTTCCACTGACTATGTTGCGGATCTTGGATTTGAACTGTTTATATAAATAAATAAATAAATAAATAAATAAATAATTATTTATAATAAATAAATAAATAAATAAATAAATAACATTTAAGCTTTCCGCTATGTTGCGGATCTTGGATTTAAACTATTTAAATAATAAATAAATAAATAAATAAATAAATAAATAAAACTAAGTACACTGTAGTATTGAGTAAAGATTTTTTTACTTATATCGGGGCGGTCATATCTGGGATGCGGAGAAAACCGGAGTGTCCTAAGAAAACGAACTGATAAACTTTCTCATATAGAATCTACCGATCGCCGCACACTCAATTTTACACATATACTTTTTCAGCTATAATTAATATTTTCTGTCAAAACCTGGTTGAATATATTTAACAAGTGACGACCTAATTTGCATATATTTTTATCTAATTTCAAATTGTTTCCAAGTTGTTGTTTATTCCATTAAAGAAATGAATATCCTTATAAACTTTAGGAAATCATGTTGACAATGTTACAACAGATGTTATGAGGTAACAACCAGGGTCGCCGTTTAGCAAACAGCGCCACCGTTTAGAAGCCATCGTCGCAGTTATTTAGCAACCAAAATCGCCGTTTAGCAACCAGTGCCAAAGTTTAAAAACCAGTGCAGCAGTAAATGAGCTACCGATGTCACTGTTAAACAACTAGTGTCACATGGTTTAGAAACAATGTCACGATTAGGCAAATAGCGTCACGGGTTAACAATAAGTATTACTGTTTAGCAACCAGATGTCACGATTAAGCAAACGGTGTCACGGTTTAACAAACAGGTATGGTTTAACAACAATGTTACGATTAAACAATCAGTGTCACGGGTTAGCAACAATGTCACGCTTTAGCAACCAATGTCACGTCACGGTTTAACAACTATTGTCATGGTTTAACAAACAATGTCACGGGTTAACAATCAGTGTTACTGTTAAGCAACCAATCTCGCGCTTGAGCAACCAATGTCACGGTTTACCAAGTGCAACAATATAAAGAAAAGGGAAGGACAAAATGATTAATATTTTAATGTTGCCAAAAGTCCCTGAATAGAAGAGCTAAATTCTTGTGTTGCATTAACCAGTTTAATAATAAAAGCACAAACCTGATACCCATGCACTAAACATTGAATTGATCATTAGGATAAAATTATATTTGTCCATTGTATCTATGGTAACTAGTCTAGCTCCATTTTCCCAGCATCTTTTATCTGCGTCTAAATGTCCTCTTTTGTTCTCGAATACGTAGTTGACACATAAATGGACCATTCCATCGTAGATATACCCGGCGTCATAGCAATCATCGGGACTAAACACTAAGAATAAAATAGAATAAACACCATAAGTGAAAAACATTTATATATGTATATTGTGTTTGGTAATTAAGGTCGTAGATATAGCCGGCGTCATAGCCGCAATCATCGGGGCTAAACACTTGAGAATAAAACAGAAAAACCATGATAAGTGAAAAGCATATATGTACATTGTGTTTGGTGTTTAGGGTCGTAGACAGTGGCGTAGCTACATTCACGCCAAAACGCACGTGTGTACACAACAAAACATATTTGTCCTCTGACACTTGTATTTTAGTGACAATCCAATCTGTTGTTTTATTATTTTTTTATGTAGTTTGATGGATTATCCGCTAGAGTTTTGCACCTGTTAAGCCTTGTAACGCCACATAGCGATGTTGTCGCATAAACACGGCTGACACGTCTATACGGGGAATATCAACGCATAAAGAGGTCGGCCGCGTTTATGCGGCGGCGTTCAACGCATAGATGTGTTGCTTATATGCGATGCCTTTTTGACGCATAAAGAGGGCAGATTTTAACGAATCTAAAAAGAACTTATATCTCGACAAAAACGGTGGTGGTGACATTAGTGATGGCGTGGTGGTGGCAATCCAATACCACTCACCATCATAATAAATCAACTGACCAAGTTTCAGCTCAATCGGATATACGGTTTTCTTTTACATGCACGGAAACCAAATCACACACACACACACACAGCGGTATTGATATACCCCCTCATCCCTGAGGACGGGGGATAATAATATAATGGTAATGATGATGTTAATGATAATGGTGGTGTTTTTTAGTGAAGGTGGTAATGATAAAGGTGTAGGTGATGCTAGTGAAGGATATTTTATAGTGTCGTGCTTTATGCGGGGGAAGGTAGCCTTTTTGCCGCATAAAAGCGTCCTCTAGATGCGTTAAAATTACCCGCATAGACGTGTTGGATCACGTTTATGCGGCAACACCGCTATATGGGGTAACAAAGCCTTTATCACTCTCTGAAACCTTAGGTGTTATATAGGGTTGTATCCGTGTAGTTGGTAAATATTCTACCAAACTACTAGTATGTCAGTAGCAACAGCGACAGCTAAGAGTGAAGACATTCTTACGCACAACCATGAATGCACCAAGACCGTCTTTCTAGTCTGGGGCTTATATGCATATCTGTAGATGTTGAGAATTTAAAAACAGAAAAATGTCGTTAACTGTGAATTATGTGTGTTTTCGGGTGCCTGGATTTTGATAATTATTATATGTTTAAACAAATTTCTGAAAAAGGGAATCAAAAAAGATGAAAATTATCTAGTATATAGCAAAAAAAGTATAATATAATGTGGAAATGATTTTTTAATACCTTAAGGGATCCCAGAACCCTGGTCGGGAGTAAACATTTACGCCATCGGTAGATAAACGGTATCAAATAGATACCCTACCTCTGACTAACATCAATGAAAGTGATTGGCTAAATCGAATCACATGACCAACCCAGTGTCATTCTGTCTATGGCTAAATATGGATAAAATGGCGCTAAGCGATTATAACCATTGATTGATTGGTCACACTGAACCAATGATCGATTATTAAAATTGCAACCAACTGTACAGCAGACTACTGCGGTAGGTCAGTTGGTAGAGTGCTCGCGCTGTAAGTGGGAGGTCCTGGGTTCGGACCCCGACAGGGTTTGACCCAAGATTCGAAAGTGGGTTGTGACTGTTCTTTCGAAATGAAAGTCGCGGTTCTTTCGGACGGGAACTTCAAATAAACGAGGTCCCGTGTCAAGGTAGGCTTGGCACAATAAAGAATCCTGCTGTATAGTGCCATCAGCAAAAAATAGGCTAAATTTCTGCACCTTCGCCTATAGCTGGCGACGTCTCGATATTAGTGAAATATTCTTTAGTGTGACGTTAAACACCATTACTCAACTCAACTCACAACTCTACTACATATTATTACCTGATTTGCGTTTATAAATCCTCTCTGTTGATTTCAGTGTTGTCATAGTTGAATATACAGAAGAATAGCCTTTACACGTGTTTGTACTTGTGTCGTGTGACGTGTACACACACCCGGTTACGGAATTACACCAAGCAAGGCAATCTTCTAAACCGCTCAGCTTTCTTGCTCCTAGGATTTGTGTCGTCACTGCTCTAACAGTCGGATCCCACTTCCAGGTCGTAGAACGAGCGGTTCCTTGTAGCTTATAAACTGCAAAATACAGACAAAGGCTTAGGAAGTCAGAAGGTCCCTTCACGGCTTCCGTAGCTTTGACATTATCTCCGTTAAATTATTTGTTACTGTGTTTCCATAAATTCAGTGCACATGGTTTTTATTTTTTATTTTTTTTAATTGAAAATGTTTCCATTAAACTATCAATAAAATGCATTTAAAATGCACTGACCTAACTAAATTATATTTTTGATTAAAAACATTATTGTTCAGTTCTCCTGTAAATAGAGAAATTTTGCAAAAATTTTGGAAATTTGATCAAGTTTATACACCAATTGGGCCTTATTCGAAGTTATATCAGGGCATTTTAGGTCAGGTAGGTCATTGTTGCTAGGGTTTTTTCCAGGTGTGATCATCATGAATATTCCAATTATGACATAATGTTTATAGTTGTTCCAAGTAAGAAGGCACAGAAGGGATAATTTTGACAGTCATATTTGTTGTTTTGTTAAAAAATTAAAAAATTGCTCTATGTACAGAATTATGTTCACTTTTTCATGAATGAAAAATATTTTTCCCTAATTAGGTCAGTATATTTTGTATTAAGTTTTGACAATTTTTTGTGAGTTTGTTGGAAAATACGACTTTATTCTTGCATTTTCCATGTGCACTGAATTTATGGAAATGTATACAGTTTACTGTCAAAATATGACTATTTTGTATTATCATTGAAAATTAATATACCCCGAGCTTCTTTTCAGATGATTTACGTCTTACCGTGAGTGATTCTTTGCAAATAAATCACAATCATTCCGATCTATTGTTCAAAATTGATTGATTAATTATATTTATCTGTGCAGAGCGACCAGGGCAAGGCAATGTGCAGGGAGGGTTATTTTACATACTGTGTCTACAGTGACCCGGGCGTCAGTTTTAAGGTCTCTTCCGAATGACTCTGTGACTTTCTTAATGCCGAGAGCTTGGAGGAAGAACAGTTACTATTTTTGTTTTAAGTCTTGGTTAGACCCGGTAAGGGTTCAAACCCATGACCTCTTTACCGTGCCAACCCCACCGTGACACGGGACTTCATTTATTTTAAGTTCCCATCCGAAAGAACCGCGACTTTCATTTCGTAATGCCGAGTGCTTGGCGAAAGAACAGTTACTACCCACTTTCAAGTCTTGGGTCAGACCCGGCCGGGGTTCGAACCCACGACCACCTCCCACTTACGGAGCGAGCACTCTACCAACTGAGCTACCATAAAGGTTTTGTAATTTATGAAACTAAATTTAAAACATGTTAATCTGTCTCTAGCATATATACAACGCGATTTTCATTCATTGGCTCGCTTTTTCACAAGGGTCTATTTCGTTTTTTGCAATAACATTCACTTTGGTAACATCTAAAAAAAAATAAATAAATAATAATAATAATAATAATTTAATTAATGAATAAAACATCAACTTACCTTTAAAATGGCAAAGTAAAATTACAATTAAATATAAATGACAGTATTCCATCATGACCATGGTAACTGGACATAAACCACTGGTATATTCACGATATCTGTTCCTTCCCTCGTAATGGTCACTCCGGTCCAGTCACTGGCACAACAATTACAGTGACCAATTAAACATTAAATACAGTACAGACCTGTCGAAAGTTTAACACTATGCTAACGAATAAGTGCCTAATCCACAGTCTGTCTTTATCCCTTGTTAACCTTTCATCTTGACAGCTTTTCGGCAGCTGCTATCTGTCTCTTGGCAACTTTTCTGTCACTAGCTATCCGTTTCTAGGCCACAAGGCATGCGCAGTTGAGTCTCAGGTCTTTTTTTCGTAAGCTCATTTTTAAACTTTCGACATGTCCGTAATGTACTGTACAGACCTGTCGAAAGTTGAACACCGAGCTAACCCTTTAGTACAACACATCTCTGCCCCTTGTTAACAATATTCCGACACTTTGCACTAGATGCTATCTTTTTCTCGGATGTTATACAGCATTTTGCTAGCCATATAGCGGCCACTTAGAGGCTAAGCTTCTTCTCCTTTTCGTTAGCCCAGTGTTAAAATTTCGACATGTCCGTAATGTACTGTACAGACCTGTCGAAAGTTAAACACTGAGCTAACCCTTTAGTATAACACATCTCTGCCCCTTCTTAACAATATTCCGGCAACTTCACACTAGATGCTATCTTTCTCTCGGATGTTATACAGCATTTTGTTAGCAATATCGCGGCCACTTAGAAGCTAAGCTACTTCTCTTTTTCGTTAGCTCAGTGTTAAACTTTCGACATGTCCGTAATGTACTGTACAGACCTGTCGAAAGTTAAACACCGAGCTAACCCTTTAGTATAACACATCTCTGCCCCTTGTTCGCAATATTCCGACAACTTCGCACTAGATGCTATCTTTCTCTCGGATGTTATACAGCATTTTGCTAGCCATATCGCGGCCACTTATTCTCTTTTTCGTTAGCTCAGTGTTAAACTTTCGACAGGCCTGTACTGTATATAACAAATCAATTAAAGAAATAGCCAGACATGGACACAAGAAATGTTTACATTAAGTCTTATAAATATACGTAATTTTAATGACATAAATATAGATTTTACCGAAGTTACATCAGAATTATAAAATAAACAAATAAATGGATTCTTGATTCAAAGTTATTTTATTTTACATGGTCAGCAATTTTCATCTCGGTGGGTGAGTTATCTAATGACATATTAAACCACTTTTACAGCACTAGACGACCGTTTCGGAATACAATTCCTCATCAGTAGTGCTTGAACCAAAATTATGAAACCAACTCTAATGTACATGAGCTTGCGGATCACAGGTCTTAGGTTAGAATCCGACTCGGGACAGATCATAGGGCGAGAAAGTTTGTCAGTTTGTAATCCATGGTCTTCATACAAATGTTTTATTTTTATTATCGTAATTATCTCTGTCCCCGGTTTCACAATCATTCCTAGCTAAGATTTCCCTTAACTTAAATTTAGCAAATTTTGGCAATCTCTTATTGGAACTGCTGATGAATATTTTTGTCAAAACTTGACGCAAATGTTATAAGGTAGAAATGTTCTTAAAAATGACACCTTTAATTTCTGAATATCTTGAAAATTGACAAAATTATAAAGATTTGAAAATTTTGCTATATTTAAGTTAAGGAAAATCTTAGCTAATGAATGATTGTGTGAAACTGGAGCTATTTAACAATCGGATATTATTCCTTAACTAAGATGTTCCTTTATTAAGTTCTGGTAAATTTGAAATCTGAACAATTTTTTGAATTTTTATACCATTTTTAGTTCCGTTTAAGTTTAAATTATTTGTACTTAGTTTTAACAAAATATTTAAGGAATAGTTTCTTATGTACAGGACACTATCAAGATTTTTGGACTGGCCTTTGCCTATAGCTTAAATAGTTCTAAAGTAAGAGTGAGTAACCGTGTTTAACGTCCAAGTTAGGAATATTTCACTTATTTCGAGACGGCGTCAGCTATAGGCGAAGGGGCAGACATTTTACCTGTACGTTGCATTGATGGCATTTTACAGCAGGGTTCTTTATCGTGCCAAGCCCACCGTGGCACGGGACCTCGTTTATTTTAAGTCCCAATCCAAAAGAACCGCGACTATCATTTCATTTGGCGAAAGAACAGTCACTACCCACTTTCACGACCTGGTCGGGGTTCGAATCCACGACCTCCTACATACGGAGCAAGCACTCTACCAACTGAGCTACCGCAGTGGTTATAAACGAGATTGCTTAAATGTAAGTGAAGTGAAACTGAGACTAGTCTTGACGTGTCAACCTCTTAATTTTTCTATTGCCAACTTCCATTTTATTTTTATTTTATTTTTATTTTCCGCTTTATTCATAACGACTTTGGTTATTACAAAGTATATGCTGACAACATTGACCTGTCCACTTGTTCTTTCATTAGGAATATTCATATAGGAGAATCCACCCTACACCTGGGTAGTGTTAGGATTTGCAGTTACATACACAATTCGCGTGATTAGTAAACGGAATAATTACTAGTATAGGCAAACAACATTGACCTGTCCGTTTGACCTTTCTTTAGGAATATTTATATAGGAGTGTCCATCCAATTCATGGGTAGTAATAGGAATCGCAGTAAATACATATAACATTGCTCATGATTAGTGCCCACATCATATAGACGGAACATACGTGCGTGATCCATATTATTTGAATTTACTCCTCCATAATGAATATTTAAATCCAAGATCAAGCGAACAGGTCAATTAAGAATTGACTGTCATTTTTTCCTGGTTCATCAAGTAATGAACCAGATTTTAAAACTAGCAAATCTGATGAACTGCCAAGCAGTTCATTTTAGATTTGGTCAAGTTACAGTTATTGAAGGTAGAGCTTGTTAAAAAAACCAGACTTAATAGACGATAGAGTGCTCGACATCTGGACTTGCGGATTGGTATTCGACTCGGGGCCTCAAAAATTTTAATGGTCATCATGACAGTATTGTTGATAAGTTTCTTGTCTCTGTGTCCAGGATTGCCCTGGATATATTTGACGTCCCATAGTTTCATGTTCCTTTCACGCAATTTTGATTACACATGTGGCGGGTGTAGCTAGCTAAACAGGAGGTGCTTACCCCTCCGGAGCGCCCGACCTCAGTACACTTGTCGAAGTTAACCAAACTTGTCCGGTGCGTTACATTTGCGCAAATCCATATGGCTTTTGCGCAAAAAATTATGAGGCTTGTATTACGATTGCGCAAAACGTAATTGCCAGCCGATTGCCATGTTAAATAAACAACATCTACAAAAAATTCGTTATTTTCAGTACAAAGGAAGTCCAGGTTAAGAAACATTGAAAATACAATAATTCCGGCCTGAACATCGTTTACAAGCAACATATTTTGAAACTTGTAAGTTGAAATTTCCCCAGGCATTTAATGCAACATGGACATGGACTCTTAGGTCAGGTGGTGTTTATTTAACTGGCCCCGGTTTCACAATCATTCCTTAGCTAAGACTTTCCTTAACTTAAATTTAGCAAATTTTTGTAATCTCCTTTTGGAACTACTGGTAAATATATTTTGTCCAGAACTAAATGCAAATGTTTTAATCTAGAAGTGATCTTAAAAATGACACCTTAAATTCCTCAATATCTTGAAAATTAACAAAATTATATTGATTTGAAATTTTGCAATATTTAAGTTAAGGAAAATCTTAGCTAAGGAATAATTGTGAAACCGGGCCAGTTTACATGGACAATTAAGATTTGCGCAATAGTAGTACACACCCTTTGCGCAAATGACATATAGAAGTTATGAACATTTTGCGCAAATGTAATGCGCCAAACTTGTCAGTTTCAATATGTTTAGTTTGCTCCTGGATTGTGATTCAGACATGGATTACTATGTCTTTTTTTTAAGTTAAAGGTACAGCGGACAGTTCAATGCTTTTTTGCATATTTGTAGTATAAGACTGTCAATCTCAATGTTTTATCTAGATAGAGATCAATTCTCTTTTGATTTTTCAATGTCTTCACAATTAAAGTGTCATTGACACTGTTATTAATGACCAATTCATGCATCTGATAAAAATCGTAATCAAATACAGTACAGACCTATCGAAAATTTAACATCGCGCTAACAAATTAGTGTCGAATCAGCAGATTATTTCTGCCCATCTCTATCTCAACGGCTTTTCGACACCTTTTCTCTACCGTTCGGGAGCTATAACAGACACTATATATCCGTATCTCGGCCATTCAGCAGCCCAAGCTTCAATTGCTTTTCGTTAGCTCAGCGTTTAACTTTGGACATGGAGTACTGTAAATCTCGACGGTATTTAGACACCTTCTCTCTACCTCACGGGAGCTATTACACACACTATATATCCGTATCGCGGCCATTCAACAGGCCACGACCCGAATCATTTTCGTTAGCTCAGTGTTTAACTTTGGACATGACGCTACTGTATGTCTCGACGGTTTTTCGAAACCTTCTTCCTATCTTCGTGAGCTATTTTAGTCGCTATATATCCTTATCTCGACCATTCAACAGGTCAAGCACCAACTCCTTTGCGTTAGCTCAGCGTTTAACTTTGGACATGGAGCTACTATATATCTCAACGGCTTTTCAAAATGATTTCTCTCGATCTTTCAGGAGCTATTTAAGACACTATCTATCGTTATCTCGACCATTCAACAGGCCAAGCTCCGAATCCTTTTCGTAAGCCCAGCGTTAAACTTTCGACAGGACTTTACTGCCTTTTCTGTTTCTTTTGTTTAGTTTAATCTGGCCATTTGATCTTAAATTAAAATATTCAAACAGACATATCCATTGTGTAATTTAGGAGCTATGTAAAGTTGATATACAAGGATAGATGATAGTATTACTAGGTACTGGGTGTTTATAGTAATGAAACATGTTGCCTTTCCCAAATCACACAGAATATTAGCCAAATATAATATTCGAATTAAAGGTCAAATGGTTAGGTCGAACTTGGCGCACTATAATACTATTGATTGTAATAACATGCCCAGGTCGATTGTTTTTGCTTCCTTCAAAGGTCGATTCTTATCTGTCTTGTGATGATGTTAAAAGTTGAACTTCGGCTAAATCAAAATAAATCGCTTTATTGATTTCGATAATCAATCGTCAACATGCCCTTATAATGATACAGTACAAGTCTGTCGAAAGTTTAACACTGGGCTAACGAAAAGGAGTTGAAGTGTGGCCAAGTGGTTCAGATATGGACAGCAATTTGCTAAAAGCTGTTAAGAGGTAGATAGCATTTGCGAAAAACCTGTCGAAATATACAGATTTCAAATTCGAATTGCTCAAAACATATACAGGTTACCGCAATTAACATAAATACATACACAATCTCGATAAATGCATATTTACGGCTAAAGAAACCGATCGATGTAACACTGTAACGTCGCATGGCGTTATGGAATTCCCCGCATAGACGTGCCGGATGCGTTTATGCGGCGACACCGCTATATGCGGTGTTACATGTAATTTGTTAGCTTAGTGTTAAACTTTTAAAAGGTCTGTACGGTATAGGTTCCGTGGGTTATGTTCTTCATGATTGATTGAATAAGGTTTTACGTCCAAATTAAGAAAATTTCACTTATATCGAAACGTTACCAACTATAAGTGAAGTGGCAACATTTTTAAATTTGCAGTACGCTCGGGTCAATGTGTAGGAATGCCACGGTTTTTCTTAACGTGTCATGACTGACGTGACAGGTCATCGGTTTTACGGTCTCTTCCGAAGGACCCCATGGCTTTTATTTTTAAACGCCGAGTGCTTTGCGAAAGAACAGTCACTACCTTTTTTCAAGTCTTGAACAGACCAGCCCGGGGTTTGATCCCAAGAACTCATACATATGAAGCGAGCACTCTACAAAGAGCTACTGTAATGGTTTCATGAGAAAATGGTTCTTTGAGACGAATATATCGATAAGTTCTTGAAGCTTCCATATTGAAAAGATACTCGAAATTCTTCCAGGTATAATTAAAACAACATTAAATTCATAAGCCCAACTCAACATTCTTTTATTTATACAAAGCCGATGAATTGGATGGTGGAGGAAACCTCAGTACCTCATTCTCGTCATCTTATTTCAATAATGTTAATATTAATATCGTTTACGTCATGTCTATAGTAACAATAACTGTAGCACCCCTTTTAGTATTGTCTGTAGTAACGCATTCTTCCGTCATTTTTATGGTCATTTTTATAGTAACGCCCATTTCTGTAATGTGTATAATAACGATTATTCCCTTTATGGTTACTGTACTGTCCAAATTCGTCATCTATACCAGTAATGTCTATAGTAAAGCCCATTTCGGTCTATAGTAACGTCTATTCCAAAATGTCAATAGTAACACCCATTTCTATTATGCCAATAGTAACGTTTTTGCCAGAAATGTCTATGATAATGTGCTTTTTTATTAATGCCTATAGTCACGCCCATTTAAGTATTGAATATATCCGTCATGTGTATAGTAAAGCCCATTTTTGTCAATACCATTAGTTATACAAATTTTCGTCTATAGTAACGCATATTTCCTTCATTTTTCCATAGCAACGCATATTTCCGTTATTTCTGTGGCAATGCTTAGTTCCGTCACGTCTATAATAACACCATTTCTCTTCTAACCATACTTATTATTTCCGTAACATGACTATCATTATGTATTGAAATCCGTGTCAAGAATCAGGGAAAATGCGTTTCAATTTTACATTCAGTTATCCGTTAGCCATAGTAACGCCTATTTACATAAAAACCATAGTAACGCCTGTTTCCGTTATATCCATAGTAACGTCTGTTTTGGTTGTAACCATAGTAACGTCGATTTCTGTAGTTTCTATAGTAACGTCCGTTACCATAGTACCGGTAACGTCTTGATCTATATTGATGTAAAAGTCTTCTCCTTAGTTCGCGTAACTTTCTCAATCTTTGTCTATGCATCTGTTCTCTTTGTTTCTGTCTTTTTCGCAATGCTTTCAGTCTTTTTTGTAGTAATACCTTTTGTCTCTGGTAATGCCTTTTCCATGTGTTATGAGAATTTTGGTAACTATAAACTTTGATCCATCCTGTAAAATATAGTAGAGATCAGTTCGTATTTAATGAACAATATGTCGGTGTATAGGCAAACAACATTGACCTGTTCGCTTGACCTTTCATTAGAAATAATCATATAGGAAAACCCACCATTACATGGGTAGAGTTAGGATTCGCATACATGAACATTGTTCGTGCTTAGTGTTACCAATTATGTAAGCGAAATAAACACATGCGTTAAATATACATTAATAAACTAGTTCATGATAAACATTTAAATCAAAGGTCAAGCGGACAGATCAATGTTGTTTGCCAATTATAATATATACATTAGATACCAAGTTGTCACTATCGGTAAAAATTGCCTTGCATTATATTTTACTTGGTTCAATACAAAAATATTAGAGTACTAATTCTTTTTGAAGTGTTTCTAATTTGCATTTATTTTATTATATAGAAGTGTTCAATGCTTAACATTTTAGTTTACAACTCAACTTGCAAGATTATCGAGTGTGTAGTTACTTCAATACATATAACTATAAAAATTTATAAAAAATATTATAAATAACATGCCTTTGTTTCTGTAACCAATGATTCTGCTGTCGCTTTCACTGCTTACATGACTACTGTCACTATGACTATGATTGTCATGGTAATGCTCACTGCTGCTGCATGGTCTCTGCGTGGTCGTCGTCATGGAAGCGGTTGTTGAACTGGTGGTGTGGTGTGTAGATGTCATCGGACTGTACAATTAAAAAAAGTCATGTAGTTAAAACTATATAGCCAATATATATATGCGTCACCTAGGGCAAAGAAGTTCAAGGCACAACCACTGACAAGGTGATGGCCACAGTATTTTGGCACGCCAAATGAGTTATTATGTGGGACCTTTTACCCAAGAGAAGTACAATAACTGGAGTGCACAACGCAAACTTGCTAGTCGACCTTAGAACCACAATCCCTGAAAAACGCCGAGGTAAACTTTCTAAATGTGTTTTGCTGCAACGGGACAACGCGAAAGTCCACACTTGCAAAGTTGCGTATATGAATTTAAATCACGTCCTGCCTATTCGCCTGGCCCCTAGCGACTTCTTCCTATTTAAGGAAAAATCTATAAACGACACCCGTGGACTTCATTTCTGGTCTGTCTGACGAAGAAGTCGTGAAGACAGATTGGGAGTTGACCCTTGTTTCAAGTTCAGAGCTGATGGCACTTGAATACTGTTAGTTTAAGTGCAAATTACTAGTACAGTATTTGAGGGAAAAAATGAAAGCTGGATCTCGCACTCATACTTATATCACCTTGTATTCGACCTAAGTGCGCGCTAGTACAAGACATACCTACATGAACTTGTTCTTAGATTTATCCTGGGAGATTAAATAAATTGCTCTTGTCGCGAATAGCTAATGCAATGTTAAAGAACGTTGACGAAACAACAATCTAATATATCAAATATAAACAAAATACTCCAGAGTCACAAAATACCCAGAGTCACTTCCCTGGTTAAATCAAAAACAAACATACTAATCAATTTCCGAATCACAATCCAGAAGCAAAGTAAAAACTTTGGAACTGACAAGTTAGGTTAGACACGTGAACTTGCACAAGGGAAGTGAGGCCGGGTGCTCCGGAAGGGTAAGCACCTCCTGTTTAGCTAGCTACACCCGCCACGTGTGTAATCAAAATTGTGTGAAAGGAACATGGAACTATGTTATGGAACTCCTGATGTTTAAAGTTAAACTTTAATGCCAGTTTTGAAAGATTCTACTTTGTTTAGGGGATTGTGATTTGAACATGGACTGGTATGTTTATCACAGATTAATAAACTCGCTCTCGCCTCAAATAAAAATGCTGATGGGACTTTATGGAAATAAAAGCAACAATACTCTAATATATCTGGATAGAACCTACCTGATACTTCCGGTCGTATGTGTGAACGTTGTTGATGGCATTGTGCTGTGTGTATATCCTGATGTCCGGATATCCGGTGTTGATGTAACTGAAATTAAATCGGAACTAGTAAGAGATGATGGATGATGATTTTTCTCCGTCGTCGATGATGACGTCATACGATTCAATGACGTCATTGTTGACTTATAAGTCACTGAAATAGAGTTAACTCCTCCTGTAAGAGGTTTCGAGCTGGTAGGACTTTGTGAACTAAAGTCAGTTGTTGATGTTTTAGACGACGTTTTACCAGCATCTTTGGATGTTGGTTTTGTTGTTAGTTTTTCACTATTTGCATCAATTGAACTTGAGTAAATCTGAGTTATGGCGGCATGTGTCTCCGATGACGTAGTTAATAGGCTCGAAGCTTCTGTTGTTGATCCTGTCGTCCCCTCCTCTGAAATGGGCACAGTCGTTCTTGTTTTGTCGTTTGCAGACGACACTGTATCAATTGTTTCGGATGACGGATATTTGACACTGGTTAAATCATTAGAGGTTGTAAATTCGAAATCATTGGTAGAAACAACGTCTTTTGTACTTGTGGTTGACTCCTCTTCAGATCCAGTGGTGGTGGTTAAGACTGCGTTGTCCCTGGTGACTGTGGTGTAACCTGGATCGACTAAAACAGAATAAGTTTTCCATTGTCACCAATGAGTCTTCCTACAAACCACATATCACCATCGATCCCGTATCATCCATACTTAATAAGCGTTCTTAAATAATAAACTCACTTTCATCATGAACTATTCATAATACAACTTGAATCGTTCCAGAATATTATTGGTTTTAGCTTTTTTAAAGTTACCATCATGACAATAATACTTTAAGCATTGGTTCTTTTTTGGAATAGTAATTATTAGTAGACCCTGAATACATCTGCGTATGTGATATGGATTTGCTTTTCTTTAACTTAAATGAGCCGAGTCGTTACTAAAAATCCTGTTTCGGTTTCATCCTAGCTTCATATATAATTTTATGCGACAAAATATAACCTGCGTGGGTGTTTACAGCAATAATTAGTTTACGAAATGGCGGGGTTCTTTATGTTATGTAGTCATTGCATTAGAGTTGACTATTTACGTAGGTTGGTGAAGCTCAAGAAAAGATTGATTTTGGCGTAACTGGATTGACCTAAATTAATTTTAACAAACCAATAAAGTTAACTACTTTTCTGCATTTTCAAACTTTTAAAAAAATTCACGTAAATTAAAACTTAAACTCAACCCGACCTTTAAGCTACCCTTCATTGTACCTCTTGCGAACCTACGTAAATAATAAATTCTTCCGTCATCATTAAGTCGCACGAAAGACAACGCCATTTTGTCAAAATTTTTACCATTGTAAACACCAATCCAAAATACGTTTTGGTGTATTAAAAGAGTCATTATGCATGGATTAGATCGAAATTAGGATTATTAGCAACGGCTCGGCTCATGTAAGTAAATGATTAATTGTTTTTAACCGTGCCCCATTCAAATATTTGAAATATTGGCGTTGTTCCTTTCTCTACAGCAGAGTAAACAGACAGTAGTGTATCAGGTTTATAAAGGCTTTAAAATGTATGGTGGTCATCAAAATATTTTTAAAAATATAATAACTCCGTTATCAAAATAATCTTAGATATATTATGTGTCACCTAACTATATTTATACAAGTGGTGTTGTGTAACTGGCTAAACAGGAGGTAATTACTCATTCGGAGCACCCGGCCTCCGACTAGAGAAAGTTCACGTTTTTAACTTGTAATGTGAACGTTTCCACTTTGTTTTTGGGATTGTGATTAAGACAGAGAGCGTTGTGTTTGTGTTTGATTATATTTTATAACAAAGTCAAAATTATTTCACTTAAATGGAGGCGTTCATGATCACGTCTTGGAAACTGGAATACACGTAGAAGATGATAAATCTTCCTCGCACTAGGATTTGCAGAAAGAGATTCGAACATAGACGACGAAAGACACTGAAAAATGTATTCACGCTATTTAGCTCTTTAACTTCTCAGCTAGTGTGAAACAAATGAATTATGAATTATTTATTTTTAAATTGTTATACGATTATGTGTTATTTTACTCACCGGGTGGCGTATTTGTCATTGTAAATGACGGACGAGTTGAACTTTCAAAGTCTGTAGTAGGAAGATGAGTCACACTTGTTTCTGGAACCTCTGTACTTATAACATCTGTAAATGTAGCTATAAAATAATAATAATAATAATAATAATAATAGATGTAGTAGTATAGCCAACCAAGATTGACCTTCATCAGGAATATTCCTATTGGAGGGTCCACCCAATAGGATTTGCAGTTAATACATATACACATTGCCCATCATGGATTAGTGTTCACATCAGATAGACGAAATATACACGCGTGATTCCTATTACTTAAATTAAATTTACTCGTCCATATATTTAAATCAAAGGTCAACGGAGAGATCAATGTTGTTTAGTATAGTTACTTGTTCGCTTATTGCTGGGAGAGTTGAGTGCGTAATGGTGTTTAACGTCCCAGTCAAGAATATTTCACTTATATCGAGACGCCGCCAGCTTTAGGCAAAAGTGCAGAATTTTTGCCTGTGCGTTGCGCTGATGGCATTATACAGTAGGGTTCTTTAGCGTGCCAAGCCCACCGTGACACGGGACCTCGTTTATTTTAAGTTCCCATCCGAAAGAACCGTAACTTTCATTTCGTAATGCCGAGTGCTTGGCTAAAGAACAGTCACAACCCAATTTCAAGTCTTGGGTCAGACCCGGTCGGGACTCGAACCCACGACTTCCCATTTACAGAGCGAGCACTCTACCAACTGAGCTACTGCAGTGGTTGATTATTGTTGGGGATTATGGTCCAATGCATTTATGTATAGAAAACATGTTTTTATTTTCTCTAAATCATAAGAAACAGTATAGGTAAACAACATTGACCTCTCCGTTTGACCTTTCAGTAGGACTATTCATATAGGAGAGTCCATCCAATAAATGGGTAGCGTTAGGGTTCGAAGTTAATACATATACACATTGCCCATGATTAGTGTTCACATCAGGTAGACGAAATATACACGCATGATCCCTATTACTTACATTTACTTGTCCATAATAAATATTAAAATTAAAGGTCAAACGGACAGGTCAATGTTGTTTACCTATATACACAAGTTTTGTTTCTGTATTAATTGCGTACCCATGATGTATCGGTTAGATCATCCTTTGTGAATATTCCTAATGAAAGGTCAAGTGGACAGGTCAATGTTATAGAAGTAGTTGGTTGGTTGGTTGAATGTTGCTTAACGTCACATCAGCAATTTTTCAGCTATTCGCGACGAGAAGTATTTTATTAATCTCTATGGATTAATCTTTGAACAATTTTGTGTATGCATGTGAAGTGCGAGTGTGTTGTATGGTCTGCCTTGTACTAGCGCGCACTCAGGGCGACTTTAACGTGCTAGCTCACAGAGTCAGTACGCCGCAGACAAGCGTACCACTCCCCCAGTCCATTATACTGATACCAGGTGAATCAGTAAGGGCGAAGGGCAAGGAAAATTCACTTTCCCACATGTGGTCTGAGCGGGACTCGAAGTCACAGCGGTGAGAGACCCTGGATTTGAAGACTGACGTCTTATTCATTAGTTATAGAAGTAAGGCTAATAGTAATATATACATTAACCTTGAAAAAAAATGTTTCCAGAAACTTTTTAGCATAATATGTGCCAAAGTTTGTTACTGACACCACTAAGAATTGTATTTAAATACATAAAATTTAGTAGCATATGTAGTCATCAATCAAGCCGGATGACAGTATTACGTCATGCAATAATTTGGTGTTTTGCGATATTTTTTTCGCACAAACATTTTCAAGAGATTTTTTTCTCTACATCCAAAACTGTTATATAGTTACATGCATAAACGAAAGGTCTTTTGGGAAACCATATGAAACATACAGCATAAATACCAAATTTATTCTTACCAGTGGCACTTGTTGTTGGTGATAATGTCGAGTCTTCCGAAATTTGGGGCGACGCAGAAAAGGACGAAATGTCATTTCCACATGTCAGACAACAGTTGAATGTCTTCGTCTCATTGGAGTAAAATGTACAGTTGCCCTTCACGCAATCATTGGTTCGGTCTCCGTATTTACAGCCTAGAAAGATATAATAATACTATTGAGTCTCATTGGATTAAAATTTACAGTTGCCCTCAATACAGTCATCGGTCCGATCTCCGTATTTACTGCCTAGAAAGATATAATAATACAATCTGATCTCGTTTTCTACGGTCTCTGTATTTAAAGCCTAGAAAGCAGGAAAACATAATATAATTTGATCTCATTGGAGTAAAATGCAGTTTCCTTTCTCACAACCATGTTACGGTCTCCGTATTTAAAACCTAGAAAGATATAATAATACTATTGGGTCTCACTGGAGTAAAATTTACAATTGCCTTTAACACAATCATTGGTCCGATCTCAGAATTTACTGCCTAGAAAGATATTATAATACAGTCTGATCTCGTTTGAGTACTTTTCTACGGTTTCCGTATTTATAGCTTAGATAGCAGGAAAACGTAACATAATTTGATCTCATTGGAATAAAATGCAGTTGCCTTTCTCACAACCATGTTACGGTCTCCGTATTTAAAGCCTAGAAAGATATAATAATACTATTGGGTCTCATTTGAGTACAATTTACAATTGCCTTTAACACAATCATTGGTCCGATCTCAGAATTTACTGCCTACAAAGATATAATAATACAGTCTGATCTCGTTTGAGTACTTTTCTACGGTTTCCGTATTTATAGCCTGGAAAGCAGGAAAACATAACATAATTTGATCTCATTGGAGTAAAATGTAGTTGCCCTTCTCACAACCATATTACGGTCTCCGTATTTACAACCTAGAAAAAATAATAAATAATTATAATTTGATGTCTTTAGAGTAAAATGTACAGCTGCCCTTTACGCAATCGTTGGTTCGGTCTCCGTATTTACAGCCTAGAAAGATATAATAAATATAATTTGATGTCTTCAGTGTAAAATGTACAGTTGCTCTTCATGCTATCTATGGAACGGTCTCCGTATTTACAGCCCAGAAGAAAATACTAGTATTTATACAATTTACACGGATGCATAAAGCAATTGTTCCAGTTATGACTTGGCTAAAAAAGTGAAAAATACCACACTTTTTTAAGCCTATTGGATTTTCTATTAAAGTTAAACATATCTTTCCGCCACAAACACAGCGACAGATGACTCCAGGAGTCAGATAATGTACATGCCTGTTAATGTCCTTAACCATCCCAGATCTGATCGTCTCGATAAAAATGAAAAACAAGAGGCCCATGGGCCTTAACGCTCACCTGAGGAAGAGTACATATCTTATGCAGAGGTTCAATGGTCAATGACATTAATAAAAGAGAATATTAAAATTTTCAGCAGTAAGGGCCAATAATATGCAAGTATTTTTGCAAATTAATTATAATAATTATTATATAAGGATGCTATATATAACATATTTAAAGTCTAGCTACAATATATAATATAAATAGCTAAACCATCTGTATATTAAAATGTGCATTAGGCCAATACCTACAATATTCCAATATACATGCCTATACAAAGAGTTTATAGTTTTTGAAATAATTAACCATTTAAGCATTCGTTTGCATCTATGACCTTGATCTTTGAACCTATGACCTTCATTCATATATCACAATGATTGTTGTGCAAATGCCTACAATATTCCAATATACATGCCTATACAAAAAGTTTAGTTTTTGAGATAATTAACCATTTAAGTATTTATTTGCATCTATGACCTTGACCTTTGAACCTATGACCTTCATTCATATATCAAAATGATCGATAGGCCAATACCTACAATATTCTAAAATACACGCCTATACAAAAATTTTATAGTTTCTGAGATAATTAACCATTTAAGTAGTAGTTTGCATCTATGACCTTGACCTTTGAACCTATGACCTTCATTCATATATCAAAATGATCTTGTGCAAATGCCTACAATATTCCAATATACATGCCTATACAATAAGTTTATAGTTTTTGAGATAATTAACCATTTAAATATTCGTTCACAGCTATGACCTTGACCTTTTAACCTGTGACCTTCATTCATATATCAAAATGATCGTTAGGCCAATACCTACAATATTCCAATATACATGCCTATACATAAAGTTAATAGTTTTTGAGATAATTAACCATTTAAGTATTCGTTCGCATCTTTGACCTTGACCTTTGAACCTATGACCTTCATTCATATATCAAAATGATTGTTAGGCCAATACCTACAATATTCCAATATACATGCCTATACAAAAAGTTTATAATTTTTTTAAATAATTAACAATTTCAGTACTTGTTTACATCTGTGACCTTGACCTTTGAACCCATGACCTTTATTCATATATCAAAATGACCATTGTGCCATTACCTACAATATTCTGATATACATGCCTATACAAAAAATTCATAGTTTTGCAGATAATTAACTATTTTGGTATTCTTGGACATCTGTGACCTTGACCTTTGAACCAATGAACCTGATCTATGTATCAAAATGATCGTCATGTTAATACCTACAAATAACTGAAAATCCTACGCCATTATCACAGGAAATGTTAAAAAAAATAGCATTTTTTATCAAAGGTCAAAAACTGGGACATGACCTTGACCTTGACATCAATTGGAAGAAAATTGCAAGACAAGATCAACAGTGAAAACTCCATACAATTATCTTCAGCCGTTATGAAGTTATAACAATAAATGTCTCATTTAAAAAATTACGTAATTTTATGCAAAAAAGTTTTTCGTCTAATTTTCATAAAAAACACAATTTTAATGTTCCCAGGTATGCTGAATCCAAATATCCAATCAAAATTTGCCTGCACCTTGTGGTTTCAGAGAAGAAGATTTTTTTGTCTTTTTGCTATTTTTAGTAACAGCGGCCATCTTGTTGGGCGTGGCAAAACCCCGAACACAATTTTGAAAGGCTGTTACCTAGGCATGATAATCACCAAGTTTCATTAAATATGGCCCAGTAGTTTTGGAGGAGAAGATTAAAATGTAAAGTTTACACACGACGCACGACGGACGACGGACGGTGATAGATTGCAATAGCTCATCTGAGCCTTTGGCTCAGGTGAGCTAAAAATCTTGACTGGGACGTTAAACGTCATTCCCCTCAAATCTACTCTACTGTTTTTATATGCATCATAACAAAGGAATGTTATGTTTGACCATGGAAACAAACCGCGTATAGTGCTATATTATTGCTATGGAAACATACCTGGTATATTGGTAGCTATGACGTCACATGCCTTGCATTGCTATGAAACATACCTGGTATATCAGTAGCTATGACGTCACGAGTGGTATTGCTATGGAAACATACCTGGCATATCAGTAGCTATGACGTCACATACCTGGTATTGCTATGGAAACATGCCTGGTATATCGGTAGCTATGACGCCACGTGCCTTGTATTGCTATAGAAACAAACCTGATATATCAGTAGCTATGACGTCACATGCCTTGTATTGCTGTGGAAACATATTTGGTATATCGATATATTTTTGCTATGCTAACATACCCGGTATATCAGTAGCTATTGACGTCATTTGCCTTGTGTTGCTATGGAAACATACCTAGTGTATTGGTATAATATTGCTATGGGAACATACTTGGTATTTCTGTAGCTGTTGACGTCGCATGTCTTGTATAGCTTTGAAAATATTTGTTATAGAAACATACCTGGTATATCGGTTGCTATTTCGTCACATGTCTTGCAACAGGAAGATCTTGTATTTATGTCATAACAAGAGAATGGATAGTTGTATACCAATGCTTCACAAGTAACAAAGCGTGGATCATTGATGATTGGTTGGTCTCCAAATGGACACTCATCTACAAATAAACAAGTTGTGAAACAATGTAACATGGTCTCATCTAAATTCTTTGATTTTTACACAAATACAAACATGTTTCCGCAATTTGAAGTCAAAGAACTAGGAAACGTTAAGCCCAGTTACGTAAAAATAAAGGAAATAGAATTCGCAAACGGACCAGGTGATCCTTACCTTTTATCATATTCCCGGAACAACGTCTTTTTGTGAGCAAACGACGACACTCGGTTCTATATCCAATGGAAAAACGTGTTTGTCGGGACAAAAATGAGGTACATTTTTGTATTACGCGGACGAACTCTTATGTTGTGTTATGTCATTTCAAGCGGTTTCTAGTCTCGTCGATTGTTCTTGTAAATCGTAATTGACGGATCGCAGGCTACGCCCACAATGTCCGACAAAGGCCCGGCATACTTGAAATACACACAAATTAAATGAAATCTTCACCTGAATCGTGTCATTTTATGAGTCACTTACACTAGTACGTCATTAGTTGGCGTGACGTTGCTTTGGTACCGTAATGACGCCAATTACGGAACATTATAGGCATGGCCGACGAAACCTCATTTGTGATACTTACAGACATGTGGATTTTCAGAAATTTTCTCCATTTCAAAATTTTCATAGAATTATCTAACCATCCTTTTCTACATTCTATATTCTCTGAGAAGACATAACCGTTGTATCTCCTTTTTTAAATTAAAACAAAATGTTAAAATACATACCGGGGACTTCTTCGCCATCCGGGAAATCTTTACAAGTGGCTGCAGAACATACCTATAAAACGTATATGTGCTTCAAGTATAAAATCTTAAACATGATACGTCAGGAAAACAATACATGGCATGTTCTTAACAATGACCAGAATACAAAACAAGGATAAACAAATAACAGTCTCCCAACTACATGTATTTAGAAGTTTTCTCAAATTGACATCTTCATTTACCAGCTCACGTCCAAACTAGAAAGTTTGTTCTTTAATTTCACTAGTTGCAGCGACTATGGTACTGTCCAACATTTATAAATTTTAAAAACGGAATAGCCAATATATTGACATTACTCATGGATTATTGTAATCGTTTGGTAAACGTTTGAAGAACTCACTCAGTTTACACATATCGAGAAAAAGTTTAGATACTTAATTGTTCTGCTTGTAATTGAAAAAAGACGTATATTGCTATAGAACTCATTAAACAATATTATTTTCACAGATGGCAAGATTTTTGACTTATCAAGTCCCGATACACCAATTTGCTGTTTATTGTCAATACCAGTAAATCTTTTTTGAAATTCCCAGTAATTATAGAGTGAAAATCGAAATACTTCAAGCGAAGTCAAAATCACAGGTGAGCACTTGCTCTTTATCAATTTGTTTCAATGTTTAAACAGCGTATCAGGTGCAGTTAACTATTTGAATAGAATCCTATATGTGCCCTTTTGTTGAACCAATACACCATCAAATAAATGAACAGAAAAGCCAAAAATTTACTTTCATCTTATTCTGGTGTTCTTTACATGGACTTTTTGGCTCACTTTATGCTGCAATATCCTATGCACACTGAACCACAGTGTTAACTACGGCGAATAAAAACAAGTGACATGCTTACCTTTTTGGACCCACAAACTGTACCGTCTGCTGGTAATATTTTTTCACATTCAGAAGAAGTATTGGAGTAACAGTACATTCCTCGACATATTGACGGATAATCATCTTTTATTTTTTCCTGAAAGAAAAAATTCTATGAGCTACTACTCACTTAGCATACCCCTGGTTTAAACGAAAACTTTCAACTACTTGCCGTAAATGTCGAAAAATTAACTAAGTCGGTAAACATAAAGTAGATGTCTGGCAGACATGAAATCTATACTTGCGGCATTGGACCTCCGTAGAACTCGCAGGTAATATTTCAAGTGGTTGTGTTTAGCAGTTGCTGAGAAAACTGATATACGAATTTTTTGTTGCGGACGGACAGAGGTAAAGAAGTATACCCCCTTTCTCTTCTTCGATTAGGGGTTTGATTAAATATGCATAAAACAATCATAGTAAACAAATTACCCGTCCTATGCATGTCCAAATTGCAGTCCCAAATTTGAAGTTGAAAAACAAATTGTGGCGTCGGGTATCAGAAATGGCTATTTTTGATGACGTCATTTGGCGCGGTTTCTATTATTCTTTAACAAGAAGTTGCAAAATCAAGTTGGTCAAGTGATGTATATGTACATTTCATAGCGAGTCAAACCCTATCTAAAAACATGGGGACATTAGTAACTGCAAGCTATATAGCTCACTGTAAGACCCGATTCTGTGAATTTTTATATCCAGAGGTTGATTTATGTATTTCATGCAGCTGCTATTAATCAAACGGCGACCACTATTGCTTCGTGCTGTGTCAATAGGGTCTTTCGAGAGAGAGAGAGAGAGAGAGAGAGAGAGAGAGAGAGAGAGGAGAGAGAGATATGAATTGAGAAATTGTGTTCTAGGATAGTAGAGGAAACCGCATTGCCAGGAGTAAACCACCGGAGAGAGAGTGAGTGTGTGTGTGAGTGTGTGTGTGTGTGTGTGTAACAAACCCTACAGACTTAAGCATCCGGACAGTGTACAAGTCCGCACTGTTTGCCAGCGTAGAGAGTTGAGAGAGAGAGAGAGAGAGAGAGAGAGAGAGAGAGAGAGAGAGAGAGAGAGATAATATACCTACCCTGCATACATAAGCCTCCGGGCCGTATACAAGTCGACATTGTTGATCAGCGTCGTATAACTGTCCAGGTAGCCGATGTAACAAAGCCTCTATTTCTGGCGGATATCGTTCTTCGTTTGTAAAATTCAAACAATTTTTATTTTCCCTACAAAAAGCAATCACGATGGTATTAACCAAATAAAAAACAAACATACTAATCCATATCCAAATCACAATCAAGAAGCAAAGTAAAGACTGACAAGTTAGGTTTAACGCGCGAATTTTCACCAGGGAGGTGAGACCGGGTGCTCTGGAAGGATAAGCACCTCCCGTTTAGCTAGCTACACCCAAACAAACACATGTCCGTGTTCAAATATTTCCAAAAGCAAAGTAAAAAAAAAATGTGAAAACTGACAAATTAACCTAATTACGCCTTTGAGAAATATTAAAAATGACAGGAACATGGTAGTACGAGTATCATTTATCCAAAATAATTTTGGGATACAAAGACAACTATGACAGCTTTTGAGGGCCTTGATCGGAAGATTGATTGATGAATTGATTGATGGATGGATGGATGGATTGATTGATTGATGAATTGATTGATGGATGGATGGATGGATGGATGAATGGATGGATGGATGGATGGATGGATGGATGGATTGATTGATTGATTGATTGATTGATGAATTGATTGATTGATGGATGGATGGATGGATGGATGGATGGATGGATGGATGGATGGATGGATGGATGGATTGATTGATTGATTGATGAATGGATGGATGGATGGATGGATTAATTGATTGATGAATTGATTGATGGATGGATGAATGGATGGATGGATGGATGGATGGATGGATTAATTGATTGATGAATTGATTGATGGATGGATGGATGGATGGATGGATTAATTGATTGATGAATTGATTGATGGATGGATGGATGGATGGATGGATGGATGGATGGATGGATGGATTAATTGATTGATGAATTGATTGGTATTAGGTTCGTCAAGAATGAAATGTTTCACTTATGTCGAAGCGTCACCAGCTATAGGTGAAGTGGCAGAAATTTGGAGGAAACTGAAGCACAAACAAGATACAGACCTGTTGAAACATTAACACTTATCTAACGAGAGGTCAAACCTCGATCGGCTGTCGAATGGCCAAGATAAGGATAGCTGATAGCTGCCGAGGTAGCTAAAGTGGGGTCTTATTCGGCATTTATTTCATAGCTTAGTGTTAAACTTTAACTTTCGCAAGAGAAATAAAATCACATCCTGTCATTTAGAAGGCGCGGTGGCCTTATGGATAAGACGTTAGTCTTCAAATCCAGGGTCTCTCACCGCTGTGAGTTCGAGTCCCGCTCGGACCACTTGTGGGAAAGTGAATTTTCCTTGCCGTTGGCCTTTACTGGTATCAGTATAATGGACTGGGGGAGTGGTACCCTTGTCTGCGGCGTACTGACTCTGTGAGCTAGCACGGTATACGTAAAGTCGCCCTGAGTGCGCGCTAGTACAAGGCAGACCATACAACACACTCGCACTTCACATGCATACACAAAATTGTTCATAGATTAATCCATAGAGATTAATTAAATAGTTCTCGTCGCGAATAGCTGAAAAATTGCTGATGCGACGTTAAGCAACATTCAACAAACCAACCAACTAATTGTCATTAATTGAAGTAAACCTAGGCGGTGACATGGCGTTGTGGCCCATATAGGAAGTTTAGACCGACAGATTGACGACGACATGCGAAAAGAGAAACACTTTCTCAGAGATTTTTGATTGATTGAACGAGGGTTTAGATTCTATGAAGCTGTTTCACTTATATCAAGACGTAACCAGCTATAAGCCAAGTAGAAGAGTTTTTTTACCTTTGTTGTGGGCTCAGGTTAATATGAATGGACGGTTTTTTTCACAGGCCATGCCTGACATGCACAGGCGCTTGATACGGTCCAAAAACAATTATCATATCTCTCTTAAGGACAGAGACATAGTATCCATGATTTCTCTTTGATCGTATCAAGGGTCTGTGCTGACATGAAACCGAACCTTGGTTTTTAAGGGCTCTGCTGAAGGGCCCAAAAATTACACATTTTATTTTGACATACACACCTGTTTAACTGGTCAATAAAATCCCGGAAGTAATTAACTGAACAAGTTGAAAACTTCCAAAAATTTGGTGCTCTCCTCTGATCAGTAAAACGGTATCGTAGAGTCATGATGTAATAATCCGTGGTGCGGCAGGTGTTTCCATCGGTATCCGACCTTGAACCCAAACTGTTAAAAAACAAAAATCTTTAAGTGAATACTACAATTTATAGATAAAGTGGGGTTGATAAGTTAAAGTTACATGCCCGTTAAATAATGTGAACCCTTGAAAGAAATATTGCAAGGAATTTGTTAATTGATCAAGGTTATGGTGTTCTGTTGGGGCCAAATTGGCACTATCGGTCATTGACTTGAACGCGAAGAACCGAAGTTGCGAAGATATATATAAAACGCAAGAGACGTTTTAGTGGTAAAGGGGAAGTAACTCGTACATAGCCGATAAACTTTAGACCATGGGTAACAAAATGTTAGTTTGACTGGTTACGCCGCCCTTGTAACCTGCAAAAAGACCCATAATTTTATACATGTAACTTCTAATTTTACTGACAGATGTCCTTTAGTCAGCCATTGCTGTCATGTGTGAAGTTATTCCGTAATTTCGAGATTATATCGTACATTGGCTATCAGTACATTTTGTATAGCGTATTTTCGAAATTACAATTTTTTTCCGTCTTCTTACTTTGCTCAGGCTACTCTTATTCGAACGGTACTGAGGTGTTCGAGGCGTGCACTGAGTCACGGGACCTCGGTTTTAAGTCTCATCCGAAATACTATTCTAGACGAAAATCATCTCAGAAAACTTCCAAGTCTCGAGTGAGGTTCGAACCCACAGCCATTGACTTAGTAAGCCAGTGACAGTACCACTCTGCCATATAAATCAGTGACTTGCGACACAGAGAGAATATTTATTGATTTTCCGAGGATAATTCTATCATATTTTTGTTGCGCAACTTTGTGTACAATTCTTAAGCTTTCTGAGTTGTTTAACAACTAAAGTCTCTTCATATCATGAATATGAACCGATGACCACAGAGTGCACAGTTTAAACTTGTGTGTTTTGATATTTTACAAAAGCAATCAAAATATACTATAGATTACTTTATCGCGAGAGATTTATAAACGTGTAATTTCGCGAGGACTCTCAGTCGCGAATTTATGTATCACGCAAATATTCCCATAATTGTGAAAAATAAAAAGCCAAATTTCAAAATATGCTGGCAATCGACTATGACCGTGGAAGTTACATTAACATATTTAAACGTTCCAAGAAAGGGAGAGAAGTGTCTATCGATCGCGAATTTTAATATTTACATGAACTAATGTCACAAATTTATATATTCGCGAAATGACGTTTTGGAGTCGACACGCGAAATGTGATATCCGTGAATTCAAAGTGTTCTACAGTATTACCTGCGGCCTAATTCTCGTGAAGCAAATCCTATTGTCCTTGTATCATAGGTATCCTCTACAACGGAAACTGCATTCCACGAACACGTGGATTCCGAAAAAGATAAGCCTGAAATAGTGATATGAAGGTATAAAGAGTCAAACTTGTCTATAAAGGCTACCCAATGGAACCAGTAAAAGTGGTCTTTATTGGCAGGGCCTTTGTAAACAGGTTCAAATAATATGAATAAAGAACAATTGGTATATAATTCTACTGGCCTTTATAAGCAGGTGGCCATTATATAGTGGTGGCATTTAAGGCAGGTTGGACCATATAAGTAAATAATAGGAATTTGAGAAAACACATCACATTAATGTGTAGGTGGAAAAAAAACAGAAGCAATACACAAAAAGAAAAACAAGAACAATAAATAAATAAATAAATAAATAAATAAATAATAAATAAATAAATAAATAAATAAATAAATCAATTTATTGATAAATAAAATAAACAAATAAATAAAGAAATAAAATAAATATAGATAAATAAATCAATCAATTGATTAATTAATTAATTAATTATATAACTTAATTAATTAATAAGAATTAATTAATTATATAAATAAATAAATACAAATAAAAAGGTAAATAAATAAATAAAAATAAATAAATAAATAAACAAGTGTAAAATGTCAACCATACACGATGCCAAAACAAGCCAGAGTAGAAATATATAACTTCGACAATCGGGGTTCGAGTTCTTCGGATGCCCGAGATACATGGTACTATCAGGGTTCTTTGGGCGTTTGGACGACCCGGTTCTTCGGACGGTCAGGGTTCTAAGGACGACATAGTTCTTCGCGTGTATCATGTCATATTGGGGATAATATATATATTATATATATATATATTAGGCTAATAACATCCTAATTACCCACCACCCCACCCCAAATTACTAAAAAGCAAAAGACATTTTATGAAATATTGGACTCCCCCCCCCCCCAAAAAAAAAAAAAAGAAAAACTGAAATAAAATTTTATGAAACATTAGACCAGTAAATTACTTACCTGTATTAGATGAAGTACCACCATACACCAGATCCATTCTACAATAACAAAAATATAATTTGTAACTAAAAATGTGTGCTTGGCAACAATCAGGTAACCAAGACAACGACACAATAATTTTCTTCGAACCTCGCTCGGGACTCGGAACTTTTCTGAGATGACTTTCAGCTCCTGTGGACCCATATATAGACTTATACTGAGATGTAAAAAGCTCGTTATTCAGTAGTCTTTCGGATGAGGCTCAAAACAGAGGTCCCTTGTCTCAAAACGCGCTAAAGACACCTCTGTAGAGTTCGAAAAAGACTAGGCAACCTGTGGCTGCTACAAAGGACGCTTACAACTGCAATAAGAAGCGATTGAAACAGACTCAATAACAAAAACCAATACAAGTTAATGAAGGATACAGACATGGTCAGCATTAATCACAACAGCTACGATAAATCAGTTGGTAGAGTGTTCGCTCTGGTTGAGGGTTCGATCCTCGACCGGAGCCTGATAAAACTTGAGAAAATATTAGCAAATGATAAAACTAGTAATATGACACTGATAAACTTTCTAATACTAGGATCTGGATTCGGCCCTAAGCGTTGGCATCACCGTAAACGCGCGTTTTAGAGCACACGGCCACCCAGGCCCCAGGAAGAGGAGGCTTGGGGACCTTAAGCTTAGGCCTTCAAAAGAGAGCACCTTAACTACTACTTCTGCACTCCATTAAAGAAATGATTTTTTTTTTTTTTTTTTTTTTTTTTTTTTTTTACATTTTGCACATTTTTTCAATTTCGACAATTTTTAAACAACAAATCAATCATATAAAACAACAAAATAGCCGTAACAAGTAAATAAATTAAAACATAGCATCGTTATGGCGTAGAAATAGGAATACTGTACATGGTCCATAATAATATGACGTCACTGTGTGCCAAACCTTTCATGCAAAAATAACGGAATTGATACAATCGATCAAAATGCTTGGAACGAGGGAGAATTCAAACAAATTACCCTGTAAACAACATGGCGTGGTCATGCTCTGGTAGTTGCATTACAGAAAAGATTCGACCAATCAAAATGCATGAAACAAGGGAGAAATTATTTTTTAAAAAATGAAACAAATTACCCTGTAAACAACATGGCGTGGTCATGTTCTGGTAGTTGCATTGCAGAATAGATTCGACCAATCAAAATGTATGAAACAGGGGATAATTTAATTATAAGAAATGAAACCAATTACCCTGTAAACAACATGGCGCGGTCATGCTCTGGCAGTTGCATTACAGAAAAGATTCGACCAATCAAAATGCATGAAACAAGGGAGAAATTATTTTTTAAAAAATGAAACAAATTACCCTGTAAACAACATGGCGTGGTCATGCTCTGGTAGTTGCATTACAGAATAGATTCGACCAATCAAAATGTATGAAACAGGGGATAATTTAATTATAACAATTCAATTTTTTTACCCTGTAAACAACATGGCGTGGTCATGTTCCGGTAGTTGCCCGTATGTTTGGTTTATAAATAAGTAAAACGTCTGCAGTACATATGAAGCATTGGCGGGTTTTCTGATCGAATCCTGACCTGTCTCCGTCTGTCTCTGATCATCATGCCATGAAAGTGACCGGTTCTACAATTAATATTGACTGTTAATGTGAGATGTGTATCATTGAATTTAGGTGAACAAACAGATTTAGTTAATTAGGATCTCCCGCCAAAAGGTGTTTTTTTGTGATTTGAATTATGGATCAAAGACTGTGAGATGTGCATGGAACATTAAATTAAGGTCATCAAACAGATTCAATGTATTGGGCTTCCCCGCCAATAGGCGATTTTTGTGATTTGAACTAAGGTTCAAAGGGACATAACTCCCTGAAAAGTGAACAAACTATACTCGGGTTAATGATATGCGCATCTCCTATCGATGTTGATGCTTTGTACCAATTTAAGTTAAATATTGCTTCATACATGTAGTTTTGGAGAATTACTCCGGACATTTTTTTGTCTGGACGGACGGAAAACGGAATTAAATACTCCCTCTTTATTGGAAGGCGGGGAAACTAGTAACAAAAGAAAAAAGGGCACTTTTTCCACAAATGCTGATATACATCCACCAGGGAATTAAGGCAGGCTGGGTGTTCCGGAAGGTTACACCTGCTACGTGTGTAATCAAAATTGAGAGCGAAAGGATTATAAAGTATGTATTTTCAAGTTTTGCTCAGACACGTTTTCAAATATTGACCCCCCCCCACACACACACACAGAGGGAGCATGCATCCAGCTCACCTACCATGGGGATAGACAAACTAACTGCACGGTTGTTTTTGTAGTCCTGAAAAAGGGTTTTATACGCATGTACCATTTCAAACATTTGAACACTACACTGTCCTTACCTTAGAAATGAGAAGTCCTGCAAACGCTAAGTTATAAGACTTGTCTGGATCACCAATACTGCCATATCGTTTATCGATCTGAAATCAAGTCGTATATAAAAGTAAATATATCTGGTTTTTATTCATAAAATACATTGAAAAATGGTATATGACAATTTTTACCATTTTTAATGTGTTTTATGATTTAATTAAAAAAATTGTTAATGACACATGCATATTAGTGTTTATGGTCCCTTAAGGTAGTCAAACCACACCGTAACTGAAAATCTTACCTATCGGTAAATTTAGAGTTGTGCCCCTTGATTAAAACCCTTTAAGTTGCATATGACGCTGTTAAAGTAGTTGATTCTCTTAAAGTAGATGAACCACACCATCACTGAAAACCTTACCTATAGGTAAATTAAGAGTTGTGCCCCTTGATTAAAACCCTTTAATAATGCTGTTAAAATAGTTAAACTACATAACCATCCGTGATTACCATTTTAACGCCTGGTATAATAAAAAATATTGACCTGTCCACTTGACTTCTTATTTTGGAGGATCCACCAAATCTATATGGGTAGAGTAAGGATCCGTGTTTAATAGTTAATCCATACAAAATGCTTACCTGTAGAATCTCACTTCAGGTAAATATATCAGTAAGCACTGACATAACCACTCAAATTCTACATACGAATATCTTGATCATTCAGCAGCCATGCTTCGACTTATAATTACATTACATATATAAAGATACCAAAAAGAACAAATTCAAAGTTTACCAAAAAATTACCTCAATGTAAACAACAATAAAAAGGGGGCATGAATGTACTATCAGGTAGCCATATTGCACAAAGTTATGTCTATGAGGAAATAACCCTAGCTTTTTAGGCAATCAGAATGCGTGAAAACACAGTGGGCTGGTCTTGGTAAAAATAGGTCTATGAGGAATTAACTTTTAAGCAAATCAGAATGCTTAAAATTATCTACGGACATTTCGATCCTTCAGCTGCTAATCTTCGAGTCATATTTGTTAGCTCAGTGGTACGCTTTCAACAGGTAGGTCTGTACTCAATTTTAAACATAAGACTTACCCCGTTAAATACAAAAGCATAGTATTGTATTAGGTTATCCGTTGTCTCTTGTTCTTTATTTTCAGCACTTTCTGATTGTGAAAACTGATACCACCTGAAAATAAAGATCGGACGTAAAAGGTAGTTGGTGCCCTCCAAATGTACTTTATTACCGCACCCGGAAAATGTGTGGGGTTCTAGAAATCCAGGAGTGGGGTGGAGTAAGTGTATTAAACGTCCTAGTCATCTGAAGCGCGCACTTATAAATAGAAATGTGTAGCAGTCTGAGTAGCTCAGTGGTTGAGCACTCGATCGCTTATAGTGTGGGACGTCCCTGATTCGATCCCTTGTCCGATGCTACATTTTTTCCTTCCTGTCATAGTTTGGTGGCCAGTGTGGCCTTCGGAAGTGGTGGACTGGCAATTACCGGACAATTTAAGTCCATCCGATGGAATTTGTTTGAGATTTTCCACTTGGGACCGTGGTGGGAAACTCAGAAATACTAGGGGAGAAATGTAGCGGCCTGGGTAGATCAGTGATAGAACACTCACCTATAGTGCGGAAGGTCCCGGGTTCGATGATCACCGGTCCGACCCTGCATTCCCCCCCCCCCCTGTTACAAGTGCCTATCGTCGCCCTAGGTTGGAATCCCACTCGGTACAAATCCTAGTGTGAGAAAGTTTGTAGGTTCGCTTGTCGAAGATCAATGGTTTTATCTGGGACACTCCAGTTTCCTCCATCATCTCTGAACTGGACGCCTCGACATGAGTGAAAGAATCTTGGTTAGATCGCAAAACTCTATTAATTATTCCACTAATGAATCTCCCTACTGCCATCAGAGTAAATAAAATAATGTGGGAAAAGATAGAGATATTCTCTTATATACTGAAAAGTTAACTTGTTAAAATTGTAAGCAGGGTGTGTTTAACGTCCCAGTAAAGAATGGTTCACTTATATCGAGACGTCGCCAGCTATTGGCGAAGGTGCAGAAATTTTGCCTTTGTGTTGCGTCGATGGCATTATACAGCAGGATTCTTTATCGTGACATGCCTGCTGTGACAATTTTAAGTTCCAATCCGAAAGAACCGTGACTTTCATTTCGTAATGAAAGAACAGTCACTACCCACTTTTAGGTCTTAGGTCAGACCCGGCCGGGGATCGATCCCACAACCTTCCACTTACGGAGCGAAAATTGTAAGCAGACTTACCATTCATACACGGAATAGTCTACAACCATCAGCAGCTGAATAGTGTAGTTATCTCCCTTGGTTTGTCTTTTGTATCGTTGTAGGTAAAATTCAGAATCTGAAATAGCTTGAATAAGATGTTACACATTATGTCACAAATAATTGGTAGAGTGCTCGCTCCGTAAGTGGGAGGTAGTGGGTTCGATCCCCGACCGGGTCTGACCCAAGACTTGAAAGTGGGTAGTGTAGCCAAGCACTCGGCTCTTTCGGATGCGTGTTACGGTTGGCTTGGCACGCTAAAGAATGCTATCAGCGCAATGCAGAGGCAAAATTTCTGCACCTTCTCCTATAACTGGCGATGTTTCGATATAAGTGAAATATTCTTGACTGTGACATTAAACACCATTACTCAACAAATAATCTGAATAAAAGGCTACTAGAACTGTCTCTCGAGAACCATACCCCCCCCCCCCCCCACGTTACGAACATTTAATGTTTTCCCGCGACCTTCACCTTTCCGATATGACCTTGGTTCTAGGTCATGAAGTTCATGCCACATTTATGAACAATGAAGATTTTCCATCGCAAGTTTTATGACAGTCGTCTAAAGCAATTATGAGATATGGCCCGGATATGATTTTACACGGACAAACAAACGGACAGAAAGACATTGTGATTCCTATATATACCCCCTCAAACTAGTTTGCGAGGAGTATAAATATGCGGTACTGCTGATATTGTATCATAAAGTTATTTACCATACTTAAGGCAGAGGGTTCGACCAAAAGACGCATTCGACTAGTTGAGTAGAGTAATGGTGTTTAACGTCCCAGTCAAGAATATTTCACTTATATCGAGACGTCGCCAGAAATAAACGAAGGTGTAAAGGTTTGCCTATGTTGGTTTTTAGCGTGCCAAGCCCACTGTGACACAGGACCTTGTTTATTTTAGGTTCCCATCCGAAAAAAAAACCGTGACTTTGATTTCGTAATGCCGAGTGCTTGGCTAGACACTTGTATGTATTAGTTTTCACAGAAATGGTTTGTGTCTATAATAAATATGGTCTTTAAGCCAAAATTTAAATTCTAGCGGAGATTACAAAAGGTATTTTTTTCCAATCAGTCAGTAGCAGCTCATTATTAGAGACAATTTTTAATTTACTTTTTTTTATTTTTCACAGTATGATCTGTAATTTTTTACAAATTGAAGTGTGAATTTTATTGTTTAAAGTGAACTTCATACAGAATAAAGTGTGAAAGATAGAAAAGGTTAATTTAAAAAAATCGACATCATTGAATTCATACGCTTCCGTATGCGAGACAAATTTCAAAATATAGACTTAGGGTTTACATCATACCTTGTGATTTGGCTTCCGAATTCCAATCAAAATGTATCAATTCCAAAATAAAAATTATTTTGAAAATGAAAACTGAAATTAACTTCAACATAATATCCAAAATTTGAAACTTCAAATGTTCATTACATCCTCTAAATCTGTAATAGAACAGAGAATCTGAAATTAGATTAATTTAGTGCATTTGCACTTGATTCTTATTCATTTGGTAATATCACCCCTTTAATTACAATGGTATGATTCATTTCTGAATGATCACTGGATTACCCAATTAATATTTAGGGGTGACAGTGCTAAAGTACCTGTTGTCTCGTGGTTATGAGGCTGTTGATTTTTACTTGTCCAGTTGTCACGAAACATGGTTATAAAATCACGTGATATTATCTTCTCATCACATTTGACAAGTGCAACTTCTTTTTCCTCCAAATAGGTACAGTACAGGCCTGTCGAAAATTTAACACAGAGCTAACAAAAAGGATTGATTGATTGAATGGTTTTTCGCTTATATCGAGACGTAACAAGCTTTATGTGAAGTGGCAGAAATTTTTAACTTTGCAGTGTGCTCAGGGCAATGTGCAGGAAGGGATTTTTTTAACCTGTCAAGCCTGCCGTGACATGGAGCGTAAATTTTTAAGGTCTCTTTCGAAGAAGGGTCCCGTGACTTTCATTTCTTAATGCCTAGTGTTTGACGCAAAAACAGTCACTACCCTTTTTCAGTCTTAGTCGTGACAGCAAACAAAAAGTAGTCAGAGACGAGTGGCCGACATATGGATGGCTAATGGTTGATAAACTAACATGTACAGCTATCAAGATATACTAGTAGCTAAAGAGGGGGCGAAAAAAGCCCTGTCGATTCGGTACCGTAGTGTTAAATTTTCGACGGGTCTGTACTTTACATGTATCTGGGCATTATATTTCAATAAAATGCGTTTGTTTTTTTAAGTTCATTTGAGTGATAGATTCGTTAGGGTCGTTAAACTTAGTAGTGTGAAAGGAGTGGAGTGGAGTGGATAGAGTAGTGGCGTTTTACTCCCCCGTCAAGATTCTTTCACTTAGATTGAGGCGGTCAGGTTTATGATTATGGGGAAAACTCGAGTGTCCGGAGAAAACCACAGATCTTCGGCAAGTTTACTGACATGGCAAACTGTCTCACATTTGGATCTGTTCCGATCCGAGTGGGATTAAAATCCAAGCAATTTGAGGTATTGTCATATCGCCGACCACGCCCACAATGATCCAACACTGACCGCCATCACGGTACCAAAGCAGCGCCACGGCAACAAATGACGTTCTAGTGTCAGTGACGTCATTAAATGGCGCTATTCAGGCCGAGTTTTCGTTTTTTTTTTTTTTTTGTTTTTTTTTTGCGTGTAAATCAAGCATCTGGCCATTTGACGGATCATTGTGGGCGTGGCCGGCGATACGTCAATTGTGAGCTATACACATGCTCATTAGAATACTCTGTAACAGAAGCCACGTGAAATCTTTGGCGTCAAAAAAAAAAAAAAAAAAAAAAAAAAAAAAAAACCAATACAGGGATTGTGCATGTAACACCTTATTATAATGCTCCTTGATATTTCTGCTATCTCGCTTATTGTTGACCACTGCGGTAGCTCAGTTGGTAGAGTGCAACTCCTAATGAAGTCCGACGCCTAATGAAGTCCGGACTTCATTAGGCGTTGACAATTTCGACGCCTAATGAAGTCCACAGATTGGGGCTCCAGACGAGGAGACTTTTTGATATTACCAAAAAAAAGTCTCAAATTTTACGACTTCGATTTAGACCAACTAGCAATAGCAACATACATTCAGGCACATACATCGTGTGCTTTGTCCAACCGTACCATACCCCGAAAAAAATGTTTAGGGGGTATTTATACGAATCACCCTGTCCGTCCGTCCGTCCGTCCGTCGGTCCGTTAAAATATCGTGTCAGCTTTACATATGTAGCTTCCATGTCTATGAATGGATTTTGATCAAACTTGAAACCAAAGTTATTGTCCGCCTGTACTTCCGTTCGTCCGTCTGGATGTTGGGAAAGGGAGGTATTTGTCTCTCCAAAACCGTTATAGTTTTAACTCTTTTTGGGGAGGCATAAAAGGTACCAATCGAGGACTATTGTTTAAATAATTCTAATCTAAGAATTTTACGGATGCAACTTGATTGGTTGATTGATTGATTGATTTGTTAAATTTTTTTTTTAGATCTAGTCAAGAATATTTACTTATATCGAGACGTCACCAGCTATAGATGAAAAGAGCCATACTTTCTGTGATACATTGTTATCATGTGATGCATTGGTTTATCAGGTCTTTTCCGAAGGACCCCGTGACTTTCATTGCTAAATGCCGAGCTGCACGTGTAAATGACATTAGCAACACCCTGCTATTGTTTTGCATTTTACAATATTTTAATATTGCGTGCATTACCATGCATGTAATAAGGTGCCCAAAAATAATAATATTTATTTATTTATTTATTCTTATTTTTATCTATCTTCTCCGCTAAATTTCTCAACAAGATTTCTTACATTCCATCATACGTACATGTATATGAAATAAAATGTGATTTTTTCCCCCAAACTCCCGTGCTTACTTTATCATCTGATGGATTTCATTAAGCTTCGAGGCAACAACACGGCTAACGATGTCCCATACTATTTCATCTTATTAAAAGTCTCCGTTTTAATCATAGTTTTTGTGCAACAGATATATTTATTTTTATCATGAAAAAAAAGTTTTGCAGTGGACTTTATATCAAGTGTTTTATTGCGTTAAAACGAGGATCGTTGATATAGACAATAACTTGTTAGCAGTATTAGATAAAGTAGTAGTATACCTTTCTGAAGCTGAACTTCATTAGGCGTCGAGGTAACATAACGCCTAATGAATTCCCTTATTATATCTCATTACACGTACATAGTGTACTTCATTGGGCGTCGGGGTAACATAACGCCTAATGAAGTCCCTTACTTTATCTTATCACATAGTGGACTTCATTAGACGCCGAGGTAACTTAACGCCTAATGAAGTCCCTTACTATATCTCTGTACATAGTGGATTTCATTAGGCGTCGAGGTAACTTAACGCCTAATGAAGTCCCTTACTATATATTATTAAAAAATGGATTTCATTAGGCGTCGAAGTAACTTAACGCCTAATGAAGTCCCTTACTATATATTATTACAAAATGGATTTCATTAGGCGTCGAGGTAACTAAACGCCTAATGAAGTCCATTACTATATCTTTGTACATAGTGGATTTCATTAGGCGTCGAGGTAACTTAACGCCTAATGAAGTCTCTAATATATCTTATTACAAAATGGATTTCATTAGGCGTCGAGGTAACTTAACGCCTAATGAAGTCCACTATGTAATAATATATAGTAAGGACTTCATTAGGCGTTAGGTTACCTCGACGCCTAATGAAGTTTACTTTGTAATAAGATATAGAAGGGACTTCATTAAGCGTTAAGTAACCTCGACGCCTAATGAAATCCACTATGTACAAAGATATAGTAATGGACTTCATTAGGCGTTAATTTACCTCGACGTCTAATGAAGTTTACTTTGTAATAAGATATAGTAAGGGACTTCATTAGGCGTTAAGTTACCTCGACGCCTAATGAAATCCACTATGCACAAAGATATAGTAATGGACTTCATTAGGCGTTATGTTACCCCGACGCCTAATGAAGTCCACTATGTACATGTAATAAGATATAGTAAGGGAATTAATTAGGCGTTATGTTACCTCGACGCCTAATGAAGTTCAGCGTCAGAAAGGTATACTACTACTTTATCTAATACTGCTAACAAGATATTGTCTATATCAACGATCCTCCGCGTTAAACTTATTAAAACAGTTGATATTATTATATTGTGGGCACCGTATTACATGCATGGTAATGCACGCAAGATTAAAATATTGTAAAATGCAAAACAAAAGCAGAGTGTTGCTAATGTTATTTACATGTGCAGCTCGGCATTTAGCAATGAAAGTCACGGGGTCCTTCGGACAAGACCTGATAAACCAATGCATCACATGATAACAATGTATCACAGAAAGTATGGCTCGTTGGAGACCCTCCCTGTACACTGTACGCACCTCAAAAGTAAAAACTTTAAATATTTCATCTATATAGCTGATGACGTCTCGATATAAGTAAATATTCTTGACTAGATCTAAAAACACCCATTCAACAAACCAATCAATCAATCAATCAATCAATCAATCAATCAATCAATCAATCAATCAATCAGTCAGTCAGTCAGTCAGTCAGTCAGTCAAGTAATCAATCAGTCAATCAATCAATCAATCAATCAATCAATCAATCAATCAAGTTGCATCCGTAAAATTCTTAGATTACAATTATTAAAACGATAGTTCTCAAATGGTACTTTTTATGCCTCCCCAAAAAGAGTTAAAACTATAACGGTCTTTGGAGAGACAAATACCTCCCTTTCCCAACGTCCAGACGGACGAACGGACGGACGGACAGACGGACATTAACTTTGGTTCCAAGTTTGATCGAAATCCGTTCATAGACATGGAAGCTACATATTTAAGCTGACACGATATTTTGACAAATGGGCGGACGGACGGACGGACGGACGGACGGACAGGGTGATTCGTATAAATACCCCCTAAACATTTTTTTCGGGGTATGGTACGGTTGGACAAAGCACACGATGTATGTGCCTGAATGTACGTTGCTATTGCTAGTTGGTCTAAATCGAAGTCGTAAAATTTTGAGACTTTTTTTTGGTAATATCAAAAAGTCTCCTCGTCTGGAGCCCCAATCTGTGGACTTCATTAGGCGTCGAAATTGTCAACGCCTAATGAAGTCCGGACTTCATTAGGCGTTGCAATTTCGACGCCTAATGAAGTCCGGACTTCATTAGGCGTCGGACTTCATTAGGAGTTGTTACAGTGCTCGCTCTGTAAGTAGGAGGTCGTGGGTTCGAACCACGACCGGATCTGACCCAAGACCCCAAGTTGGTAGTGACTGTTCTATCGCCAAGTACTTGGCATTACAAACCGAAAGTCACGGTTCTTTCGGATGGGAACTTAAAATAAACAAGGTCCCGTATCGTGGTAGGCCTGGCACGATCTAAAGAACTCTGCTGTATAATGTCATCAGCGCAACGCACAGGCAACATTTCTGCACCTTCTGAACCTATAGCTGGCGACGTCTAGATATAAGTGAAATATTGACTGGGACGTTAAACATTATTACTCTATTACTCCCTTGTTGTTTCTTATTTTGCTCAGTGTGTTTAATCGCTTTTCAGTCGTAAGTATCCGCTGTTTTTTAGCGTGAACTGAGAGACACGGGTTTCGGTATTAAGTCTTATCGGAAAGACTATACTAGTATTTACACGTAGTTTTTTTTACAGCTTTGTAATTTTATCAACCCACTTTATGCCACCCTAAAATCTGACAACTTGTTAACAAAGTTGGCAATAAATAACGGCTTTACTGTATTTCACAAAATACCAATATATTTCAATTTTTTACCAATACAATACGGTAGCTCAGTTTGTTGTAGAGTGCTAGCTCCGTATTGGGTTCGAATCCCGGCCGGGTCTAAACAAGACTTGAAAAAAAGGTAGTGACTGTTCTTTCGCCTAGCACTCAGTATTTGGAAATAAAAGTCACGGGTACTTCGGTAGAGACCTTTTAAAAAAACCGATGCCCCGTTTCACGACAGCCGTGTCAAGTTAAACAACCCTCCCTGTGCATTTCCCTGAGCGCACTACAAACGTAAAAATGACTGCCACTTTATCCATAGCTGAGGACGTCTCGAAATTTATCAGCGAAATATTCTTGACTGGGACGTAAACCCCCAATCAATCAATCTTTCATATTTTACATATTTAACCTATAGATTTTCTGACAGAAACTGCGTAATTTAATATTTATTTTCACTACCAGTAAAATCAAGGTGTTTTGAGGGAACTATCCGGTAAATGCGTCATAATCACGATGTCGATGTCCGGATCAAGTTTCTGAAATATGCACTCGGCTACCTCAAGATAAATATGTTTACATTGCAATATAGTTAACACATGAGTCAGGTGAAACTCAAAACTAGAGCCAAATACCCCCAGTCCCCTACATTGACCTCCTGACCTTGATCCGTCTCATGTTGGTTTATATTTGAGCCGAATTTAATCAAAATCCATCCGTAGACATGGAAGATATGAAGCAGACACGATATTTGGCCAAACAACTAGACGGACGGACAGACATGGTGATTCCTATATACCCCCCTAAACTTCGTTTGCGGGGGGCTATATGTACATGTCACTAAACTATTATTTTAGTATTGTCTGAAAAAGTCTTAAAATGACAGAATCAAGTCAGAATATTTGTGACTGAGAATATTTTTGTCTTTTACATAGAATTTGGTGTGCGGTACTTAAGACTTGCATTTCAATTTCAATATTAAAATGTGCATGTTGAAATAACATAACCATTACGTCCTACTAAAGAATATTTCACTTATATTGAGAAGTTACCTGGTATAAGCGAAGAAGCAAAAAAAATTACCTTTGCAGTTAGTCCGTTTAATCAGCCCACTAAACCCCCATTTTAATTTTTTGAACACCAAAAAATTAAAATGGGGGTTTAGTAGGCTGATTAGTCGGAGTACTTTGCAGTGAGCACAAGACAATGATCAGATCGGCTCATAATTCTTTAATTTATTGAGCAATGCCTACAACGACACATACATCAGTTTTAACGTCTTTTCCGAATTATTCCCGACTTTCATGTCTATCCTTATTCCAGTGTTGTTGTTCAGTCGGTTAGGAATCAAACCCAAACACCCACACTGACCAACTGAACAAACTTTTTCGCACTCGTATCAGCACCAGAGTTGACTAGAGTTGAGTAATGGTGTTTAACATCCCAGTCAAGAATATTTCACTTGTATTGAGACGTCACCAGCTATAGCTGAAGACACAGAAATTATGCCTGTGCATTGCTGCACTGATAGCATTTTACAGCAGGGTTCTTTATGGTGCCAAGCCCACTGTGACACGGGACTTCGTTTATTCCAAGTTCCCATCCGGAACTCGGACTTTCATTTTTTCATGCCGAGTGCTTGGTTAAAGAACAGTCACTACCCACTTTCAAGTCTTGGGTCAGACCCAGTCTGGGTTCAAACCCACTACCTACCACTTACGAAGAGAGCACTCTACCAACTTAGCTATGCACCGGATTGGGATTCGAACATAAGCAGTAAGAGAAGCTGTGATCCTTTAATAGTCCTTTAGAATACTTGACCTTAATACATGATGGAATAATAATAATACAATTATTACGCCAATAAAAATTTATTCAAATTTACATCATTTAGTAAAATACATTCATAACTGCATAAAAACAAATTTACAACAACAACAAATTATTTATCTACAATATACATAGAATACTGAATTATGGTTACCATGGTAATGGGTGGTGGTAACCAATCAAATCTATTAGTTTCCTTCTGCATACAAGGTACAGTACTTCAAATCAACCTATTTTTGGAACCGTTAATTCTTAAGTATTTCATCTAAATATAATTACTAACTGTAACAGGAAAGAGAAAATTGCAGCAGCCAAAAGCGCACATTAATTCTTTGTAGGTTTTTTCTTTTATCTAAATCCTTAAAATATGAATCAATTTTAGTAACATGAATTATTTCACAAAAAGTAACTAAGCAAGTTGTAACGGAAATGGGATGTCGTTTCGAAAATGTAACGAACCCAACTGGAAAATCTCTCACCATGTGCATGATCAAAATATGAAACATTTGATTAAACTAACATAGCTTTGAACAATTGACGTATATATCGCTGACCATGCCTTATATGTTCTGACACTGGCTGCTACCATGGTAACAAAGCAGCATCACAATAACTAATGACATTCTAGTGTCAGTGACATCATTAAATGGCACAATTCAGGCCGAATTTTCATTTTTTTTTAGTGTGTAATTCAAGCATGCAGGGCCTTTTGTCGAAACATTGTAGGCGTGGCCGATGATCCAACAATTGTGCCGTGTTTGTTGGTGACCTATTATCTATGCAGTTCTTACCATTTATAAATTATCTATACCTTAAAAGGTGGTCACAAAAATAGAGGGATTTACAGTACAACAAAAAGTTGATCACACCTCTCTCATGTCTCTCTCTCTCTCATTAAGCTGCCTCAGAAAAGTTATTTTTCATTTAACAATGAAGTGTAAGACAACAATTATATTTCTTAACTAAACACAAAACTACATAACAAACAGGAAAATTTACTGTTGTCTGCCATCACAAAGAAACACGCCAAATGTCTGGAAATCAAGAAATGAGCAAGGCCATACCTTTCTCATTTTTACTTTCAGTTAACCATCTTCATTCTTAAATTTGTAACTATGCTCATCAAAACTGAGTTGAAATCAGTCACAATTTTAAGGAAGTGCTGCAAACTTCAGGAAATGCTGAGCTTGAACTCAAGATCATCATTTTTATTATTAGTTGATTCCTCTGGATTCACAAATATGTAATAGGGTATGTTAAAACAAGTTGGAATCAGTTGTAATTATAAGCAAATAATATTGACCTGTCTGCTTGACCTTTCATCTGGGGCATTCATATAGGTGGATTCATTTCATACAAGGGTACTGTTAGCTGGTTAGGATTCACAGTTTACAGATAAATGGTCCATGTTCCCCACTTGATGTAGACAAAATAGAGATCTGTGTTCCCTATATGTAAATGTAGTGGTCCATGATAAATAATTTAAATTAAAGGTCAAGGGGATAGGTCGGTCAATATTGCTTAACTATACAACAGGGTTCGTACAGGCCTGGAAAAGTCCTTAAATTTTGAGGTTTGCCCTAAAAAGACCTTAAAAACAAGTCTGACCCTAAAAAGCCCTTGAATTTGGGCAGTTTGGTGTCTGTATTTGGATATTAAGTAGTTGCAAAAAGACTGATGTAAATAAATAAATATTAATTATCAAGTTACTTGAGAGGAGCAATTTAAAGGTACCCGGCCCTTCCAAATGCCCAACTTCAACCTTATCCACTTCAAGTGATGTTACTATGGACATGTAAGTAATTGTTTTATTGATTTAATTGCCTTTACATCAATATTTTTTTGCTTCAATTGTACCTCTGATTAGGCCTTAAATTTGCAAATAAGACCCTGAAAAGACCCTAAAAAGTCCTTAATTTTGGAGTCCAAATGTCTGTACGAACCCTGTACAAGGAGGTACAGGAAACTTTGGGAAACCATAAACTGATCAAGACCATACCTTTCCCGTTTTTACTTTTAGTTGGTCTTCTTGATTCACAAATGTAAAATGAGCACATCAAAACCATGTTAATGTAAAATAAAAATTAAAAAATGTTATTAAAAACATTATACATTGTTCATAAAGTATTCAATTGACATAAATTATTGTTGAAATAATTGATGAACATGGTTTTCATGAGATAATTTTTTTTTCCCACATCAGTGAAATGATTCCTTAAATGGATGAATGGTCTACTAATTGTGTGAAATATGACTCTTTAACTGGACAAATGGTCTGAAAATGGTGAAACCTATGTATAAAATCAGCCAACCTTTACACCTGGATAAGAAGACAATTTCTATATACACATACAAACTGAAATGACATAGTAATGGATGGGGTCTATGATGAATATGAATGACTTCTATATATACAAACTAAAATGACATGATTGATAAATGTAATTTATGGTAAATAATAGTGTGAGGACCTTTTTGTGGGTCTTTGTGATTAGCTATTCTATCATATCGGACTGTTAAATAATTTTCTCCAGGCACTCTGGTTTCCTCCACCATCCATAAACTGACAGCCTCATAATAAATTGAAAGAGGAAAGAATCTCCACTCCTGTGACTTCGTGTGTGCAAGTGTGACTGCATAGGCAAGGACAAAAGGCTGCAATTTTACACATAATGACATATCTACACTATGACATGCATGAATATATCAATAATTTAGAAAACTGAATGGAAGATGATTTACAAACTAAAATGACATGAGTAATGAATGTAGTCTATGGCAAATGACAATGTGCTAGCCTTTTTGGAGTTAGTTTTTGTCCGTAAAAGAATCGTAGTTCAGTACATGGCATGATAGAACTTGAAATTGATGCATGTATATTTAATAAATATGGAGTAATAATTGAAATGGTCTGTTCTATGTACATTAAATAAAATGATATGATTAGGGCATACTGTCCATATTCCAAGACTGTGGTCTTTTTTATACAGTTTATGTATGAGCTGAAGGTTATGATTTATTTATGCCTCTATCCAGGTTTCTTAAATGAAAGTAGTCAGGGTTGGGAAACTCTAAACTATTTTAGGAGTTATGAACTCTTAACACTTGCATATATAAAATGTCAAATGTTATTACCACATATTTTTTTTATACCCGTATAACTGTAGACATGCAACTTCATACATCGATTGGTTAGGATTAAATAGTCAATTTTAGAATTAAATCTAAATTTTATTGATTTTGAAATGATAAAATATTTAATTTAGTGAGATTTGTAAAAATAGCCTTCCCAAAAAATCACTGTCTTAAATGATGGGCGATCCGATCCGACAGTATGGCGAAAACAAAATGGCAAATCTAAAATGATATTTATGTTTTTGATCAAAATGATGTATTATTTGACCCAATATGACAAATTTCTTTTATTTATACTTTAATTTTTACTAAACTGATGTATTAAGGCCAATTTATATCTCTATATAGCCCATATATAGTAAAAAAAACGTTCTAATTAAATATGTAGTAATAATTATATCACATTTGGTATTGCCACTTACGGGGCAATAACCATTTCGATATAAAATACAAAGGTGTTTAGTTTAGTATTCAAATCTTCTAAGATAGCTTTAGGTACTCAACCCTGGTATTGAATGGTGGAGGAAACTGGAATATACATGTAACTAGAAAAATCACTGATATTCAGCAAGTGAATTAACAAACTCCCTAATACAAGAATTATCTAAGTGGGATAGAGATTTAGTTGGTCCTAGGCACTGTTATATGGAAGCCGTTGTTTTTGACCAATGACCACAAAAAACCCCTTCTTTATACAAATGAGTGTTTTATGATAATAATACAAGACCATATAGTAACATGAGTAGGAATCTACAAGTACAGCAAGGCAAGGGTAAAGATTTGTTTCCTTAAAAATTGCACATTTTTACCATAAACAACCATGGCTATATTCAAATTTACAGATTTTAAGTCTAAGGCACCTGGTATTCCCAGGCGATCACCCATCCAAGAAATGACCAGGCTTGACGTTGCTTAACTTCGATGATCAAGCAAGCCGGTGTTTTCAACGTGATATGGCCATAGACAAATGTTATGTTGAGACATATCACATTTAAAACATGGTTCTCATCCAATCATCAAAGTTAAGCAGCGTTGAGCCTGGTCAGTACTTGGATGGGTGACCGCCTGGGAAAACCAGGTGCCTTAGACTTTTAAAATACAAATTTACAAATTCAATATAAATTTGTTCTCAGTCTAGAAACTTACAATAGAGTTCACCGCTGTACCACGTGATCAACAGCCCTTAATGTTTCTGCTGGTCATTTTGGCAAACATTTACATAGCTAATTCCACATGTTCCAAGAATAACATCTTTTTTAATTGAAAAACCTGAACTGATATGATTCCATATCCAATAGGAATAAATTGTTCCGCACAAATGTTCGGGGTATCACATGGTATAAGGGCTAACCCCATTTTCCAATTGTAATGACTTTTCAAATTATTCTACAGAATTTCTACAAAGTTTTATTATCTAAATGCATTCAAATTCTAAATTTGGTATCAATTTTGAACCATGGTTTTATGAAAACATGATAATTCCTATCTTCAATATCCAACCACCATTTTTGTATGCATGCATTCTTAATTTGATCTTGTCACCAATTTTATAATTTTATAACTATTATTTTATTTGACATTTTAATTCACAAAGCCCTATCTTTTTTGCAGTCACAATTTTTTAATCAATCATTATTTTATCACTAATTTTTTCTTTAACATGAAATCTCACAAACTGTACAGGCATTTTGACTCCAAATTTAAGGACTTTTTAGGGTCTTTTCAGTGTCTTGTTTGCAAATTTAAGGCCTAATCAGAGGGGCAATTTTAGCAAAGAAATATTGGTGCAAAGGCAAATAAATAAATAAAACAATTACTTACATGTCCATAGTAACAACTCTTGAAGTGGAGCTTGAAGTTAGGCGTTTGGGAGGGCCAGGTACCTTTAAATCGCTCATTTCAATGCAACTTATTAATTAATTTTTTCATTTATATATCTATCAGTCCATTTGCAACCACTTAATATCAAAATACAGACACCCAACTGGCCAAATTCAAGGCCTTTTTACGGTCTTCAGGATAAATTCAAGGAGTTTTTAGGGTCAGACTTGTTTTTACTGTCCTTTTCGGGCAAATACCAAAATTTAAGGACTTTTCCAGGCCTGTACGAACCCTGGTATCTTATTCCCAATCAAGACTTTTGTCACTAATTTTTTAACCACATTTTTTCCTAAATATTATAACTAACGAAGCCCTATTTTCAATTCACAATCACAATTTTGTTACCAATTTTTATCAAAATGTTTTTTTTTAAAATATGAAAATTCTAAAAGTCCCCTTTTTTTTAATTAAAAATCAAGGTTTCATCACCAATTTTAAACCACAATTTTTTTTAAAAATATTATAACTCAAGAAGCCCTATTTTCAATTCGCAATCACAATTTTGTCACATATTTTAAACCTTACAATTCACAAAGCCCTATCTGATTCAGAATCAAGATTTTATCACCAATTTTGAACCACAATGTTTTAAGCATTAAAACTCAAAAAACTATATCTTATTCCCAATCAGGATTTTTTTGTTATTCAAAAAAGCTCTATTTTCAATTTACATACCTAATTTCTTATATGTATGTCTTGCCTGAAAATTCAAGACAATTTAACACAGTCGTGTAGTCATTGTCTTGGATTGCTGGCCACCCCAGACATTGAGCAAAGTTTTCTAATGTAGAAGTTCACCACAAACATTAAGTCTAATGTAACCCTCCTCAGGCAAGACTTGCAATCCACAAAATTCTTCTGATAATGTCTTTTTTACGTTTTCCGTAATCGCTTTCTCCCATCATCAGAAACAACTGGTGACATTGAGGCAATTCTGGCACTTTGCCGGGCACTTGACCTTTGACTTGGAGATTCAGCGACAGAGCCGTTTCGACTTGCTGGGATTGTTGGAGTACTTGCTGACATTCGGGCCCGTTTATTCGGGGATGGTCCTTCGGTCTCAGTACTACTTGTGGAAGTCCTTGATACTGGCCTGGTAGCAGGAACAACACCCCTCGGAGATGACATTGTCATACCTAAAAAGGTTTTAAAATAGACAACATAAAAAATTTTCAGAAAGCTGTTGGTTATTTTTTCAAATTTTTTGAAAATAATTGAAATGGGTTTTATCTCTGTTGTTGAGTTAAAATTTTCTTTTTCAATAAGCTTTGATAAACAAATTGTCATTGATCCCGAAGAGTATGAAATGAACACAAGTTTTAATTTTTTATATCATTCAGCTGTAATTCAGCCAACTTTCAGCTACTTACCCAGTTTTTGTTCAATATGTTTTAGCTGCAATTCAGCCAGCCTCTATTTCTCCCGCATTTTAACTTACCCAGTTTTTGTTCAATATCTTTCACCTGTTTCAGCTAGTTTTAAATTGCTTACCATACTTTTGTTTAATATCTTTCAGCTGTTTCAGCTAGTTTTAAATTGCTTACCATACTTTTGTTTCATATCTTTCAGCAACATACCAAGTTTTTGTTTGATATCTTTCAGCTGTTTCAGCTAGTTTTAAATTGCTTACCATACTTTTGTTTCATATCTTTCAGCAACATACCAAGTTTTGTTTGTTGATATCTTTCAGCTGTTTCAGCTAGTTTTAAATTGCTTACCATACTTTTGTTTCATATCTTTCAGCAACATACCAAGTTTTTGTTTGATATCTTTCAGCTGTTTCAGCTAGTTTTAAATTGCTTACCATACTTTTGTTTCATATCTTTCAGCAACATACCAAGTTTTTGTTTGATATCTTTCAGCTGTGATTCAGCCTCTAGTAACCCTGTATACATATACTTACCCAGCTTTTGTTTCAATATCTTTCAGCTGTAATTCAGCCTCTAGTAACCTTGTATATAGTCATATATAAGCTTACCTAGTTTTTTTTCATATCTTTCAGCTGTAATTCAGCTGCCCTGTATATAAACTTACACAGTTTTTGTTCGATATCTTTCAGCTGTGATTCAGCCTCTAGTAACCCTGTATACATATACTTACCCAGCTTTTGTTCGATATCTTTCAGCTGTTTCAGCTAGTTTTAAATTGCTTACCATACTTTTGTTTAATATCTTTCAGCTGTAATTCAGCCTCTAGTAACTCTGTGTACATATATAAACTTACTGAGGTTTTGTTTCATATCTTTCAGCTGTAATTCAGCTGCCCTGTATATAAACTTACCCAGCTTTTGTTCGATATCTTTCAGCTGTGATTCAGCCTCTAGTAACTCTGTGTACATATATAAACTTACCAAGGTTTTGTTTAATATCTTTCAGCTGTGATTCAGCTACCCCATGTACAAACTTACCTAGTTTTTGTTCGATATCTTTCAGCTGGGATTCAGCTACCCCATGTACAAACTTACCTAGTTTTTGTTCGATATCTTTCAGCTGGGATTCAGCTACCCCATGTACAAACTTACCTAGTTTTTGTTCGATATCTTTCAGCTGTAATTCAGCCTCTAGTAACCCTGTATACATATACTTACACAGTTTTTGTTCGATATCTTTCAGCTGTAATTCAGCCTCTAGTAACCCTGTATACATATACTTACACAGTTTTTGTTCAATATCTTTCAGCTGTGATTCAGCCTCTAGTAACCCTGTATACATATACTTAGTTTTTGTTGGATATCTTTCAGCTGTGATTCAGCCTTCAGTTACTTACCCAGTTTTTGTTCTATATCTTTCAGCTGTGATTCAGCCTACAGTTACTTACCCAGTTTTTGTTCTATATCTTTCAGCTGTGATTCAGCCTTCAGTTACTTACCCAGTTTTTGTTCGATATCTTTCAGCTGTGATTCAGCCTCTAGTAACCCTGTATACATATACTTAGTTTTTGTTCGATATCTTTCAGCTGTGATTCAGCCTTCAGTTACTTACCCAGTTTTTGTTCGATATCTTTCAGCTGTGATTCAGCCTCTAGTAACCCTGTATACATATACTTAGTTTTTGTTCGATATCTTTCAGCTGTGATTCAGCCTTCAGTTACTTACCCAGTTTTTGTTCAATATCTTTCAGCTGTGATTCAGCCTCTAGTAACCCTGTATACATATACTTAGTTTTTGTTCGATATCTTTCAGCTGTGATTCAGCCTTCAGTTACTTACCCAATTTTTGTTCGATATCTTTCAGCTGTGATTCAGCCTTTAGTTACTTACCCAATTTTTGTTCGATATCTTTCAGCTGTGATTCAGCCTTCAGTTACTTACCCAATTTTTGTTCGATATCTTTCAGCTGGGATTCAGCCTTCAGTTACTTACCCAATTTTTGTTCGATATCTTTCAGCTGTGATTCAGCCTACAGTTACTTACCCAGTTTTTGTTCGATATCTTTTAGCTGTGATTCAGCCTTCAGTTACTTACCCAGTTTTTGTTCGATATCTTTCAGCTGTGATTCAGCCTACAGTTACTTACCCAGTTTTTGTTCGATATCTTTCAGCTGTGATTCAGCCTTCAGTTACTTACCCAGTTTTTGTTCGATATCTTTCAGCTGTGATTCAGCCTACAGTTACTTACCCAGTTTTTGTTCGATATCTTTCAGCTGTGATTCAGCCTTCAGTTACTTACCCAGTTTTTGTTCGATATCTTTCAGCTGGGATTCAGCTACCCCATGTACAAACTTACCCAGTTTTTGTTCGATATCTTTCAGCTGGGATTCAGCTACCCCATGTACAAACTTACCTAGTTTTTGTTCGATATCTTTCAGCTGGGATTCAGCTACCCCATGTACAAACTTACCTAGTTTTTGTTCGATATCTTTCAGCTGGGATTCAGCTACCCCATGTACAAACTTACCTAGTTTTTGTTCGATATCTTTCAGCTGTGATTCAGCTACCGTGTATATAAACTTACCTAGTTTTTGTTCGATATCTTTCAGCTGTGATTCAGCCTACAGTTACTTACCCAGTTTTTGTTCGATATCTTTCAGCTGTGATTCAGCCTACAGTTACTTACCCAGTTTTTGTTGGATATCTTTCAGCTGGGATTCAGCTACTCTGTATATAAACTTACCCAGTTTTTGTTGGATATCTTTCAGCTGGGATTCAGCCTACAGTTACTTACCCAGTTTTTGTTCGATATCTTTCAGCTGTGATTCAGCCTACAGTTACTTACCCAGTTTTTGTTCGATATCTTTCAGCTGTGATTCAGCCTCTTTACATTCTTTATATTTATCCTGCATCTCTGGTTGTTTCATGTGGTCTAACTGTTCCTGTAATTCATCTTTAGCTTTCTTACATTTCATCATGGTAACTTTATAGTTCTGAAGCATTTCTACAAACAACAGGAATAAAACTTTAATAATATTCATAAACTTACTCAAAATTAAGTTGGTTGGTTGTAATGTTGTTTAAGGTTGCATCAGCAATTTTTCAGCTTTTTATGGCGAGATCAAGTTCCTTAGGATTAATCTAAGAACAAGTGTGTGTATGCACAAAAAATAAATATTGAATCATATTTTCTGATTGTACATTTTTTAATTTTTTGCTAATAATTTCATTTCTTTTCCTGACAGTTTCCAATTTCCATGAAGTTTTAAGCACTAAATTTAAAAAATCATGACCTATGGATAATTTTTGGAAAATGAACATGAAAATGACATATAACATGTCGTAAATGAAAATTAAAATAATATACTGATCCATATCCAAATCACAATGATCCCAAAAGTAAAGCAAGACCTTTGAAAACTGGCAAATTCAGTTAAACACGTAAAATTACACAAGGTAAATGAGGCTTGGTGCTCTGAAAGGTCAGGCACTTCCTGAAAATGAGGCTGGATGCTCTGAAAGGTCAGGCACTTCCTGGTAAATGAGGCTGGATGCTCTGAAAGGTCAGGCACTTCCTGGTAAATGAGGTTGGGTGCTCTGAAAGGTCAGGCACTTCCTGGTAAATGAGGCTGGGTGTTCTGAAAGGTCAGGCACTTCCTGTCTAGCTAGCTACACCCGTGTCATGTGTAAAAATCAAAATTGAGAATGAAAGCAACATGGAACTGTGGGACGACAAATATATCCAGAGTAATTATTGATTTAGACACATCATACTTATCAACAATATTGTGATGACGGCCATAAAACGTTTTGAGGGCCTTGATAAGATTAGGCTTTCAATATCTCCAAGAAGATATCCCTGAGTCAATGAATATTAAGATTACATTACCTATTTGTACAAATAAATCTTGATATTTTACAGGTAAGGGTTCACCAAACACAGCCCCTCTTAACTTCTCAATTGGTAAGGCTTTGTTCATCAATCCTCCAAACTTTCCATTACTACGGATACGGTCACCATCTCTTGTTAAGATTGTTGGACAAAATGTAAACTTGACTAGCTGTAAGAAAACAAGTTATAATAATTGAAATAGACGGCCATTGTTTCCTAAACAAACCCCAACTGGGCAATTCCCAACCAAGTACATGATAAAAATATAAATGGCCAATGGCAAATCTATTGCATCCAAACATTTCTATGAAGTTTCATTAAGATCTGTTAAATAGTTTTCGTGAAAAGTGGTGTACAAAATGCTGAGGAAACAGGGTTGGTACAGACATTTGTACTCTAAATTTAAGGACTTTTTAGGGTCTTATTTGCAAATTTAAGGTCTAACCAGAGGGACAATTTTAGCAAAAAAAATTTGTGCAAAGGCAATAAAATCAATAAAAGAATTATGTACCTGTCTAAAGTAACGACACTTGGAAGTGGAGGTTGAAGTTTGGCATTCTAGAGGGCCAGGTACCTTTGAATCGCTCATTTCAACTTATTGATTCATTGAGTCTATTCGCACACACTTCATATCAAAATGTTTACTTTACAAATGCATTGCCTTATTTGAATCTCTTTGGAACCATTGTGTTAATTTTTCGATGACAGCAGTGTGTCGCGCGCTCTGTGTAAAGCAATACGTCAGTTAATATCTTCAGCCAATCCGCTTTCGATGTACAGCGGAAGAATACATACCACCAAGGAACTACTGATTCATTCATAATTTCCTGCAGGTTCATTCATAAATCTATCCGGCGACTGCAGGGACGCTCTTTACGAGCGGTAACAAACGTAGAAATTTGTCATACTGCAACAATTTTAAAAATGATTTGAAAATAAAAAAGAATAATAAAAACCAATATTTGTTGTCTTTTTATATCAAAATATTTTTAATGATTAATGACCATTTCCCATGGCCTATACAGATACGAAGTGAAAAAATTAGTGAGTCCGAGGACACCACATTTAAATTATGAACAACTGTTTGTTATTCGACTAAATAATGATATTCATAGTAATATCTTACCAAACAGATTATTGTTTGGTGAAAAAAGGAGAAATAGAATTTAATTTTCAAAAGTGTTTTACGGAACTATATTTTACGATCGCCAAGCAATGAGACAAATCAACATGGCTGTTCTCTTTATATGGTTCTACAATAAGAGTTATCTCGCTTTAAGTGTTCCAACCACATTAATACACCAACTTTCGGAAAATTAATAATACCTTTTTGAGGGTAAAAATAATGTAAACATAAGGATTGAATGTCACTTTGAATGCTGTCATCGAGGTATGACTGCATCAGCTCACGTTCAAAGTTAACATGAATCGCGAATTAAATATAGACACCCAACTGGCAAAATTCAAGGGCTTTTTAGGGCTTTCAGGATAAATTCAAGGGCTTTTTAGGGCCAGACTTTTTTTTAGGGCAAACCTCAAAATTTAAGGACATTTCCAGGCCTGTACGAACCCTGGGACAAAAATGGAGTAAACACTACAGGTCCCTACTTTCTGGGAAAATAATAATTTGAAAGCTATAGAACAAGCAAGTCGTATTTCATTATTTCACAAAGCCTTCAAAAGACTTAAACAGGGTTCCTACAGACATTTGGACTCCAAATTTAAGGACTTTTTAGGGTCTTTTCAGGGTCTTATTTTGCAAATTTAAGGCCTAATCAGAAGGACAATTTTAGCAAAAATATATTGGTGCAAAGGCAATTCAATCAATAAAACAATTACTTACGTGTCCATAGTAACTACACTTGAAGTGGAGTTTGACGTTGTTCGTTCAGTTGAGCCAGGTACCTTTAAATTGCCCATTTCAATGTTACCTATTAATTTATTTATTTATACCAGTCTATTTGCAACAACTTTTAATATCGAAATACAGACACCCAACTTGCCAAATTCAAGGGCTTTTTAGGGCCTTCAGGATAAATTCAAGGGGTTTTAGGGTCAGACTTGTTTTAGCATCTTTTTAGGGCAAACCTCAAAATTTAAGGACATTTCCAGGCCTGTACGAACCCTGTTAAATGATTTCTTCAGATTTTTTTTTTCAAACCGGGTGATCTAAAGCATACAATTACAGATCACAGTGTCTCTCAAGGCCTAAGTTCATTAGTGTCTCTCAAGGCCTTAGTTCAACAGTGTCTCTCAAGGCCTTAGTTCAACAGTGTCTCTCAAGGCCTAAGTTCAACAGTGTCTCTCAAGGCCTAAGTTCAACAGTGTCTCTCAAGGCCTTAGTTCAACAGTGTCTCTCAAGGCCTTAGTTCAACAGTGTCTCTCAAGGCCTAAGTTCAACAGTGTCTCTCAAGGCCTAAGTTCAACAGTGTCTCTCAAGGCCTTAGTTCAACAGTGTCTCTCAAGGCCTTAGTTCAACAGTGTCTTTCAAGACCTAAGTTCAACAGTGTCTCTCAAGGCCTAAGTTCAACAGTGTCTCTCAAGGCCTAAATTCAACAGTGTCTCTCAAGGCCTAAGTTCAATAGTGTCTCTCAAGGCCTTAGTTCAACAGTGTCTCTCAAGGCCTAAGTTCAACATTGTCTCTCAAGGCCAAAGTTCAACAGTGTCTCTCAAGGCCTTAGTTCAACAGTGTCTCTCAAGGCCTTAGTTCAACAGTGTCTCTCAAGGCCTTAGTTCAACAGTGTCTCTCAAGGCCTTAGTTTAACAGTGTCTCTCAAGGCCTAAGTTCAACAGTGTCTCTCAAGGCCTTAGTTTAAATCCCACTTAGGGCAGATCCAAGTGTGAGATTAATAGAATCTATTATGAGTATCCATGTAGGATAGGGAAATCTCACCCGAGGTGTGGAATATTTCAGTCAGAGACAAGGCTTGCTGAGTTTTCATTTTCTTAATTTTGGTCATTACACCACTAACGTTCACAATTACAAGGGCCAACATTCACATGTAATTTTGATATAGCCTTGTAAATAAACGTACCTCCTGCCTGTAGTTATTAGCCTGGTCTAGTGTATCCAATATCAATGTATCTCCCAGTAACATACCAAATACTGTAAAATAAATAATAAATAATATCAAAATTAATATACAATGTAACACAAACATACTGGTCCATGTTTAGATCACTGCCCAAACAAGTGTAAAAACTTTGACAACTGGCAAATCAATAAAACACACAAACCTTCCACCACGAAAGTGAGGCCAGGTGCTCTGGATGGGTTTTAGAGAGAATAGACTTGAATGGGGAAGTGAAACACTTTATCCCAAACCCATATTTCGTTTTGATAGGAAACAGAAGCAGCAAATACACATAGCACTGCCGTGCTGTTGTACGGCATAGTTGGGAAAATGGTGTTGTGGCAAGACAGAATATAACCGAAAATCTTCGCCGTACAAAAATTTCATGATTAAGTGCATACACACCTATTTTACATTCATCTTCATGTTTTGGGAACACTAGCATATCTCTAGCATACATTGGATTTCCCGGTGGTCTCCAACTACTGCGGTATTTCAAATGTGGTAATGGTCTGCAAAAAAAAAAACCCATATTAAATCTTAAATTAACTTCTGAATCCGGTGCTGAAATATGGATTACCTCCCCTTTCTTTACAGTAAATGTAACAGTGTTATAGAATTTTGAATTTAGCCTGAATTTTGGATCAGCACATTTTCCTTGTTGAAATGAATTTTGAAAGTATTAAAGTATATGCAGATTATTTATTGTGAAGGTCAAACATACTGAGATGTATAAAAAGTATTCAGACTATTTTTTAAAAATCTTATTAATTTTATTTGAAACTGTATTTTTTCATAACATTTTCTAGGGTTTATTTCTTGGTGATTTTTTTTTTTTCACTGATAAATTAAGAATTAATTGTTATTACCTTTAATAATTTTAAAATTTTTGTTCATCACCAAATATTCAAGAAATTAGGTGAACAGCATGGTAAATTTTGATGTCAACATGGTCAATGTTAAGCATGATTATATAACTGATTTCAATTTCAAACATTTCAACATTGAATTTAAAGTTACTCTATAACAATATATTGAAATTTCTTTTTTAAACATTATTTTTGAAAATTAACAAACATTCTAAGTTTAATAGTGAAAAATCTACAGACATTGATCAAGAAGGACATTTTTGAGAACATGTAGTTATACAGTCCAACCTGCCTTAAAGGCCACCTCTATATAAGAGCCACCTGCTTATAAAGGCCAGTAGAAATGTATCCAAATTGTTGTTATTCATATTTTTTGAACCTGTATATAAAGGTCACCTGCCCATAAAGGCCACTTTTACTGGTTACCTTTGATGGCCTTTATAGACAGGTTTGACTGTACCACCTGCCCACAAAAGCCATTTTTACTGGTTACCTTTGATGGCCTTTATAGACAAGTTTGAATGTATATGGAATAAAGAAGGATTATACAAACTGTCCGAATACCGTACTTTATGTACATCTCTATCCTTCATACTTATAGAACGAGGCATATATGTACATTCTAACAACAAACCATACATTGTTATATATTTTTCATTGGAGTTCATAGCACAGGACCCACCTTGATGAACCTATTGATATCCTAAGATATTCAATTACCTCACTAACTAGCTATGTCATCAATTTTAGTTTGATGATTACTGGTCAATGGACGACTTTTCCGTACAATGAACAGTTATTGAACAGGAGTGCGTTAAACGTAATTGTTTTCTGAAAAATCCATTTTTTGCATTTTTGACCCAAAAAATAAGTATGATCCATAATTTACCCAAAAAAATTAATATAGTTAGATAGCTAGATGCATTAGAATCCATAATCTCAGAAAGTTTTAGCAAAATCTATAGGCGGCTTCACCTTCTTCCCCAAGATGCCATAATATGCTGCTAAAAAGGGGAAAGTTGTCGCCTTTATCATTTCACATCCAGAGGATGTTCCGAATGAATTCGTCACTAATCCTCTAGATTGTTCCATTCTTTAAAATTTTCTTTGCGATGGCATCAGCTGATTGACCTGACCATGGGTCATCTTCCTGTGAGCTGCATACATGTCATGTAAATTCAGCTGACCAATTTACACCATACGTGACAAAAATTGTCAACACTTTGTACAATGTCATGCGAGTCAATAAGGGGAAAATTAATGAAGTTATGTCATCAACTTACTTTTTCCAATCTGGTAAATTTTTCTTGAAGATGGAATCAAGTGGCAATACCTGTTGTTTACCATGGGTCATTTTGTATACATCTTTTGCCTACAAAAATACACACAAGAAATTGAATTATTTAAGAAATAATCAACATTTACCCATGGTATATCGTCGAATAATACACGAGCCGGAGTTACACATGTGGAAGAATATATCACGAGGTGGCTTTGGCCTGTGTATAATTCGATGATATACCACGGGTAAATGTTGATCATTTCAATTCTAACATGACTTATATAAAAAGGATTGAAAGACACATTCAGAACTCTTTCTTCGAAAGTACATTTAACTATCTATTTGCATAAAGGTCCATTCAAACACTTTGGCTGTTGAGATAAACTCCAATGAAATAAATGATTTTATGAATGAAAATTACGTCACAATCATTGTTCGGGACACATGGCATGATGTCATAAGATAAGCAAGGGAGTACGTCATTAAAACGGAACAGCTATGGGTATACATGGCTGGCTCTCTTCAGGTTTCATATGAAGGAAAACGCAGGTCATGTTTGAAATAGTAGTATTTATTATTATGAATGGTTTCTTCTTGGGCAGATTGATTAATTAAATGGATAAATCATGAATGGAATTTTATATCATGTCAAGAATATTTCACTTATACTGATACTTAGATTTTGACCTTTGACCTTTGCAGTGCACTCAGTACAATGTGCAGAAAGGGTTTTTAAGTGTTCCAAGCCTACTTTGATACAAGGTATTGGTTTTAATGGTCTCTTCCAAAGGAACCTGTGAATTTTATTTCTAAATGCCCAGAGCTTGGGCAACAGAACAATGACTTCCTATTTTCAGACCCAGCCAGGGTTTGAACCCAACCTTCCACATGTAGAGCTAGCACTCTACCAACTGAGCTACCATTGTTGTGGGACTGGCGAAAGCAATGCTGTCTGCAATGCAAACACTGATAAGTTTGCATTAATTAAACCTAGAATATCCTGCAAAATGTACCTCATTTTCAATGGAACTAAAAAGTATGTAGAAGAGACAGTTCTGATACCTACCTTTGCTGTTGTCTTGGTAACCACACAGTCCATATCAGCTGACATGTGCCATGATAAAACTCTAGCTATATCTGGATCGGACACTAACGCTAAATGACCGATCTGAAAAAGTGTAAAATGATGTTTTGGGGTTTAAAAAATGGCATTAATGACACATTATATAAACATTGTATTTCTTACAGAGTGACAGAACATATTGTCATCTCCAAGAAGCATTGTTTGCTGAGGCAATAAAGAATTGACGGATCGCTGGCCATGCCCACTATGTTCCGACAAAGTCCCGTCATGCTTGAATTACACGTAAAAAGAATGAAAACTTGGCCTGAATTGTGGGGTTTAATGACATCACTGACACTAGAACGCCATTAGTTGCCATGACGCTACTTTAGTACCGTAATGGCGGCCAGTGTCGGAACATTGTGGGCATGGCCGGCAATACATCAATTCTTAATCACACTGTAAGGCAATTTGGAGTCCAAGTGGTCTAAAGCCCATAGTTATGGATCACAGTGCATCTCAATGCATAGGTCTGTTCCCATTCAGCACTTTTCTCAGTTTGAGAAAGTTTATCAGTTTGCTTGTAGAAAGTCCCTGGTTTTTCCCTAAGCACGCTGGTTTTCTCCATCATCCCTGAACTAATCGCCTCGATATCACTGAAAGAAACTAGATTTCATTACTCCATTCCACTCAATCATATTATTGGGGCCCTGGTACCCTGCCCATGTTGGAACCCTGTTGGCAGAGTGGTCTGAAATGTAGGCTGGAATCCAAATTCTAGTGTGAAGTTTTAAGTTTGCTGGCTTGAGCCTGGTGGATTTCTTTGTTCCTCCATCAACTCAAAACTGCTTCAGCCTTGGGAGCATTGATTTTGAGCTCTTTTTAAACTGTAAAAGTAAACCATACAACCTTTTCAATGATGTCAGAATCCTGAGGTGCTGTGCCTAGAGTACATGACAGCCTAAAAGCTGTGACAATGATTTTTTTTTTGGTTTTTTTAAAAGGTGGTTACTTATTTTAAACTGTAAAAGTATACATTACCTTTCCAATGATGTCCGAGTCCTGAGGTGCTGTGCCTAGAGTACATGATCGCCTAGGAGCCGGGACAATGAATTCTTTTTAAGCTGTAGTTACTTATTTTAAAGTGTAAAAGTAAACCATACCAGAATCCTGAAGTGCTGTACCTAGAGTACACGGTCGTCTAGGAGCTGTGACAATGAATAACTGTGGTTACTTATTTTAAACTGTAAAAGTAATCATTACCTTTCCAATGATGTCCGAGTCCTGAGGTGCTGTGCCTAGAGTACACGACCGCCTTGGAGCTGTGACAATATATTCTTTTTCCTTGGATTTAGTCTGCAGTAACTTCTCAACACTTTCCACCTGAAAAAAGAAAATCAAGGATAAACAAGCAAGTTCAGTGAATTAGGATCCCCTGCCAGCAGGTTATTATTTTTTTTGTGATTTGCACTTATGTTCAAAGGACCATAACTCTGAGGAAAATGAGCAAATCAAGTTAGGTTAAAGATATGCGCATCCCCTATCAATGTTGATACTTTTCACCAAGTTTCGTGAAATTGTGCTTTATAGTTTTGGAGATTTATGTTGAAATCATCTTTCCTTGACAACGCATAGCAATGGAACTATACAACACTATACTTAGGTATAGTCCCTGACGTGAGGGACTGTACTTTTTTATTTTCTAGATATGTGTACATCATTGTAGAAATTTATTGTAGTTTTAATTTTTTTTTTAATTATTTATTACAGTTGAAAATCTATGATGTTGAATAAAATTAATAGTTTGTTTGAAAATTAATTCAAACAAAGACATGTGATGTACTAAATCTATTATGAACCTATCGTCTTGGGACCACTGCGATAGCTCAGTTAGTGAATGCTCGCTTCGTAAGTGGGAGGTCATGGGTTTGATCCCCAGCCGGGTCTGACCCAAGAAAGTCACGGTTCTTTCGGATGGGAACTTAAAATGAACAAGGTCCCGTGTCACGATGGGCTTGGCACACTAAAGAACCCTGCTGTATAATGCCATCAGCGCAATGCACAGGCAAAATTTCTGCACCTTCGTCTATAGCTGGCAATGTCTCGATATAAGTGAAATATTCTTGACTGGGACGTTAAACACCATTACTCAACTCGTTCTCTTGGGCACTATACCTCTCCAGACAACACTATAGGAGAACAGTTCCCTTGGGAGAGGCTCATAATCGATTAATAGTGTATATTTGATGGTATTTAACAAAAATCAATGACTGTCGTACATTTATTCTGACAAGTTCCTAGTCTTTATAATAATGGACTAATATAATACAATCCTTTTTAATTTTTTTTTGTTTTCATATAATCATGGGACGCCTAACCCCACCCCCACCCCCACCCCTGGTAGCTTGAATTATCTGCAATAAAATACTGAGAAAAACTACACTTAGTGTGGAACTAGGGAGGCAAGTGTCCTTCAAAATTTTACAATTATCTTAACTGTTATCTCCCAAAAAAATCCTGTCAAAACACACACACCCCCTCGGGACAATACACCGCAAGTCGATTCCAGTCTTGACAGTTCAACCTGAATATTAAGACAATATAATTGTCACACATTGAAATGAGTCATCCCTCCTGGATTTTTTTTTTTGTAGTGGCAATTATTAATCTGTTAATCTTCTATGTAATGCATTCAAATTTAGTATGACATTGTCTTTTTCTTGTCACTGCTGTTGCAGCCACAGGTGACCTATTTTTTTCTAACTCTACAGAGGTGTCTTTAGCATTAAGGTCATTAAGACTTACTGATTGTAGTTGTACCAAAGCAATCTTCTGTCTCCGTAAATCTTCTTTAAGTCGAGATTCTTCTTGTTGCGCCTCATGTACAGAAACTGAAAATATTAATTTTTGAGGAATGTTAAATTTTACTAAAATGAATGTTTGAATGAAGAGAACCACGAGAACAACACAACTAATGACGAAATCCAAAATATCTAGTTTATTGGAGAATTTAACGGGATCTGAAAATATCGCCATGGAACAAGCATGCTTAGAAACTGTCAAATGATGTCATAACAATTTGTCTTCCATCTTGCTATGTTTGATGTAAAGATTTTCGTTTGAAGATCTTCACCTCTGCGTGGGTATCCTCGCCTACACATGTGGACATGATGTCATCTTGCGGGAAAATGACATCATGGACACCGGTCTGAAAAAATTTAGAAATTTTCATTGTGTTTCAACTCTTTCTTGTAGAATAAATAACTGTTTTCTAGTTTATACATTGTGTATAAACCAATATCAGGTACATTTTATCTGATGGTCATATTGGTGGCGATGCAACGCACAGGCAAAATTTCTGCACCTTCGTCTATAGCTGGCGACATCTCGATATAAGTGAAATATTCTTGACTGGGACAATAAACACCATTACTCACTCTAGACAGTTGAATGGTTAAATCAATAAAAAACTTACTTTTTAATTCACTAACTAGTTGTTCAGTTGTTTCAAACAAAGATTTGTAAGTGCGTATGACCGTCTGTAAGTTATCCCTTTCTTTTGACAGTGCTGCCATCTGTGTTTGTTTCTTTGCATCTACAAATATAAAGGGAAACTAGAACTGTCTCTCTCTCGAGAGAGAGAGCCAAATACTCCCCGCTCCCAACATTTAATGTTTTCCTGCGACCTGGATTTTTCCTATATGAGCTTGGTTCAAGGTCATGACACACTTTTAGACCATGAAGATTATTCATGCCACACACTTTTGGACCATGAAGATTATTCATGTGAAGTTTATGACAGTTATCCAAAGCAATTATGAGATATGGCCTAGACAAAATTTACACAGGCATACAGACAGACAGACATGATTCCTATATACCCCCCTCAAACTAGTTTGTTTGAGATATTATAAGCAGATATAATTGGCCCAAGTATCTTAAGAAAATGGCTAAATGCATGTAATATGAAATTATCTGTAAGGGGTTCTATTTTCATAGTTCTAAGAAAAAATATAACATTTCTTGGTGTGGCATATTCATCATCTTCATAGTCTGCAGTTACTGTTTAAGACAAGCTTTTAATATATATATACTTTTTTCGCTGACATGTGAATTCATTGGTCAAGGTAACCAATTCTATTAGAGAAAATAAAGCTTTGAATAAGCTCATTTTGTGAACCATGTACTGTTTATTCTAACATGACCTGCTTTTAACTTCATAGGAAACATGAAGAGAGCCAGCCGTAGTATAACAAACGATATACCCATCGCTGTTCCGGTTTAATGACATACTCCCTTGCCTATCTTATGACGTCATGCTATGTGTAGCGAACAATGGTTGTGAAGTAATTTTCATTCATAAAATCATTTATTTCAATGGAGGTAATCTCAACAGCAAAATTGTTTGAATGGACCTTTTTGCAAATAGATAGTAAAATGTACTTCCGAAGAAAGAGTTCGCAATGTTTATTTCAATCCTTTTTACCTAAGTTATGTTAGAATTGAAATGATCAACATTTACCTGTGGTATCTTGTCGAATAATACACGGGCCGGAAATACCACCTCGTGAACTCCGGCCTGTGTATTATTCCACGATATACCACAGGTAGATGTTGAATATTTCTTAATTAACCTTAAATGGAGTTGAGTAATGGAGTTTTATGCTGCAGTCAAGATTCTTTATCATAAGATTACTTGTATCAAAGCAATCAGTTTCAATTATGGTGGAGGAAACCAAAGTGCCCAACTCAAGCAAACTGACTAATTTTCTCACACAAGAGTCTGATCTCAGTCGAATTGGAACAAGGGTGAAATGTGCTGTGATCTGTTAGATAATTTTTAATAACCATAAACTAATTACTCCACACTGACAGCATGAATTATATACAAAACTTAAAGCAGGCACAACTATAATATCCCAAAACAGTGGCAGGCACAGGATTTTTTGAAAGAGGTTTGATTTTTCTTTTTTAATGTGGAAGAGCTAGCTAGGGAGATCTAGGGGATAGCAACTTCAGAAAATTTTGAAATGAAGCATAAAAATCCCGCAACTTCCTGCAATCTGAGTAAGAGATATATATATGCACACATAATATCATGGACAGAAATAAAGCCTGGTTCTGACCCCTGAACACACCCCCTCCCCCTTTTGGGTTCGCCACTACCAAATGCTTCAACTTAAAAGAGTTGGAACATAACCTTTAATAACATCAATTTACCTAGTTTTTTGTCTACCTTTGATCCCCTGACTAAAGTGCAAATCATTTAAATAACCTAAATTATATGAACTTTTGTATAGTTAACATGCATTCTTAAAGGTTAGGAATATAACCAAGTTACAGTACAGACATGTCAAAAATCTAACACTGAGCTAACAAAAAAGAAGTCAAAGCTTGGCTGTCAAATGACCAAGATATGGATAGACTTTAGTTGAAAAGCAGCAGAGATATAGATACCAGCTGCCAAACTAAGGACCGATATGAAATGCCTATCAATACTAGGCGTAATCAGGGATTTATCAGGGTCTTTTGGGAAAAGGCCCTAAACTAAAAATTGGGAAAAACCAGCAACATTTTGCTCATTTTGGGAAAACTTTGACATCATTTTTGATGCCATTAATGATTAAATCTAATGCTTATAGTGTATTGAGTTGATTGAAGATTGAGAAAAGCAGCCACATTTATGGCCAGACTTCAGCTATGTATCTGGTATGATTTTCTAATTGGGAATTTTCTCAGCCCATTTTGGGAAAATATCAATGTTTTTTCATTGGGAATGGGGGTCAATTTCGGCCCTAACTAGGCCCTTGATAAATCCCTGGTAATTCACTGTCACAAACACATCGACTCTCTTAGTAACTTATCAACCTGGTATTAAACTTTGGGCAGGTCTGTACAATATATGATCATGATAAGCTATATAGCGTTCATTTGGTCTATCATATATTTTTCAGAACTACGTTTATTAATAAATCATATGACCCCAATTTTGTGAACCTTAAACATATTAAACCTGGCAGAATAATTATATAATTTAGTATAGGTGTGACATAACTCTATATAATAACTGTTACAGCACTTAAGGTAACAGGTATACAATCACTTTATTCTAGCAGGCAAACAACAATGACCTGTCAACTTGAACTCTAATTTAAATAAACACCACTGCAGTAGCTCAGTTGGTAGAGTACTGGCTCCATAAGTGGGAGGTCGTGGGTTCAAACCCCAACCAGGTCTGAACCAAGACTTAAAAGTTGGTAGTGACTGGTCGTTCGCCAAGCACTCGGCATTACGAAGTGAAAGTCACGGTTCTTTCAGGTGGGAACTTAAAATAAACGAGGTCCCATGTCATGGAAGGTGTTGAATGATAAAAAACCCTGTTGTATAATGCCATCAGTGCAACGAACAGGGAAAATTTCTGCACCTTCACCTATAGCTGGTGATGACTTGATATAATTGAGATAGTCTTGACTGGGACGTTAAACACCATTACTCAACTCAACTAAACTCTTAATTTAATATTGATTATGGACCAGGCTCCAGTTTCACAGTAAATTCTTAACTAAGATTTTCTTTAACTATGAAGATAACGATTTTGGGTGGATTATATGAAAGATCAAGCGACCAGGTCAATGTTGTTTGCCTACAAGAAGATGGTGATTTTGGGTGGATTATATGAAATATCAAGCAGACAGGTCAACTTTGTTTGCCTCTATGCAGATGATATAGGGTGGATTATATGAAAGGTCAAGCAGACAGGACAATGTTGTTTGCCTCTATGAAGATGATGATTTTGGGTAGACTATATGAAAGATCAAGCGGCCAGGTCAACGTTGTTTGCCTGCAAGAAGATGGTAATTTTGAGTAGAGTATATGAAAGGTCAAGCAGACAGGCCAATGTTGTTTGCCTCTATGAAGATTATGATTTTGGGTAGAGTATAAGAAAGGTCAAGCAGACAGGTCAATATTGTTTGCCTATTAGAAGACAATTTATTTATTTACCTGTAGGAGTTATTGATTATTGGTCACTCAGGTAATTAAGACTATACCTGGCCATTTATAAGTAATGAAGCTCACCTGGACATACATAATTAATGAAACTCACACTTTTTTATCACTACATCAATAAACATATAAGGGAAAGGATAAAAAAATTTATGTTTTATATCTGTACATAGTGTGACAAGATGGAGAAAACACCTGAAAAACTTCACTTCCTCATTAAATGCTCCACTAAAATGTAGCGGGGTTGAGCTATGGTTGTTGTGTTGTAGTAGATAAATATGGGACCTGCAGCAGTACACTCCTGACAATCAATATACAGTCTAACCTGTCTATAAAGGCCACCCAAGGGAACCAGTAAAACTGGCCTTTATGGACAGGTGGCCTTTATATACAGGTTCAAATAATATGAATAAAGAACAATTGGGATACAATTCTACTGGTCTTTATAAGCAGGTGGTCCTTATATAGAGGTGGCCTTTAAGGCAGGTTGGACTGTAATAAAGTTTACTGCCTGAGTTTCTGGTCCAGATCTTTTAGAGGGCTTCCTTTTCTACCAGGAAGGCTGGGTTTGATACTTGGCGCGGAAGTGGTTGTTTCTTAGGTTCAACGTCACACACTGGCAAAGATCCTACTGTAAGAAATTTAGTCAGTTAGCTTGCCAGTGGGTATCGCTGGTTACTAAGGTTTCTACCCATCCAAGACTTGATTGCCTTGATATAAATGACAGCATATTGACTAGAACATGAACACCATTAATTCACACAAACTGACTGCCATGGTATAAAACTCCATTGTTCTATTCCACTCAAAAACAATACACATCCCTCATAGTCAAACAAAGTAGGACGAAAAACAAGTAATTAATATATACTGGCCTTATGCATTATCGTATTAAGCAGAAAAAATACAGATTCCTCAATCAACAAGTATTTACTGAGGTATATAAGTTAGCATCCTGACAATTATATCATGAACACATCTGCCATTAATGTGCAACAGGGAAAATAATGTAATTGGTAAGTTCAGTTTATTTTTTTTACATAACTCAAAATATGTAAGTCAGTGTTAACTACACCAGAAAAGATAAAATATGTGTTAAAGATTTTTTTTGAGTGCCCTGGAGATTGTTCTGGTCACTAACAGGGTTCTTCCAATAAACGTTCTAAAACCGTATATTTTTCAAAATTTTACGGGTAAAAATTCCCCAACTGACTATCATTTGCTTAAAAATTGAAAGGAGAAACCCTAAAAAGGTGACAATAACCACATACTTTTGGTTTAGCTTGTATATCCCTATGATAACCTGCATTTACACAATCACATTATAGTAATGTGTATTCAATGTATGTCTAGTACAAGGTTGGTTGGTTGGTTTAATGTTGCTTAACGTCGCATCAGCAATTTTTCAGCTATTCGCGACGTCAACTATTTTATTAATCTTTATGGATTAATTTATGAACAAGTTAGTGTATGCATGTGAAGTGCGAGTGTGTTGTATGGTCTGCCTTGTACTAGCACACACTCAGGGCGACTTTAACATGCTAGCTCAAAGAGTCAGTACGCCGCAGACAAGCGTATCACTCCCCCAAGTCCATTATACTGATACCAGGTAAAACAGTAAAGGCCAACGGCAAGAAAAATTCACTTTCCCACTTGTAGTCTGAGTGGGACTCGAACTCACAGCTATGAGAGACCCTGGATTTGTAGACTGCTGTCTTATCCATTAGGCCACCGCGGCCTCTTCTCGTACAAGGGTTGCAACTAGTACAAAACAAATCTATACCCAGTCCTGTTTGATTGATAAAAGTTGTCAAAATGAGCAAGTATCTTTTTTCATTTTACCCAAATGTCAATTTTAGTTGATGGATTTTTCCCCCAATTTCATTCTAAGGTTCTGTTCCCAAAATGGCCAGAAAAACCCTTGGACCAGTTGCTGCATTTTGATTTAACAGATAGAATGTTGATTTCATTAATTTACTTTTCCCAATTTCATTCCAAGGTTCTTTTCCCAAAATGGCCAGAAAAATCGCTGGAACATTTGCTGCATTCTGATATAATAGATTGGTCATTTTTGAAATTTTGGGCCATAGAAAATAATACATGAATACATCTTCTGAGACATTTAATTAAGCTTCAGATGTCAGTGAAAGATTTAAAAATAAAAGTTACCAGTACACAAGTAAAAGTCAATACTCAAATGTGTTAATTTTAGCCTATATATATTGTCACAGTAGGCATGGGGTAATAAAGAATCCTCCTGTATAATGTCATAAGCGTAAGACAGTCACACAGGCAAATTTCTGCACCTTCACCAATAGCTGACAATATCATGATATAAGTGAAATATCAGGGTTCGTACAGACATTTGGACTCCAAATTTAAGGACTATTTAGGGTCTTTTCAGGGTCTTATTTGCAAATTTAAGGCCTAATCAGAGGTACAATTGAAGCAAATAAATATTTGTGTAAAGGCAATTAAATCAATAAAACAATTACATGTACATAGTAACATCACTTAAAGTAGATAAGGTTGAAGTTGGGCATTTGGAAGGGCCAGGTACCTTTAAATTGCTCCTTTCAAGTAACTTGATAATTAATATTTAATTATTTATATCAGTCTTTTTGCAACTACTTAATATCCAAATACAGACATCAAACTGCCCAAATTCAAGGGCTTTTTAGGGCCTTCAGGATAAATTCAAAGGCTTTTTAGGGTCAGACTTGTTTTTAGGGTATTTTTAGGGCAAACCTCAAAATTTAAGGACTTTTCCAGGCCTGTACGAACCCTGAATATTCTTGACTGGAACATTAAACACCATTACCCAATCCCAATATTAAAATATGTATACACTGTCATCAGATCATTAATCTCCAGTATTATGGTATTAACAATCAATTAATTATTATAAATAATTAGATCCAACCTATACACAAGTCAAAGTCAATTAATGTTATTCATAAACTATAAATTCAGCCAAATAAAATTAAATAAATTTTTACTTTCAGATACAAAATGTCTGAACTGACCTCAGGATACAATACAACAGTTCAGGTCAGTCCAAGGGAGAGAACCAAATCACCACGTAACATCCATCGCAGTCGATCTCCATATAAGCAGTCAAGTAAAAACCGAGGCCCATCTCTTCAAAGGTCCAACAGTCAACATAACACTAGGTCCTTACACAGACATGATCTTATTGAAGCCGAAAAGCGACATCACTTACGACTTCAAGTTGTAACCAATAATAAGGGATATGTGGAACTTGACATCAGTAATCGTGGACTGCGATATGTTCCGTATGACGTCTTTTACTTTACACGACTGGAGCTTCTGAATTTATCCGGAAATATGATAAAGGAACTTCCTGGAGCGATTTCCCGAATCAGAAGCTTAAAAGTTCTACAACTTCAAGAGAACCTGCTGAGCATTTTACCGGAAACCCTGACAAACTGTACACATCTGAATGAGCTGAATGTCACACGTAACAAGGTTTCGGCGTTACCACGGAATATCGGGGCAATGAGAAACATGAAAGTCTTAAAACTAGGACAAAATCAGTTCAAAAGTATTCCTCATGATATCGGACTTCTAACAAATCTACGGTACGTAGATCTCCATGGAAACAAGCTGTGGTATTTACCATTTTCTGTTCAACATCTACACAGGATAAAATATCTCAATTTAGCTAATAATAGATTCGAACATATTCCCCTACCCATCTGCCAGATAACAGCATTGTGCTCGCTTAATCTCCGTGGCAACAGTATTGAAAACCTGGTACCAGATTTTGAACAGCTCAAAAATCTGACAGAACTGGACATATCATATAACAGATTTGAACGTATTCCTGCCTCAATCGGTAAGCTCACTGATCTGCGCTATTTCAATGTGTCCGGAAATGTTCTGAAACATCTCGGGAGACATATGTCAGGGTTGATCAAATTAAAAGTTCTCCACGCTCACGATAACGAAATCTCGACATTTTCTGACTGTTTTCTGAACCTTCAGTATATCAACATAGCCAATAACAAACTCTACAACTTTTCCATTATCAATATGACAAAGCTCAAATATCTCAATGCCAATAATAATTTCATCGAAAATCTGCCGAATGGAATCTCGACGTTACAACGACTGGAAACGATCCGTTTAAATAACAACAGTATAGCACATTTATCGGAGCATTTGTTCAATCTGAAACGATTGAGGTGTTTAGATTTGGGGAATAACCGACTCGTGACCATTCCCGAGAACTTCCAACGACTTAACCGACTAGATTACTTCAACATCAAAGGAAACCAAATACTACACAACAAACACTTGTACGAATCTAAATACCAACCTGGGCAAATCAGCAAATTATACAGACCGAAAAATCACAAAATCCAACGAAAATATTCCGCTGTCGAGAAACCAGATCTTGATGAACTGTTACAAAATGGTTTCTCGCAGCGCCATATCTACAGCAACAGGGGCTCGGTAATCACATTAGACCAGATGTACGACAGTACCACTATCGACTCTCGTATGATTGGTCCGTCAATGTCCTCAACGATCGGCATGGGGAACATACAAGACATCAGTACAGACTTTAAACTTTTAGGAATTTGTAATCAGTTGGAAATGTTACTGAATAAACAACTCCTACATCCTGTGTTGTCTTTAATGGGACATAACCAGGGGAAAAGGTAGGTCATAGGTCATAAAAATAAAATTGTGAAAATATATATGGTGTCATTAAAGGGACATAATAAATTGATGGGACATAATCAGGGCAAAAAGTAGGAAATTTTCAGTATTTTGTAAGTACAGTCAAACCTGTCTATAAAGGCCACCAAAGGGAACCAGTAAAAGTGGCCTTTATATAAAGGTTCAAATAATATGAATAAAGAATAATTGAGATACAAATTTACTGGTCTTAATAAGCAGGTGGCCCTTATATAGAGGTTTTCTTTAAGGCAGGTTGAACTGTACTAATGTTATATTGAAGCTACAGTAAAATTTGATTCATCTCCACTAATTTTTCGGTCAGATGTTTTGGGCTTATTAAGGGGTTGGATGATAACTTGTAAAAAGGGTTGTAAAAAAAAACATGGAAGAAAAGAATTTTGGGATTTCAAAATAGTGTGGTGATAAGAGAGGTTGCAAATTAATTAAAAGGCAATATACTATGATGGAGTAATGTAGTTTTACCCCACAGTCAAGATGCGCTTTCACTAATATTGAAATGGTTAGTTCATGGATGGTTGAGGAAACCTCAGTGCCTATAGTAAACCCCACCTTCAGCAAGTGAACTGTAAAGCTTTCTCATATTGAGATCTACTCCTAAGTGGGATAGACACCAACTCAATTGACGTTTCGCTGACCACGCCCACAATGTTCCGACAAAGGTCTGGCAAGCTTAAATTACATGCAGAAAGAATGAAAACTCGGCCTGAATTGCGCTGTTTAATGACGTCATTGATATTAGTACGTCATTAGTTGCCATGATGCTGCTTTGGTACCGCATTGGCGTCCTTTGTCGGAACATTGTGGGCATGGCTGGCGATGTGTCAATTTAACAATACAGATATTAATGGCTTTGTACTGTTAATCTAGCCTACAAACATCAAATAATTATTTTTCTGATTTGAAGTTTTAGTGAGAAGAACATTGTTCCCGTAGCTGATGGTTTATGGAGATTAAGTGACGAGAAGAACGGGCATGCTTTAGGTATAGTTCTATCTCGAACCGAGAGTTTTACAGTGACGCCATCTGGTGGAGAATTTGAGTCGACAGTAGACTCTAAAGTTAGCATTTCGTTTCCAGCTAATGCTGTAAATGCAACTCTACATGCTCGTCTGAAGGTAAGTTTAGAACAATAGATTTATATTCACACAAAACTTCAATTCATTGTTATACAGTCCTTAGTTTTGTTTACTAAAATAGTGACCAAATCAACTCTGAATTGTGTCTGGCGACCTAAAATTTTTTTATGGTGGCCAGCTTGTTCACTTTTAATATGAAGTTTTGTGACCAGAGAACAGATATTAATTCTGTGTTACAGAATTTTCATGATACTGTTCAGGCAATATAATGGACACTTTACATCATCATTATTTATTTATAACACTGGTGTATGTAAGTGATGGTAATCAGTTTTAAAAATGTGCATATTTGTTTTCTATATCTAAAAGATGCCATAATTTTCCTTCATTTTGGAAGAAAAGGTTGCCTGGCCACTTGGAATTTCCACTGGCCACCTGAAAATTTAAAACTTAGTTTTGAAACCCACTTTGAGGGTTGATATATTTACAAATATTATACCTCATAAACTTTAGTTTCTACTGAAAACCATTGTAACTACTCCAGGCCATATAATCGTATATAAGCCTGGAGCTCCGGTCGGAACGTTATATAAATTATCTCCCCTGATAATACAAGATTCACTAGTCCTGACTAATTTTTCTAGCCTCGGGCTAGCAGGCTATTGTTAGTGTCAATCTCTGAATGAAAAGTACTAATGCACAAACTTCGCAAATATTCCCCATTAAAATTTCTAGTTCTAATTTATAATCCATTCATTGTTTCATAAAACACTGCAAATTCTTTACTTGTCAAGTAGAGGTATCCATAGTAGTGAACCCATCCAGTTTTATCTGGTCCTGGATGTTCAAAGGATTAACTGTTAGCTTAACCAAATAGTTAATAAAAATTTGAAATGTTATTAAATTAAAAATATTTGATATTTAAATTGTTCTTCAATTTGATAATATCAACTGTATACATTAACTTCTGAACAGAAATTTTAGAAATATTGCCGAAACAAAATACGATTTTTGGCTAAGCAACTGGTTAAGCTAAAAAAGCTATGAAAATTTTAAACAATCTGCAACTCTGCAGTCAGATTTGGTTGTTAGCATGATACAGTTGTTTATATTACATAGTAACCATGGTAACATTGCCTATATTACACTGTAACCATAGTAACATTGTTTATCTTACAGATAGTAAAGATAGAACCAGAGATGTTGTCCACCCTGATTAACGGGAACCAGAAACTAGACAACATAATGTCTATAGGTCCAATAGTCTTCTTCAAGGTAGACACCAGCACAGATTTCAACCATCAAGTAGTTGTTACAATACCACCAGCACCAATGCTATCTGGTGATCAGAAAGGATTTCTCAATATCCTAACTGTAAAGGAAGACAACTCTTGTGTTCCTACCACAGGAGGTTACCAGCTGAAGAATGGCTATATAAGTGTGAGTGGTTGGGAGCTCTCTGGGTAAGTGGTTTAACAGAATCAAACATACCTTGCATATACATTAAAACCTCAATTCTAACATGACCTGTGTTTTCCTTTATATGAAACATGAAAAGAGCCAGCCGTGGTATAACAAACGATATACCCATCACTGTTCCGTTTTAATGACATACTCCCTTGCTTATCTTATGATGTCATGCTGTGTTCCGCCAACAATGGTTGCGATGTGATTTTAATTCATAAAATAATTTATTTCAATGGAGGTTATCTCAACAGATGAATTGTTTCAATGAACGGTTTTGCAAATAGATAGTAAAATGTACTTCCAGAGAAAGAAATTGCAATATTTTTTTCAATCCTTTTTATCTAAATCATGTTAGAAATGAAATGATCAACATTTACCCATGGTATATCGTCGAATAATACACAGGCCGTCATTGACATGTGGAGAATATATCACATTCTAACATGACATGCGTTTTCCTTCATATGAAACATGAAGAGAGCCAGCTGTGGTAAAACAAACGATATACCCATCGCTGTTCCCTTTTAATGACGTACTCCCTTACTTATCTTATGACCTCATGTTATGTTCCGCGAACAATGGTTGTGACGTAATTTTCATTCATAAAATCATTTATTTCAATGGAGGTAATCTCAACAGCGACATCGTTTAAATGGACCTTTTTGCAAATAGATAGTAAAATGTACTTCCGAAGAAAGAGTTTGCAATGTTTATTTGAATTTGTTTTATTTAAGCCATGTTAGAATTGAAATGAACAACAATTACCCGTGGTATATCGTCAAATAATACACGGGTCGTCGTTAACATGCGGCGAATATATCACTCAGTGGCATAGCCACCTTGTGGTATATTCTTCTGCATGTGAACTCCAGTCCGTGTATTATTCCACGATATACCATGGGTAAATGTTGATTTTGGTAGTAACTCATTGAGGAAATAAGACTCAGTTTAGACATTTATCTATAATGGAACATTGTGGATTTGGAAACTTGTATCCCAGTAATGGACCTACCACTGCTGTAGCTCAGTTGGTAGAGTGCTCACTCCGTAAGTGGGAGGTCGTGGGTTCGAACCCTGATCGGGTCTGACCTAAGACTTGAAAGTGGGTAGTGACTGTTCTTTCGCCAAGTAATCAGCATTACGAAATGAAAGTCACGGTTCTTTCGGATTGGAACTTAAATAAACGAGGTCCCGTGTCATGGTGGGCTTGGCACGCTAAAGAACCCTGCTGTATAATGCCATCAGCGCAACACACAGGTAAAATTTCTGCACCTTCGTCTATAGCTGGCGACATCTCGATATAAGTGAAATATTCTTGACTGGGATGTTAAAACACCGTTACGCACACACGCCTAGTATTGGATCTGATGCACATTAAATTGTTTTACGCGTATACTGTTACACATCTACAGCTCACTAATTTTATTATTATATTTTTTATTATCACAGAAAGTGTGCCATTATGACGAGAGCCAAGTGTAAATATAAGGCATGTAAGTCTATGGAAGATCTACTGGGTTATATATTACATGCCACGCTATCATAAAGAATTAATGAAGCACTATCTTATGTATACACACAGTGACGGGGCCAGATTGGCGAATGTACTGGATGATACTCTAACAGAGTTTCTCAAATGGGGTTCGCTGCTGTACCACGTGATACCCTCTAACGTTTGTGCGGAACACTTATTTCCAATGGATATGGAATAACACGAGACAACGTTTTCCCGGGAAAACAACGTCATTCTGGGAATCTGTTACATTGATGTTTTCCAAAACGTTCGGCACAAACTTTAAGTGGTACAGCGGCGAACCCCATTGTGTCAGACTATAAGAAGGCAACTAGAAATTTTGGATTTACGAGGAATTGTTTGGAAGACATTTATATTGAGCGTTACATTGTATACATAATAACAATATTCAACTATCATCAAAACCACACACCGAGGACACTGTATAATGTTTATATTTAGCTGTGGTTTTATTTTCATGTGGAAAGCGCATGGCCTAGTGGTTAAGGCGTTGGACTCATGATTTGAAGGTCGTGGGTTCGATCCCTGGACCGGGCGATGTGTTGTGTCCTTGAGCAAGACACTTAATTTCACGTTGTTCCAGTTCACTCAGCTGAAAAATAAATGAGTACCAGCAAAATGCTGGGGGTTAACCCTGCGATGGACCGGCGTCCCATTCAGGGGAGAGTCTTGTACTCTCAGTCGCTTAACGCCACCGAAACCGGGATAAGCTCCGGCCTGATGGGCCTAATGGCTCGGGACAGACTTTAACTTTTAACTTTTTATTTTCACTATATTAGTGGTCCAGTGTATTCCAGGAAAAATAAAACCGTCGTGAAAATACAGCATAAAGAGGTATTCAGTAATGTTCTTCAAGAAGACCATGAAAATTTGACACCACAAATACACTAGTCATTGTCAAATTGTGAAAATTTGACACTGTGAAAATAAGGCAAAATACAGTTTCACATGTGGGCAAAGAGAATCACGTGTTTCAAGTGGCAAAGAGAAACACAAAATGTTGCATAACAACATTAAATGGTATTAGTCAAGTGGTATGCTGGCTATTAAAGCACTTTGCTAAAAATTTCTGAGTGTACAATTATATTGTAAAAGCTACAGAGAGAGAGAGAGAGAGAGAGAGAGAGAGAGAGAGAGAGAGAGAGAGAGAGACTTACTTACCATTATAAAACAGGAATGGTATTTCATAAGGTGGTAACTTGTTATTTCTTTGTAATTTGTCACACTTGACTTCACACGTTAAAACATATTCTAAACCGTCTTTTCCTGACGTATTTTCTTGTAGGATCAGATTCTGTAATATACAATGTTTTCACTGGCTATAACATGTACATGTATAAGGAAATTAAACATAAATTCATGGAGTCATGGCAATTGACGTTTCACCGACCACACCTACAATGTTTGCACACTGGCCGCCATCACGTTACCAAAGCAGCGTCCAAGCAACTAATGACGTATTAGTGTCAGTGATGTCATTAAACAGCACAGTTTAGACAGTTTTCATTCTTTGTGTGTCTAATTCAAGCATGTCGGACCTTTGTTGGAACATTGTGGGCATGGCCAGCGATCCGTCAATTGTAAATATTTTCTTTTAAAAAGAATCCCAGTTTGTAGTGATTGTTATAGAAATATGACTATTAATGCATGCCATGGTAAAAATTAAATTATTATGAAAAATGATTGAACCAATGATTTTGTTACATTTTATAAAAACTACCTTCTGCTTGGCAAGCTGCATTATAGCTAGGTTCCTCTCTGGAAAGATGTTATATTGCAATAACATCTAATGTTTTGGGGGGGTTTGGACAAATGGATTTAATTTGTTGATGCATCACTGTTTTCTAAGGGGAAATCTAATGATCAAATCGCAAACTTTTAGTCACCCCCAGGGGAAACTATCATTATTCAGAGTAATTTTAGACAAACAAAATCACTGGGAACTGAGGGGCCATGATTTGTTTCCATATTATTATAAACATAAATACTGATTTAATGAATGCATAACTACTTAAACTGTCAATGATGCAGATAAATCTATACAGAGAGAGAGAGAGAGAGAGAGAGAGAGAGAGAGAGAGAAAGTCACAATCTGCACACATACAAGAGAGGAAGAGAGAGAGGTAAAGATAGAAAAATGGGCTTAAAGAGACAGAAAAAACTCACACATATACACAGTGCAAGGAAGAGAGACCCAGATGCATAGCCAGAGAAAGATGAAAACTGACAAAGAGAAAGAGAGAGAATGTAATTGAGTTTTGCCCCTCAGTCCAGATTCTTTCACTTTCATAGAGGGAAGTTAGTTAAAGGATGGTAGAGGAAACTGGAATGTCAACAGATAACTAACCTTCGGCAAGCTAACTGACAAGCTTTCTTATAATAGAATCTGTCTTGACTGGGATTCAAAATAAGGCTTTGTAAGTATGTTTTTAGACTACTTTGACCCTAAGGCCAATTGCAAAACGAGAGAGAGAGAGAGAGAGAGAGAGAGAGAGAGAGAGAGAGAGAGAGAGAGTTGAGTAATGGTGTTTTATGTCCTAGTCAAAAATATTTCACTTATATCGAGATGTTGCCAGCTGTAAGCGAAAGTACAGAAATTTTGCCTGTGTGTTGCGCTGATGGCATTATACAGCAGGGTTCTTTAGCATGCCAAGCCCACTATGACATGGGACCTCGTTTCTTTTAAGTTCCCATCTGAAAGAACCGTGACCTTCATTTCCTAATGCTCAGTGCTTGCAAACAGTTACTATCCACTTTCAAGTCTTGGGTCAGACCCGGCTGGGGTTCGAACCCACAACCTCCCACTTATGGAGCAAGCACTCTACCAACTGAGCTACTGCAGTGGAGAGAGAGACAGAGAGACACAGAGAGAGAGAGAATAGATACTTACAGACAGCATATACTGTCCATTTGTAAGTGTAAGGTCCAGTTTACCTGTACCACCTATAAAATTTGAAATATCCGTAACACCACTGGGAGCTGTTATCTCTATGTGTACTTTACCACTGTATCCGAGACCAGCTGCAGAGAGAGAGAGAGAGAGAGAGATAGATAAAAGAAGAGATATTTACAGACAGCATACATTGTCCATTTGTAAGTGTTTAGGTCCTGTTTAGGTGTACCACCTATAAAATTTGGGATATCCATAACACTACCTGTAGTCGTTATCTCGATGTGGACTTTACCACTACCCGAGACCCTGCAATGAGAGAGAGAGAGAGACACACACACCACACACACACAGAGAGAGAGAGAGAGAGAGAGAGAGAGAGAGAGAGAGAGAGAGAGAGAGGAGAGAGAGAGAGATACTTACAGACAGCATACACTGTCCATTTGTCAGTGTTAGGTCCAGTTTACGTGTACCACCTATAAAATTTGGGATATCCGTAACACCGCTGGGTGCTGTTATCTCTATGTGTACTTTACCACTGTATCCGAGACCAGCTGCGTTGTCATATTTATCCTGAAATATAAACACAGACAGTTATCTTTTAAAAAACAGATTTCTGCATAGCCATCTACTGTAAATGGGGAAAACAATGTATGTGTTTTATTTAACCAGAAGGGGGTTTTACCGGAAAAATGCAAAATTCTGGAATAGATGGACACTTTCCGTGATCATAGTGAAAATCAGGAATATTAAGACCACATCCAGAATAATAAGTTTAAATCAGAAATAATCAGGCAAAATCAAGAATAATCTGACAAAATCTGGAATAATTAAGACTTTTTTTACAGTAAATTTTCTGAAATCTATAGTTAGACTCCATAAAATAACAAAATATCTAATTGTTCCGGATTTTGACCTTATATTCCAAATTTTGTCTGATTATTCAAGATTTTTAGATTACCAATCCAGATTTGGTCTAAAAAATCCTGGATTTTTGCTTAGATAACAGAAAAAAAAACCATCCACTGTTTTGTGTAAATTTGTGAGGGCAAAAATAAAACCTTACCGTGGTTAAGACTGTAGAGTTAAAGGTTGTTTTTGTCAAGTGATTGAATGAGTTCTATGCTCAGTTAAGATCATTTTACATAGCTCAGGAGAGATTTTTACCTTTGCAGTGTGCTTTGGGCACTGAACAGCTTTGCTTATAGCGATATGGGGCACCATTTTGTAAGGTCATTTAAAGCACTTTGAAAATTTTGGGTGAAAATTGGACTTAAATTGTGACCTCAAGAGTGTTATAACAATATTTTTCTATAATTTGACCTAGACCTTTTTTTTCATCCAATGAAGGTCAACTTGAGCTAGCTTTTGTCAAAGAGGATCTGATGTAGATCGGATTGTAACTGCAGGGATTTATCAGGGTCCTTTGGGGAAAGGCCCTAAACTAAAAATTGGGAAAAATCTCAACTTTCTACTCATTTTGGGAAAACTTCGACATCATGTCACATGTGTCAGAAGTCAATTTACTCATGATCTTGGAAGCCTTTGATGTAGAAGCGATATTTTTTTATCTTGCTTTGCAGATGTTGTTTTAAAATAATCTAGAATCTTTTACTGATGGGGGGAGGGGCTTTCACAAAATTTCGTTTTCAATTACAAACAACACAATTTTCTAATTGGGAATTTTCTCAGTTGATTTTGGGAAAAAATCAGTGTTTTTTCCATTGGGAATGGGGCTGAATTTCGGCCCTAAATAGGCCCTTGATAAATCTCTGAACTGTGTCCCTAAGAGAGTTAACAATAAAATATTGATAAATGATGCACGACACATAACACATCAGACAAGGATTGATGACAATAGCTCATTTGAATTGAGTTGAGTAATATTTCACTTATATTGAGATGTCCCCAGCTATATAGGCAAAGGTGCAGAAATTTTCCTTGTGCAATGTGCTGATGGCATTATACAGCAGGGTTCTTTATTGTGCAAAGCCCACAGTTTATTTTAATTTCCCATCCAAAAGAACTGTGACTTTCATTCTGTAATGCCGAGTGCTTGACGAAAGAACAGTCACTACCCGCTTTCAAGTCTTGTGTCAGACCCAGTTGGGGTTCAAACCTACGACCTTCGACTTACGGAGTGAGCACTCTACCAACTGACTGCAGTGGTTGAGCATATTGGGCTTAATATAGCTGACAAAACTTACTCTCAATTCCAATCTAAGATTGCGTATCAGACATCGTGCCGAGGCGTTGTGAGTATTAGAAACTGTTGGCGTTCCTGGCTGTTCTACAGGAGCAAGTTGTACAGGGGGACCAGGCTTGACATCAACCGTCATCTGCACAAATAAAAATCATAAAAAAATAATGAAACATTATGAAACAAAGCTAAATATAAAATCAATGATGACAATCAAAAGGAGGTTTATTCTAGCAGCATACTTGAGTTAAGAGTTGAGTAATGGTGTTTAACGTCCCAGTCAAGAATATTTTACTTATATCTAAACATCTCCAGTTATAAGCGAAAGTGCAAAAATTTTCCCTGTGTGTTGCGCATGGCATTATACAGCAGGGTTCTTTAGCATGCCAAGCCCACTGTGACACAGGACCTCGTTTATTTTAAGTTCCCATCCAAATGAACTGTGACTTTCATTTCTCAATGCCGAGTCCACATGATTGGCAAAAGAATAGTCACTATTCACTTTCTAGTCTTGCTTCAGACCCAGCCGGGGTTCGGAACCACAACTTACGGAACGAGCATTCTACCAACTGAGCTACCGCAGTAATTCTAGCAGCATACTTGTTATGCATCCAAAATTGAATAAAATTCCAGAGATTGGGTCCTTTGAGGCTGGTTACCATGGAGACACTTAGTTAAGTTTTGCCATTTTTCCTTCGTTTGTCATATGAACCAACTAATTAGGTATTACAGTCCAACCTGCTATAAAAGCCACTTCTATATAAGAGTCACCTACTTATAAAGACCAGTAAAATTGTATCTCAATTGTTCCTTATTCATATTATTTGAACCAGTCCTGTATATAAATAAAAGCCATCTGCCCATCACTTTTCTTGGTTCCCTTTGGCGGCTTTTATAGTCAGGTATTGCCTGTATATCAAGATATGAGACATGCAGTTTTCCGGTTAGTTTGGTCCTTATAGAGAATGACTCTTATAAAGCAAGTTTTAAGTATGGGATCAGGGTTCGTACAGACATTTGGACTCCAAATTTAAGGACTTTTTATGGTCTTTTCAGGGTCTTATTTGCAAATTTAAGGCCTAATCAGAGGTACAATCGAAGCAAAAAAATATTGATGTAAAGGCAATTAAATCAATAAAACAATTACTTACACATCCATAGTAACATCACTTGAAGTGGATAAGGTTGAAGTTGGGCATTTGGAAGGGCCAGGTACCTTTAAATTGCTCCTTTCAAGTAAATTGATAATTAATATTTATTTATTTACATCAGTCTTTTTGCAATTACTTAATATCCAAATACAGACACCAAACTGCCCAAATTTAAGGGCTTTTTAGGGCCTTCAGGATAAATTCAAAGGCTTTTTAGGGTCAGACTTGTTTTTAGGGTCTTTTTAGGGCAAACCTCAAAATTTAAGGACTTTTCCAGGCCTGTACGAACCCTGGGGATTGCCTGGAATGTGAATTCAGAATCTGACGTCAGGGCCGGGCTTAATCTCTTCATGTACATGTACTTACAACATTGCTAAATAACTCATATTTTCCATCATAATACGTAATCATGATATTGTGTACACCTGCTACTTCTGGTATTCTTCTGTCCCTTTATAATAGAAGTAAGAAAGAATGTGTCACTGAACAGTGTTGTACTGTACAACAGACAATGCAAACAAGAAGATTGTTTCAATGGGTTTTTATGTCCCTGTCAAGAATATTTCACTTATATCATGATGTCACCAGCTATAGGCAAATTCTTGCACATTGGTAAACAGGCCACATGTAGACATTCAAAATGGGTTTTTATGTTCCTGTCAAGAATATTTCACTTATATCATGATGTCACCAGCTATTGGCAAATTCTTGCACATTGGCAAACAGGCCACATGTAGACATTCAACTTCAACAATCAACAAAAGGCGAAAATGCAGAAAGTTTGGCCTTTGCACTGTGCTGAGGACAATTTGCAGGGAGGGTTCTTTAATATGCCAAGTTTGTCGTGATACAGGGCATCAGATTTTAAGGTCTACTTGGAAGGACCATGTGACTTTATTTCTGAATGAAGACTGCTTGGCAAAAGAACAGTCACTACCTATTCAGGGTTCATACAGCCATTGCCAATAAAAATTTAATGACTTTTCCAGGACATTTTCATCTTTTTCCAGGACACAATTACGTGCCGGTGGCATGATTAACCATGCGTTTACGATACGAATCACATTAGGCGGAATTTTACATTCGATTGTAAACTACAAGTCGGGCGCGGAAACAGACAAAACCGGATTTCACCGTTTCACGTCTTTGGGGTTTATTTGGACCAAACTGTATCTCACGAAGTCAGAAACAGTTTTATAATATTTATTTTGCTTTAGTTTCAGATTAAATCGAAGTTTTTTTTAATTTAAATTCAAAATTCCATGACTTTTCCATGACATGTTACAACATTCCATGACTTTTCAAGGCAAAATCTCAATTCCATGACTTTTCAAGACAGAAGTCAAATTCCATGACTTTTCAAGTTCTGTCCGAAACCCTGCTATTTTCAAATCCAGGTCAGAAACCTGCTGGGATTCTAACCAATGACCACCCACATACAAAGCAAGTGCTGTACCAACTCAGCTACTGTAGTGGTCCCAAACAAGTAGACAACACAAAACAAGTAAATAAAAGAACATAGCCAAACAGAACTGTCTCTTGAGAGCTAAAAACCCCTCACCCCCAATATTTAATGTCTTCCCATGACCTTGACCTTTGACATATGCACATCAGTTTGGTAGGCCACATATTGTCTCATGTTGGTTTACATTTCTACTAAGTTTGATTAAAATGTACATCCACAGAAATGGAAGATACGGAGTGGACACAGTATTGGGACAGACAACCAGATGGACGGACTGACAGGGTGAATCCTATATACTATATACTCCCTAAATTTTGTTTGCAGGGGGTATAAAAGAAAAGACAAATGTTTGACCATTTTTTTTACATATGTACACAAGTAGAACACATGTGTGTCAGGTGATTTTTTATGATATTTAGACTGAATCCCGCACTAAGGTGGAGTTGAGTTATGGTGTTTTACACTCCAGTCAGGATTCTTTCATTTATATTGAGGCGGTCAGTTCTAAGATGGTGAAGGAAACCTGAGTACCTGGAGAAAGTCATCAACCTTGGACAAAAAAACTGACTATCTTTCTCATAACAGGATCGGCCAGAGTGGGATTGAGTGGTGGTGAGAGACACTGTGTTAAGCATGCACTTTAGACCAATCAGCCACTTAGCTCCTTACGTGTTAAGGAGTTGAAGTTTAAGTTGAACAATGTTGAAGCAATAGCATTACCATAAAGGAGCCATTTGTAACTATTTTGTCTTTAATCCTTATGCAAATCAGGGATACAGTTTTACTTGCTTGAATGTGAAGGTGGACATAAAAAGGAAGACCACACCTCCTTTCCTTGCACCTGATCTGTGTGTTATTAAACAAATAAGTGAAGAGAATACTTACTTAAATGTGAAAACACCTGGTTGATTTTTAACAGAATCTGGACTGTAAGACTGTGCCTGAAATAAAATCAATGAATTGCAATTGCACGGCAATGGAAGTTATAGCACTATAAATGCCATTTCTAAACAGTTCAATGGTTAAATAATTTCCATTGCCATGCAAAGCAAACCAAATAACGCACGCTAGCGCATTATGACTAGTTTGCTTTGCACGGCAATGGAAGTTATAGCACTATAAACGACATTTCTAGACAGTTCAATGGTTATATTTACATTTCGCATTTTTTGAAAATCTTATTTTTGTTTTTGAATCCTGAAATAAATTTAAAACACTGTCGTGTAAGACATGCAATTTCAATTCCTGGAACAGCCTATCAATGACGTCACGGGCATAGGTGTCAGCAAGAAATGAGTGACGTCACATTAGCAAATGTAATTATAGTCCTATAACTTCATTTGGTCTAAAACAGAGTTTAATACAATCAAACACCATAAATGTAAATATAAATATAAAACTTCTGATTATTTTACTTTAGTTACATGTGTGTGTATAATTCATAGATCACATCGTTGGTTCTTTGATGACCCAAGAAAAGCCAAATTTAGTTATCCAATATGGATATGATATGGGCACACTAGTAAGTAGCTAACAGTAACTAACCAATCCAGGATGGTAGAGGAAGCTGGAGTACCAAGACAAAACTACTAATCATTGGCAAAGCAAACTGACAACTTTCTCACTCTAGAATATCATTCTTTAGAACATTTCATGCAAAATGGGGTTTGTGATACTACAACATATTGCACAAGTCAATGCTTTTATGTAAAATCAAATAGTATTATTCCAAGAATTTGCAAACCTTTTAACCACCATACCTGGGAAACATATAGTGGTTTTATGGTTTTTTGAAGAATGTTGCTTTTTTCAGCTAAAATGCAACAGATTTGGCATACAGTGACAACAAAGTTATACTGTATATATATATATATATATATGTATATGTGTGACTTACTCTTGGTGGTGGATTTTCTGCGAGCTGACTTCCATTTTCCAGAGTTTCATTGAAATAGAGGAGGCTTTAGCAGTAGCCATGGGACTGTCATCTTCCGACAAAACTTTGACTGTAATATCTATAAATATTAAACAGAATAGTAAAATGGTTGCCAAAGAAAGCTTTAACAGTAACCATGGGAATGTCATCTTCCGACAAAACATTGACTGGAATATCTATAAATATAAATCAGAATAGTAAAATTGTTGCCATGACAACCTAACTATTGATATACAATGAACTTGACTTGATTTCTTTGATATTGAGGAAGCTTTAACTGTAGAAACCATGGGACTGTCATCTTCCAATAAAACTTTGACTGTCTATAAATATCAAACAGAAGTGTAGAAGGTAATGACTGTTCTTTCGCCAAACACTCAGCATTTAGAAATGAAAGTCACAGAGTCCTTTGAAAGAAACCTTTAAAACTGATGTCCCGTGTCACAGCAGGCATAGCACATAAAAAGAACCATCCCTGCACATTGCCCCGAGTGCACTGCATAGATAAATTTTCTTTCACTTCACCTAAATATATAGCTGGTGACATCTCCATATAAGTGAATTATTATAACCCCCGCTTAAAAAGTGGGGGGGGGGGGGGGGGGGGGGTATATAGTGATAGGGGTGTCCGTCCATGTGTCTGTCCTTCCGTTACACCTTAGGGTACCTATCTCTTATCGGCAACTCCTCCTAAACCCTTCAATGGATTTTCATGAAACTTTCACATAATCTTTGTGATATAATGTAGATGTGCACCTCCTATTTAAAAATTTGATCCGATGGATTTTTGGGAGCTTGTGGCTCATAGTTTTTCTAGTTCTTGACTGGGATGTACATGTAAAACCTATTCACTCAATCAATCAATCACTAAAATTACCTGGTACTTTTTCACCGACAACAAATGAGGCATTTCTCTCAAAATCTACTTTCATTTCTGTCGGGCGTGTAGGATCTGGCTGGACATGGATTCTCAGCTTTGGGCCTAGTATAGCACCTTCTGGTATAAATGCTTTAGGCTGTATTTCATAAGTCCCTCTACAGGTAAAAATAATACATGTAAATCTATGATAAATCAGAAACTTCAAAATCAGCAGAGTTGGTCTGTCTTCCAGCAAACTAACAATTTACCTATTGGCAGATGGCCATTTTGTGAAAATCTCTTCTCAATCTGTGTAAAGCCAGCAATTTTAAAAGACTAACAAGTTAAGTCCAAATTTCAAAACTGTATGTAAAGATTACCTGCTAATAAAAGGTTTCTGGCTTCTTTAGGTAACTAATTTAGACATGTTCGATAGAAATTAAGCCAGCCCCTGGCAAAGGGATGAAATAAATGTTTATTCATAAAGTTTTAATTTCTAATTGCATTACATATATGTATTACTTTGTGCCCAGGTGAGCTAAAATGATAGACTCAAAATAACAGTCATGATAGTGCCCACTCGATCTGATCTGCTAAATAAAACAAAACAATTTCTGCAAAATCACAAGTTATTCAATGCACAAATTTTAATCAGTCTTCAATTTCAGACACCCTACACACTAGACCAATACCTAATTGATGCAAGTTGTTTAACATCAAATCGTCAATCTTTCGAATTGCTTAACATTTCTGTACTACATAAAATTAAAGAAGAATTCCAACTCACTAGAGCATGTTGAACAATACTAGTGTGGCGACACCTTTAGGGGTTTCGTGGGAAGAATGGAACAATCTAGAGGATTTCTATTAGTAGAGCTCATCCACAGAACTTGCCACTCAAAAGTTTAACACAGACCTAAGGGATAAGTGCCAAACCTACCAATAATTTGGTAAAGAATTGGTTACTTTATTATGGGTACGAATTCAAAACGGTACGTTAAATTTATTTTGGATGATAGGGTCGACTTTAAACACTTATTGTGGATTTTGTGTACAAGATAGAAAAAATATAAAAAAACAGTTTTTTCCGCAAGATCTTAAACTTTTTTCGGTCAATGGATGACTTTTTTGTACAATGAACGATTATTGAACAGGAGATCGTTAAACTTAATTTTTTTTTCTGAAAAATCCAATTTTTGCATTTTTGGCCCCAAAAATAAGTATGATCCGGACTTTTCCCAAAAAATCAGCAATTTAGATAGCTAGATTGCATCAGACTCCATAACTTCTGAAAGTTTTATCAAAATCGTATGAAGCTTTCTCATTGTTCGCAAAAGTGCTGTAATACATTGTACGTGGCAAAAGCATGTTGAACAATATAATCATCAGAAACAAACATACTGATCCAAGGCTGAATCACAATCCAGAAACAAACATACAGATCCAAGGCTGAATCACAATCCAGAAACAAACATACTGATCCAAGGCTGAATCACAATCCAGAAACAAACATACTGATCCAAGGCTGAATCACAATCCAGAAACAAACATACTGATCCAAGGCTGAATCACAATCCAGAAACAAACATACAGATCCAAGGCTGAATCACAATCCAGAAACAAACATACTGATCCAAGGCTGAATCACAATCCAGAAACAAACATACTGATCCAAGGCTGAATCACAATCCAGAAACAAACATACTGATCCAAGGCTGAATCACAATCCAGAAACAAACATACAGATCCAAGGCTGAATCACAATCCAGAAACAAACATACAGATCCAAGGCTGAATCACAATCCAGAAACAAACATACTGATCCAAGGCTGAATCACAATCCAGAAACAAACATACTGATCCAAGGCTGAATCACAATCCAGAAACAAACATACTGATCCAAGGCTGAATCACAATCCAGAAACAAACATACAGATCCAAGGCTGAATCACAATCCAGAAACAAACATACAGATCCAAGGCTGAATCACAATCCAGAAACAAACATACAGATCCAAGGCTGAATCACAATCCAGAAACAAACATACTGATCCAAGGCTGAATCACAATCCAGAAACAAACATACTGATCCAAGGCTGAATCACAATCCAGAAACAAACATACTGATCCAAGGCTGAATCACAATCCAAAAACAAACATACTGATCCAAGGCTGAATCACAATCCAGAAACAAACATACAGATCCAAGGCTGAATCACAATCCAGAAACAAACATACAGATCCAAGGCTGAATCACAATCCAGAAACAAACATACAGATCCAAGGCTGAATCACAATCCAGAAACAAACATACTGATCCAAGGCTGAATCACAATCCAGAAACAAACATACTGATCCAAGGCTGAATCACAATCCAGAAACAAACATACTGATCCAAGGCTGAATCACAATCCAGAAACAAACATACTGATCCAAGGCTGAATCACAATCCAGAAACAAACTAAAACTTTGAAACTGACAAGTTAGGTTAAACAGTCATGTAACTTCTATTAGGGAAGTGAGGCCAGATTATACAGGGGTTTGACAGGTTACACAGCTTTGTGTATTGATCCTTGATAGGGCACATGGGGCTGTGTAACCTGCCAGGGTTCGTACAGACATTTGGACTCCAAATTTTAGGACTTTTTAGGGTCTTTTCAGGGTCTTATTTGCAAATTTAAGGCCTAATCAGAGGTACAATTGTAGCAAAAAAAATATATTGATGCAAAGGCAATTACCATAAACAAATAAAACGTTTACTTACATGTCCATAGTAACAACACTTGAAGTAGATAAGGTTGAATTCGGGCATTCTGAAGGGCCAGGTACCTTTAAATTGCTCCTTTCAAGTAACTTATTAATTAATATTTATTTATTTATTTACATCAGTCTATTTTAAGTATTCACCACCACTTAATATCCAAACAGAGACCCAACTGGCCAAATTCAAGGGCTTTTTAGGGCCTTCATGATAAATTCAAGGGCTTTTTAGAGTCAGACTAGTTTTTAGGGTCTTTTTAGGGCAAACCTCAAAATTTAAGGACTTTTCCAGGCCTGTACGAACCCTGCTTGCCAAAACCCTGTATAAAGTTTTTGTCACCCTTCAACATGTTCAAAGTGGTACTAGTTTGGTCTTTTAACTTTGATTTTGTATTCTGAGTGAATTACATGTTACCATGTTTGTTTACCGTCATGTTGCCATGTATGTTTACCAAAACTCGATATCAGTTACTTCCCTTTAACCACTAAATGGTGCATGCATTCATGTACCCTGGCAGTTCTATGTGCCCCGACAAGTAAACCAATCACTATGCGCGAAATTTCTTTGAAGATTGACAATGCTTAATGTACATGTACATGGCAACTGTCTGTAAAATTTTAGAAGGATTGATTTTATTACTGACCTCGGTGCAGTTACAGATAAAACTTCCATAGTTAACTTGACCATCATCGTTCGTCTTCATCGGCTGTGGACCTGGTATTAACTAGAAAAAGAATTAAATATACTAAATGAATATTTTTATTCAGGGAAAAATACACTGACTCTATCTTTTACTTAGTAGTAGTGAGTGGGTCAATGAATGAAGTGTAAAATCTTACTAAAAAGTATCTGAGTAATATCAGAATGTCACATGCTACAAGCAAAGTAGTAATATGAACAATGAGGCATAAATTTAAAAGTAAATATCTAAGATATATTTTGTCGACAAAATTATATAAATTTACATGACTGTATATACTGTATATGCAATGGGTAAAATAATGCTTTACCTGCCATAACTACCGTACCAAAGGAGTAAGTTTATTATTTCAAAGAAAAGGCCAAGTGTGTGTTTGAGAGAGAGAGAGAGAGAGCGTCTTGGTGGCAATGCAAGTTAAATAAATAAATACATTAAAATACCTTTATCTTGGCATGATTATCACCCTAATCACACTGTGTATCATAAGTTTGTTTGCGAGCGAGGAGAGAGAGAGAGAGAGAGAGAGAGAGTATAAAATACCTCTATTTTTGGATCTTTAGTCAACTGTATTCTTACATCAGCTATCTTGGCAGGATTATCACCCAAATCACATAGCTGTATCATAAGGTTGTTTGCGAGAGAGAGAGAGAGAGAGAGAGAGAGAGAGAGAGTATAAAATACCTTTATTTTGGGATCTTTTGTCAACTGTATTCTTACATCAGCTATCTTTGCAGGATTATCTCCCCAGTCACATAACTGTGTTATAAGGTTGTTTGGAGAGAGAGAGAGAGAGAGAGAGAGAGAGAGAGAGAGAGTATAAAATACCTTTATTTTGGGATCTTTTGTCAACTGTATTCTAATATCAACTATCTTGGCAGGATTGTCTCCCCAGTCACATAACTGTGTTATAAGGTTGTTTGGAGAGAGAGAGAGAGAGAGAGAGAGAGAGAGAGAGAGAGCATAAAATACCTTTATTTTGGGTTCTTTAGTCAACTGTATTCTAACATCAGCTATCTTGGCAGGATTGTCTCCCCAGTCACATAACTGTGTTATAAGGTTGTTTGGCGAGAGCAAGAGCGAGAGAGAGAGAGAGAGAGAGAGTATAAAATACCTTTATTTTGGGATCTTTAGTCAACTGTATTCTAACATCAGCTATCTTAGCAGGATTATCTCCCCAATCTCACAGCTGTAACATTAGGTTGTTTGGAGAGAGAGAGAGAGAGAGAGAGAGAGAGAGAATAAAATACTTTTATTTTGGGATCTTTTGTCGACTGTATTCTTACATCATCTATCTTAGCAGGATTGTCTCCCCAGTCACATAACTGTGTTATAAGGTTGTTTGGAGAGAGAGAGAGAGAGAGAGAGAGAGAGAGAGAGAGAGAATAAAATACCTTTAGTCGACTGTATTCTTACATCATCTATCTTAGCAGGATTGTCACCCCAATAACATAACTGTATTATCAGGTTGTTTGGCGAGAGAAAGAGAGAGAGAGAGAGAGAGAATAAATACCTTTAGTCGACTGTATTCTTACATCAGCTATCTTTGGCAGGATTGTTGTCTCCCCAGTCACATAACTGTGTTATAAGGTTGTTTGGCGAGAGCAAGAGCGAGAGAGAGAGAGAGAGAGAGAGAGAGTATAAAATACCTTATTTTGGATCTTTAGTCAACTGTATTCTAACATCAGCTATCTTAGCAGGATTATCTCCCCAATCTCACAGCTGTAACATTAGGTTGTTTGGAGAGAGAGAGAGAGAGAGAGAGAATAAAATACTTTTATTTTGGGATCTTTTGTCGACTGTATTCTTACATCATCATCTTAGCAGGATTGTCTCCCCAGTCACATAACTGTGTTATAAGGTTGTTTGGAGAGAGAGAGAGAGAGAGAGAGAGAGAGGAGAGAGAATAAAATACCTTTAGTCGACTGTATTCTTACATCATCTATCTTAGCAGGATTGTCACCCCAATAACATAACTGTATTATCAGGTTGTTTGGCGGAGAAGAGAGAGAGAGAGAGAGAGAGAATAAAATACCTTTAGTCGACTGTATTCTTACATCAGCTATCTTGGCAGGATTGTCACCTGAATCACATAACTGTATTATAAGGTTGTTTGGCGAGAGCAAGAGAGAGAGAGAAGAGAGAGAGAGAGTATAAAATACTTTTATTTTGGGATCTTTAGTCGACTGTATTCTTACATCAGCTATCTTGGCAGGATTGTCTCCCCAGTCACATAACTGTGTTATAAGGTTGTTGGCGAGAGCAAGAGCGAGAGAGAGAGAGAGAGAGAGAGAGAGTATAAAAACCATTATTTTGGGATCTTTAGTCAACTGTATTCTTACATCAGCTATCTTGGCAGGATTGTCTCGCCAGTCACATAACTGTGTTATAAGGTTGTTTGGCGAGAGCAAGAGCGAGAGAGCGAGAGAGAGAGAGAGAGAGAGAGAGAGTATAAAATACCTTTATTTTGGGATCTTTAGTCAACTGTATTCTTACATCAGCTATCTTGGCAGGATTGTCACCTGAATCACATAACTGTATTATCAGTTGTTTGGTAAATGCTTCCATTGTACACAGATACTGTCTGAAATAGCAAAACAAAATTGTTTAATGATCAAATGAATTTTTAATTTTTTTAAATGAATTTTAGAGAGACATTTTGAATTGCAGAATATGCAATGATTGTTTGTTGTGTTTTTTTTTTTTTTTTTTTGTTGTGGTGTCACATCCAACCCCACCATCAACAGTTAGAAGTCTGAGAATCAATTTTGAAGGACTTGTCCAGTGACATACATGTATTAAAAACTGAATTACAAGAATGCTAGGTATGACATATTTTATGAACAAGCTTTCATTGCAGGTCCTTCAGAAAATTTTCAAGAATCATTTTAGGGGTGATCGATGCATAGTCAGACAAATGATGTATTTGGAAAGAAACAATGTACCAAACCATGTAGAGCTAAGTATAAAATGGCAGAAAATAAAAATTCCATAAATATATGTAACAGATGATCAGTAAATAAAATTTAATAAAGTTTATAAATTGTACCTGATCGTTGTTTGTCATTTTAGATAGAAAGTAGAGTTTTTGCAGACCCGACTGCCGCTATGATGGGGTTCATTCTAGTGTTTGTATGTAACTAGATCAATTGCTGTTAAGTCTGGTTTTTAATAAACTGCTGATTATCACTCACAATGTTCCCATTTCATACTAAATTTTACTTCCAAACCGGTAAAGCATTTAAAATCCACATCTGTATTCCATGTGCTCAGTTTGCACACTGCACTGTATGATTTATCTCCCTTTTCACAGAAGTGAAATCTAATTGATAAATCAGTTTTAAAATGTGACAGAATACCTCAACACCAAATTATGTTATACCCTTCAAAATAAATTAAAATTACTGAAGATTTCATAAAGAATTAGTTAAATTCACCTGCCGTTGTTGTTTCATAAAAAGTTATGATTTTAAAGTATTATGATGCACATCTTAATTAGGATGCAAACTTACCAGACTATTTTTTATTGTAGTCTACAAGATTAGTTTGCTGGACTGCACAAATTATTTTAATGCATTCTGCCGCGACACTTTAATAGATTCTGAAAATTCAATGTATGCTTTCACTGACGTGAACGCCGTACAAAAAACGAGAGCAACGCTAAGCGGAGCAAAATATGCCCATCACTATGTAAGCAGGGGGAGGGAAAAAATGTAAAGAGTATGATAAAGTATTAATATTGGGAAGGGTATACAGTTGCGGCCATTTTGATGCACAAGGAAAAAGTTAATGGACAGACAGACAGATGACTGGTATACCATAATCATAATAATACGTCCCATCAATTGACCGGCAATTACCTGTTCTAGATCCCATCCAGGTAAGGATAATTTGGCAGGAGGACCAGCTATCATCTCAATTTTCACAAAGTCTCTCAAATCATTCCAGGACACTTGGACATCTTTGGTCCCGACAGCTCCTTCATCAACTTGATATTTTTAACAACAAAATTGCCCTAAAAATTAAAGTTAATATGATTTTATATACCTGCTACAATACTTATAAAAAACATATCAACACCTGTAAACTAGAAATTATAACAATGTTTAGTCTAGTGGATATAGGGATTTTTCTTGTTTTTTTTTTATTTTGGAAAAAGGGACCTTGGAATGGAATTGGGAACAAACAACCAACAAATCAACATTTTGGTAAAAATGAAAAAAAAAAAGAAGAAGAGAAGATTCAATGATTTACTCATTTGAATCTTTTAATAATACATGTACATGTAATCTTACTGTAAGTATGAATTACTGGTAAACAAGTTGCATCCCTGGTACCAGACATACACTGGTACAAGGTATAATAATACAGGTTATTATAATGATATAAAAGCAAAGTGAAAAATATGAGATTTTGTCACCTTTTCCCTGCTTTCTATGCAGAATCAATTTAGGGATTTTTACCTACAAATTGGGAAAAATGTGTACTTTTTGTCACTTTGTCATTGGGAATAGTTCCTCTTACCAGACTGTGAGTAGCTAGAAAAATCCCTGCAATACCTTATGGTATTCAACAGAGTTCTACAGTAGAGAGTAAGCAATTTTAGCACCACTTCAGCTAATCATTCACAACTGTAAATCAGTCCTGAAGACAGCAGCTTAGCTGTATAAACATGTTGAGAAACTAAAAATCATACCACAACTGTTTATTCTAACACTGTGAACCATTTCTTCTAATTAATTTATATTTAAAATTTAGATATTTGTATAAAATCTACATGTAACATGCATAGAATTCTTACTCAAAACTTGCCATCCTTGAGGGGCCTCAGCCCCCCCCCCCCCCCCCCTCCCCCCCCCCCCCCCCCCCCCCCGATTGGCCCAAAGGGCCAGATTACAGATCTCAATGGTATGATTCTTACTGAAAAACCTACCACTTAACAACCCTTCAATGGCTTTGCGCTGAGTTGAGTAATGGTGTTTGACGTCCCAGTCAAGAATATTTCACTTATATCGAGACGTCGCCAGCTATAGGTGAAGATGCAGAAATTTTGCCTGTGCGTTGCGCTGATGGCATTATACACCAGGGTTCTTTGACATGCCAAGCCCACAGTGACACGGGACCTCGTTTATTTTAAGTTCCCATCCGAAAGAACCGTGACTTTCATTTCGTAATGCAGAGTGCTTGGCGAAAGAACAGTCACTACCCACTTTCAAGTTTTAGGTCAGACCCGGCCGGGGTTCGAACCCACGACCTCCCACTTACGGAGCGAGCACTCTACCGACTGAGCTATCGCAGTGGTTCGATGGCTTTGACGGCAGAGAGGTGTAAAATGCTAACTTATAAAGTACAGATCACGGCCGACTAAGTTCAAACCCTTACAAGAGCAGATCTTGTTGCGAGTTCATCAGTTCACTAACCAAAGGTCAGTGGTTTTCTTCAAAGCATGTGGATGAACAAAGTGCTTGTGTAAGTGTTTTGGAAAGTGGAAGCCTAGTTTAACATGCCTTTGTAATGGCCACAGACAATTCATACTTTATGGACAGAGTGCTTTGGGAAACAGAAGTGCAGTTGTAATGGGCACCGACAATTTATACTTTATGGACAGAGTGCTTTGGAATACAGGAGTGCAGTTGTAATGGGCACCGACAATTTATACTTTATGAACAGAGTGCTTTGGAATACAGAAGTGCAGTTGTAATGGCCAGGGACAATTTATACTTTATGGACAGAGTGCTTTGGAATACAGAAGTGCAGTTGTAATGGCCAGGGACAATTTATACTTTATGGACAGAGTGCTTTGGAATACAGAAGTGCAGTTGTAATGGCCAGGGACAATTCATACTTTATGAACAGAGTGCTTTGGAAAGCAGAAGTGCAGTTGTAATGGCCAGGGACAATTTATACTTTATGGACAGAGTGCTTTGGAATACAGAAGTGCAGTTGTAATGGCCACCGACAATTCATACTTTATGAACAGAGTGCTTTGGAATACAGAAGTGCAGTTGTAATGGCCAGGGACAATTTATACTTTATGGACAGAGTGCTTTGGAATACAGAAGTGCAGTTGTAATGGCCAGGGACAATTTATACTTTATGAACAGAGTGCTTTGGAAAGCAGAAGTGCAGTTGTAATGGCCAGGGACAATTTATACTTTATGGACAGAGTGCTTTGGAATACAGAAGTGCAGTTGTAATGGCCACGGACAATTCATACTTTATGAACAGAGTGCTTTGGAATACAGAAGTGCAGTTGTAATGGCCAGGGACAATTTATACTTTATGGACAGAGTGCTTTGGAATACAGAAGTGCAGTTGTAATGGCCAGGGACAATTTATACTTTATGGACAGAGTGCTTTGGAATACAGAAGTGCAGTTGTAATGGGCACCGACAATTTATACTTTATGGACAGAGTGCTTTGGAATACAGAAGTGCAGTTGTAATGGCACTGACAATTCATACTTTATGGACATTCTAGAGGATTGTTATTTCTATACAATAAGTGGTATACCTTCTCGTACGTAACTTTGACACCTTTAGATATTATCCCGTTTCCAGATACATGGAATTCATTTGCTATTTTCTTGTCCAACTGAAATGTTAAAAATATTTAAATAATTATATAATTTGTATACATAATTCTAAAGTTTTATTTCCATGTTTCAAGAGCTACATGTATGCTTCTTTTAAAAATTGTATAGATTTTACTGAAAATTTTTAACTTCGATAACTCGAACTTCAATATCTCTAATACCACGGATAATTTGAAGTCATTATTTTGTCCCGACCAGTTTTCTATATAAACTATATAAATACAACTTCGATAACTCAAACTGCTATAATTTGAATGCCCCTGATAGCTAGAAGTAATGTTAAGGTGCAACATTCGCATAGCGAATTATGTTACGTGTGCAATGTCCAATTCTTTCATACTTCCATAACAAAAAGAAAATTTATCTTTATCTTTATTTCTTATCATTCAATTTATATTTTCAGTAAAAAAGAATGTTCAGGTAGTTTTTCAAAACTTACAAATTTGTTTTGGTTTTTTTGCATGTGTAATGTGTCAACAATGTAAACATTGGGATGTAGGTCAGAAAAGTAGTTCCGGCAATGAAAGTTGGAGAGGAGCCAATTCTGTCATGGAAAAATAACACAAAAGATCTGACCAATCAAATTGCTTGAAACAAACGAAAATTGAATTATAATTGTATGACAAAGAACCTTCTAAAACTTGACATATGTTGACAATGAGTGATCAATTGAATGATCAGTAAAATCACAGGAATGAATTGGTCATTAGCTATAAGCTTCTGTATAATCTGATAAATGAGAAGAATAGTTGTACAGATCAAAGGTTCTGCTACTGGATTAATTAAAAGATTAGAATTCTGTGCTGTAATGGGCGATGAATGTAACCCTGTTCTCCCTTAGTCAAACAAAATTTTGTACTAAAAATACATGTATGATTTGCCCACAAAATATTTATGTTGGTTGAAATTATTATTTTGGGACAAATGGGGCAATGACCCCTTCCAGTGTGTGTGTGTGTGTGTGTGTGTCAGAGAGAGAGAGAGAGAGAGAGAGAGAGCTGATTAACTTACATCCAGTATTTCATTGCCATATTTATCTTTAACCGTAATGATGACAGGGGAGATAAGCACTTCACTAATCCTCACAACGTTAGGCCCATCACATTTACATTGAGAGAGAGAGAGAGAGAGAGAGAGAGAGAGAGATGATTAACTTACATCCAGTATTTCATTGCCATATTTATCTTTAACCGTAATGATGACAGGGGAGATAAGTACTTCACTAATCCTCACAACGTTAGGCCCATCACATTTACATTGAGAGAGAGAGAGAGAGAGAGAGAGAGAGAGAGCTGATTAACTTACATCTAGTATTTCATTGCCATATTTATCTTTAACTGTAATGATGACAGGGGAGATAAGTACTTCACTAATCCTCACAACGTTAGGCCCATCACATTTATATTGAGAGAGAGAGAGGAGAGAGAGAGAGAGAGAGAGAGAGAGAGATGATTAACTTACATCCAGTATTTCATTGCCATATTTATCTTTAACCGTAATGATGACAGGGGAGATAAGTACTTCACTAATCCTCACAACGTTAGGCCCATCACATTTACATTGAGAGAGAGAGAGAGAGAGAGAGAGAGAGAGAGAGATGATTAACTTACATCCAGTATTTCATTGCCATATTTATCTTTAACCGTAATGATGACAGGGGAGATAAGTACTTCACTAATCCTCACAACGTTAGGCCCATCACATTTACATTGAGAGAGAGAGAGAGAGAGAGAGAGAGAGAGAGAGAGAGAGCTGATTAACTTACATCTAGTATTTCATGCCATATTTATCTTTAACTGTAATGATGACAGGGGAGATAAGTACTTCACTAATCCTCACAACGTTAGGCCCATCACATTTACATTGAGAGAGAGAGAGAGAGAGAGAGAGAGAGAGAGAGAGAGAGAGATGATTAACTTACATCCAGTATTTCATTGCCATATTTATCTTTAACCGTAATGATGACAGGGGAGATAAGTACTTCACTAATCCTCACAACGTTAGGCCCATCACATTTACATTGAGAGAGAGAGAGAGAGAGAGAGAGAGAGACTTACACCCAGTATTTCATTGCCATATTTATCTTTAACTGTAATGATGACAGGGGAGATAAGTACTTCACTAATCCTCACAACGTTAGGCCCATCACATTTACATTGAGAGAGAGAGAGAGAGAGAGAGAGAGAGAGAGAGATGATTACTTACATCCAGTATTTCATTGCCATATTTATCTTTAACCGTAATGATGACAGGGGAGATAAGTACTTCACTAATCCTCACAACGTTAGGCCCATCACATTTACATTGAGAGAGAGAGAGAGAGAGAGAGAGAGAGAGAGACTTACACCCAGTATTTCATTGCCATATTTATCTTTAACCGTAATAGTGACAGGGGAGATAAGTACTTCACTAATCCTCACAACGTTAGACCCATCATATTTACATTGAGAGAGAGAGAGAGAGATGATTAACTTACATCCAGTATTTCATTGCCATATTTATCTTTAACCATAATGATGACAGGGGAGATAAGTACTTTACTAATCATCACAACGTTAGACCCATCACATTTACATTGAGAGAGAGAGAGAGAGATGATTAACTTACATCCAGTATTTCATTGCCATATTTATCTTTAACCGTAATGATGACAGGGGAGATAAGTACTTCACTAATCCTCACAACGTTAGGCCCATCACATTTACATTGAGAGAGAGAGAGAGAGACAGAGAGAGAGAGAGAGAGAGAGAGAGAGAGCTGATTAACTTACATCTAGTATTTCATTGCCATATTTATCTTTAACCGTAATGATGACAGGGGAGATAAGTACTTCACTAATCCTCACAACGTTAGGCCCATCACATTTACATTGAGAGAGAGAGAGAGAGAGAGAGAGAGAGAGAGAGAGAGAGAGATGATTAACTTACATCCAGTATTTCATTGCCATATTTATCTTTAACCGTAATGATGACAGGGGAGATAAGTACTTCACTAATCCTCACAACGTTAGGCCCATCACATTTACATTGAGAGAGAGAGAGAGAGACAGAGAGAGAGAGAGAGAGAGAGAGAGAGCTGATTAACTTACATCTAGTATTTCATTGCCATATTTATCTTTAACCGTAATGATGACAGGGGAGATAAGTACTTCACTAATCCTCACAACGTTAGGCCCATCACATTTACATTGAGAGAGAGAGAGAGAGAGAGAGAGAGAGAGAGAGATGATTAACTTACATCCAGTATTTCATTGCCATATTTATCTTTAACCGTAATAGTGACAGGGGAGATAAGTACTTCACTAATCCTCACAACGTTAGGCCCATCACATTTACATTGAGAGAGAGAGAGAGAGAGAGAGAGAGAGACTTACACCCAGTATTTCATTGCCATATTTATCTTTAACCGTAATGATGACAGGGGAGATAAGTACTTAACTAATCCTCACAACGTTAGGCCCATCACATTTACATTGAGAGAGAGAGAGAGAGAGAGAGAGAGAGAGAGAGATGATTAACTTACATCTAGTATTTCATTGCCATATTTATCTTTAACCGTAATGATGACAGGGGAGATAAGTACTTCACTAATCCTCACAACGTTAGGCCCATCACATTTACATTGAGAGAGAGAGAGAGAGAGAGAGAGAGAGACTTACACCCAGTATTTCATTGCCATATTTATCTTTAACCGTAATGATGACAGGGGAGATAAGTACTTAACTAATCCTCACAACGTTAGGCCCATCACATTTACATTGAGAGAGAGAGAGAGAGAGAGAGAGAGAGAGAGAGATGATTAACTTACATCTAGTATTTCATTGCCATATTTATCTTTAACCGTAATGATGACAGGGGAGATAAGTACTTCACTAATCCTCACAACGTTAGGCCCATCACATTTACATTTCAACTGTGTAGGTGCTCCAGCTGTTGGTCTGTAAATAAATAAATATATAAATAAACAAACAAATAAATTGCTGTTGGTCTGTAACTAAACAAACAAACAAATAAATAAATAAATAATAAACAAATAAATTGCTGTTGGTCTGTAAATAAATAAACAATAAATAAATAAATAAATAAATAAATAAATAAAATCATGTTGTCTCAATGTAGGTGAAAGAATCTTGACTGGAGCATTAAAATTCCATAACCCCCTCCACTCTAAAACCTGGTTTTAATACCACTTGACTTGCTATCATGGAAGGACTTTCATTTAAATTTTAATTTTGACTGAAAAAGCCTTAAAATGATAGAATCAAGCCTGTGCAAAATAAATTTTCATAAATTTACGCAGAATTTATTGGGTGGGTGGGTAGGTATTGGATACAAAGAAACTCCTACCGCTATTACCACACTATTTTCAAATCCAACTAGAAATACTGCCAGTTTAACTCACAAAGGAACTTTGTTTATAGGGGTATAAAAATTCATTTCTTGTTTATTTTTCTTAGCCTTGATCAATTTATCACAATTGACTGAACAAATTGTGGTTATGATCAAGGATACTATGTGTCAACATACTTGACCATGAGAAAGAGAGAAGGAAATTGAGAGAGAGAGAGAGAGAGAGAGAGAGAGAGACTTACTTGACAACAAAGTTTGTATCAGTCCCGGATGTATCTTGTAGACTGATCTGACAGTATTTGACACCAGATACGGATGTCAGTACTTTGATGTTGAGGAGAGAGAGAGAGAGAGAGAGAGAGTACCTACTTGACCACAAAGTTTGTATCAGTGCCAGAGGTATCTTGTAGACTGATCTGGCAGTATTTAACATCAGATACAGAGAGAGAGAGAGAGAGAGAGAGAGAGAGAGAAAGAGAGAGAGTAATTACTTGACAACAAAGTTTGTATCAGTGCCGATGTTATCGTGAAGACTAATCTGACAGTATTTGACATCAGATACGGATGCCGGTACTTTGATGTCGGGGAGTTTACCAGATGATATCATGTCTTTGTTTGTTTTTTGTACCCAATTCACCTGTAAATAAAAGATTAACAAAATATAAGAATATAGTTTGGCGGATATACTTATATAAACTTTTGTTATGAAGAATACTGAAAACATATTTATTTTTGTGGTGTACTTATTTCTGCGTGAAAATTAATATTGAGCGAAAATTATATTATGCTTATTGCTTTATAGTGCATATATAACAAACCGGAAAGTTAAACTAGTACGCGGATATGTCTAAATTTCCTATACCACAAAAAGAAATACACACAAAATTCAATACATTTACAGCACTTTCTAATGGTTCAAACTTCAAAGATAGTGTAACCTAAGACATAAATGGGTATTCAATTTCAAGGTCCATTAATTTTCTAAAATGAACAATAACACACAACAAAGCATGGAGACCATTTACCTTTTTAGTTACCAATTTTATTTTACAATTGAGCGACAACTGTAGACAAAGAAATTTACTTAATAATTTCTAATCCTATTAAGATTTTTACAACATAACGAGACTGTAGCACGTATAAGTAAGGTGACCCTGATGGCCAAGTGGTCTGAATCCCCAAAACGGGCAGATCTTAGTGTGAAAAATTTTGTCAATTTGCTACTGTAAGAACCACTCTGTTTGTGACAGTGAAATACTCTATATATCCACAGAAATTCAAATAAATTTGAATTAAGATTGATATTTTTCACTTACATGCACCTAGTTGTAACAGGAAATCTGTATGCGCATCCCCGATTGTCATAAAGTATGACTGTAGAAAGAAAAAAATTGGCGTTATGGGGATTTAACATGGCGAAAATGGCGAAAATGGCGAAGTTTACACCGGAAGTGATGTCCTTGGTGACGTTTTACGTCATATGCGCAACAGAATCCGCCATTTGCCTGGTTTTTTAACATGTTAAATCCCCATAGCGTCAAGTTTTATCCTGTGTAGATATATTCTGGGCTAATTGCGGATGCGCATACAGATTTCCTGTAATGACTAGGTACAAGTAAGTGAAAAATATCAATCTTTATTCAAATTTATTTGATTTTCTATGGATATGAAGAGTATTTCACCGTCTCAGGCAGAGTAGTTCCTACAGTAACTGTGAAATCGTTTCTTTTCATGGTGTCACATTTTTGTTGTTTTCCCCGGACACTCTGACCCACAATTTTTTTGTGTCAACAAAGGGTATAATATTTTTAACATTAAACAATCGTGGTATATTTTCTGAGAACCACACAAAAAATTGGACATCAAGAAAATTAATGATTCCAAATTACATTTATTTACCTTAATTTTTGACAATAATTTATCATCAACTTCAACATCTCTGCCTGCTTCATCAAACAACTTAAACCTGAAAATTAAATATTAGACAAATCTTGTAATAAATATTGAACCAATGTTAATTTACTTAGTTTTTGTTTCATAATTAATCATATACAATAAAACCTCGATTCATCGCCACCATTTGTTCAGTCAAATTTTGGCATTATAAAGGGGTTTGGCAATAAATCGAGGGAGGTTCATAAAGAAAAACATAAACAAAATGGATTTTGGGACTTCAAAATAGTGTGGCGATAAGCGAGGTGGCAAAGTTATCGAGGGGCATTATAACAAGGTTTTACTGTATATTTCTCATTATTATATATGCCAATAAATGCGTTGCATAGAAATTAAACGATACATCCCGAGGTGTTAGCATGCATAAAATATAGATATTTGCACGCTAACTTTGTTCCAGTCCGAGGTTTCACGAATCAATTTTTTCATACTGCACGCTTCTTCACATGATGCTGTCGTTTATGATGTCATACGATTGTTAGTACATGGCTGAAGATGTCATCGCTGTGTTGTTGTTATATTGCACTTGTTCTTATATCTATTTACAAGAACTAGTGTAATATTTATGTACTGTACGACAAATGGTATTTTAGATGAAATACTTGGCGGTAGTTTGCTATATAACAAATAGCAAGCTAGTGCAAATGTCGAGTCAACTCGGGACAATATTTCACAATATCAGCTATTGTCGCCCTTCAAAGAAATTTCTCTCATAGCGATTGGTTAACTTGCCGGGGTACATGGAACTATGTTCAGAAATCTGCCGGGGTACATGAACGCACGCGACGTTTAGCGGTAAAAGGGAAGTAACTCGTACATCTCTGACATCTAGTTACGGTAAACAAAGATGGCGACAACGTACGTAAGTCACACAAAATACGAAATGGAAGTTAAAAAGATCCAACTGGTTACGCTTTGAAGGGTGACAAAAACGTTATACAGGGCTTTGGCAGGTTACACGGCCCCATGTACCCCATCAAAGATGAATGTACCCTTCGCCTGCGGCTCAGGGTACATAAATCTTTGACGGGGTACATGGGGCCGTGTAACCTGCCAAAGCCCTGTATAACTTATAATAACCCTATATTATTAAATAATTGGGTAGTTTAATTGATCACTGATTATGAAATCCCCAACTGAATCCCAAGTGCTACACATATTTAAATGTGGTTCATGTATTTGATCAAGCGTATCAGATCCCTACTGTAATGCATGTTTGCGGCTTTTTTAGTACACTTTCCCACAATCTCACAAATCAACATCGCAGACCATGTGCATTCAATCCAATATAATGTTATCAAGCCAACATGTAGAGATCACAAAAAACCAGAACCCTTCCGCACATGCAGGTGTTGGTTAATCTTTTTCGGGCTGGGATGAAAAGAGTAGAGTAGTGTGTGCAATTAAGTGATGAAGTTTTAAGTTTTAAGCCCCTGTAAAGATTCTTCCACTTGCATTGAGGCAATCAGTTCTCAAATGGTGGAGGAAGCCAGAGTGTTAGAAAAAAACCTAATTACATTCGGTAAGTGAACTGACAAACTTTCCCCAACTAGGATCTCTCCAGAGTGGGATTTTCAACCTAAGTGGTGAGAGGCACTGTGATCCATTAGTGTGTGCTTTAGACCACTTGGCCACCGATGCTCCCTGAAAGGCTAATAAGTGTATATACAGATTCAACACTTACTAAGTCTTCTAATATATTCTCCTGCCACACTGCTGATAGTTTCTCCATTAGTTAATGCTCTAGTATTGCCCTTTTCTTCTTCCTGATAATAGACTTCTATACTGGCGACTCGGCCACTAGGTAAAATCTTCAACTTCCGTTGTACTGCGGGCACATCTTTAAGTCCAGAGCCCTAAAAAGAATCAAAGTACTGAAAGAACTGACATCAGACAGGTACACTAGAAATACTAGTAATAAATAATATTGTTGTCTTTAGTTAATCATTATAAAAATGAAATGAATTACATGTATATGTATGTCATGTGTGCAAATTGTCAAATCAGTGCTTTCCTTAAGAAGAGGCAACAGGCCGTATTGCCTGGTTAAACAAGTCTTTTGGCTGGTTCAAATTTGATTTTTTTTTTCACTTCTGTTATATAAACCTTCTTTGAAAATTAATTCTTTGGCAATTTTGTCCTGTTGAAATCCTTAAACATGTTAAAGAGCCTTTTATTCCAAAACTTTGAGAAAATACTGTTTTCATACTTCCATAACAAGATGAAAAATTATTTCATATCTTATAATTCAATTCATAAAAATTTTCCAAATCAAATTCAAATCTCTGTAGGTTGTCCATAATAACATAATGTCACTAAGAACCAATCCATTCATGCAAACGTAATAGATAAGATCTGATCAATCAAAATGCCTGACACAAAGAAGAATTGAATTATAATTTGATATCAAAATTAATTTCTGTAAGTGATTGTGTCTCATACGGAATGTCCTTTATTTTTTCATAGAGACAGATTTAAAAGTCAGAGAAATCCAATAAATGCAAGTTGTTTGTGTGATCTGTCTCAACAAGAACGAGACCGGGAAATCTAGCACTGGTAACATAGCTAGATTTCCTGGTCACTGATGAAAGATTCTATTACTATAAAGAATGGAACAATCTAGAGGATTAGTTCCGAATTCATTCGGAACATCCTCTGGATGTGAAATGATAAAGGCGACAACTTTCCCCTTTTTTGCCGCGTATTGTGGCATCCTGGGGAAGAAGGTGAAGCCGCCTATAGATTTTGCTAAAAATTTCTGAGTTTATGGAGTCTAATGCGATCTAGCTATCTAACTATCTTAATTTTTTGGGCAAAATATGGATCACGCTTAATTTTTGGGTCAAAAATGCAAAAATTGATTTTTCAGAAAACAATCAAGTTTAACGCACTCCTGTTCAATAACCGTTCATTGTACGAAAAAGTCGTCCATTAACCGAAAAAAGTTTAAGATCTTGCGAAAAAAACGGTATTTTTATATTTTTTCTATCTTGTACACAAAATCCACAATAAGTGTTTAAAGTCGACAAATCATAAAAATAAAAAAAAATCCGCGAACCGGCACGTGCAGACTGGGGGAATGAATTTTCTCAAAAAACGCACTCATTTCTTTAGTTATCAACTTGAAAGTCGGTCAAAATATATTTTAAAGTATTAAGAAAATAACGGTATTCTTATATTCTTTCTATTTTATGCAAAAAATGCAGTATTAATGTTTAAATTCAACCCTGTCTTCCAATATACAAAAGTCCGCCGAAATGCACGTGGTAAATCGTACGATTTCAATGACAAGGTCAACAGAGTTCATTGCGTCACTCAACCAATCAGCGTTCGGCGTCTTGAGATATCTACACAAGAAGCCATTTTGTTTATAGATAAAAAAACGGCGGTCTACTTGAAAGTGTACATATATGCGATAAACTGACGATTATCTGGGTTGCAAAAGTCTGTTGAGGGTGCGCTTAGAAGAAATAGCAATGTTAGTTCTCCAAGTCAACGGCGGAATATACGGGATCAGAAGCTGGTTATGGAAGATTGATTTGATTGAAGACGAAGTCAGGTGAGTCAGAATACAATTTTGCTTGTATGAAAACATCGTATAATAACTAGACAATTGATTATTCTGAGTACTAAGCTGATTATGATTCGAAATGACGACAAACTCATAGGCAGATCAAAGAATTTAAAGGGGGGGGAGTTTGTCCATGACACGTGCGATTCCAAATCGGCTTATGACAATATGGCCCATAACAAAGTCGGCCCGTAACCAAATTGACCCATGGTGTAATGTAATTCAAAACATGCGTTCATCATAATATTCCTCCTGGGTGATTTTTCAAATTTATATAATTCAATAATTAAAAACCGTGGTATTTCCCGACCTCCTCCGACCGCCTGTACACGACACTACGAGCCCGTTATTTCTCGCGATTTACAGGGGTTATTAGGTCAATATTTGGTCAGAATGTGTAAAATATGATATATTTTCATTCCACAAATTATTTTTATGAAAATTGCTATTATAGATGAATTAATGAGCAATTACGTAATTGTATTTTTGAGGACAATAATTCAAATAATCTGCAATCCCCAGGTGAAATTCGGTCATTGTATCCCAAGCCAGTATTACACAATCTGTAGTCAAACACTGTGGTAGCTCAACTGCTCAGTATATGGGAGGTTGTGGATTCAAACCCCATCTGGGTATGATCTATACTTTAAAATAAGTGAAATGAATTTGTGAGTGTTCTTTCGCCAAGTATTCAGCATTTAGAAATGAAGGTCCTTGAGAAGAGACCTTTCAACTGATTGCAATCATCTGTGTCATAGCAGGTGTGGCACATAAAATAACTTTGCTGTACCCTACCCTGAGCACACATTAAAGGTAGAAATTTCTGCCACTTTACCTATAGCTGGTGATGTCTCGATATAATAAAAATATTATTGACTAAGACGTAAAATACCATTTAATCAATCAATCGTTCCACTCTTTCAGAGAGTACAATGATAAATCTGCATGTTTTTCAATTGTTCAACTGTGCGTTTATTCATTCTAATTTTTTATATTTTTATGTACCTGATTTATAATTTAATCTGATAATTTTTTTTTATCGCAATCAAATTCTATCCTGGAATAGAATGCGTTGCTTTGTGGTCCGTTTTAATTTTCTGTTGCAGCTTTGAAGATTCATCGACTAAATCCACCTATCAATACAGCTGGATTGGATGTCAGCAATTTGATAGCCTGAAACAGGATCTTGAAGAATCTTGACTGTGAAGTAATTAAATGTAAACACCATTACTCGACCCCATCAAGATAAGTAATAGAATCTTAACGGGTATGAAGCATCAATACTTAACTTCACTATCTCTTGGTATAAGTGAAAAAATCTTGTCTGGGAAGTAAAACACCATTTCTAGACTCCCATCATCTCAGAACTGACCGTCTCAATATAAGTGAAAGAATCTTGACTTGGGTGTAAATAGTTTTAATCCATTGCACCATTCCCGAACTGATCGTCTAGATACATGCCAGTATAATATAACTGGTTTTTATACCCCCGCTTAAAAAGTGGGGGGTATATACGGGTAGTGATAGGGGTGTCCGTTCGTCCTTCCATTACACCTTAGGGTACCTACATGTGTATCTCTTATTCGGAACTCCTCCTAAACCCTTCAATGGATTTTCATGAAACTTTCACACAATCTTTGTGATAGAATGTAGATGTGCACTTCCTATTTAAAAATTTGATCCGATGGATCTGGGATTTGGGAGCAGGGGGTATTTTTCGTGAGCTTGTGGCTCACAGTTTTTCTAGTTCTTGACTAAAGTCAAGAGTATTTTCACTTATATCAAGGCAGTTATATTGTGAATGATGGAGGAAACTGGAGTGCCAAGAGAAAACCACAGACCTTTGGAAAGCAAACCAACAAATTTCTCACACTAAGATGTATTAAACCAACATGGCCTTACTGGCGTAATGGTTGCTAAGTGGTAAATACCTTTGTGAACAGAAAAGATACTCGAAGACAAACGCACATGGAAAACCTATACTTTGAATCTGGGCCCTTCCCATACTAACAGAATGCTTTGGCATTGAGCTACCTGGTCACCTGTCGAGCACAATCCCCCACACCTTAATCGATCGATTGAATGAGTTTTTCCTAGTCTAGAATATTTCACTTATATCAAGACGTCGCCAGGTCTGTTTTAAACATTTGTCAGTTTTGACAGGCAAGTACTGTAGATACAAGTACCAACCTAACCTGGACACCCCATGTAGACAATGTGTCATTTTGATATGTAATTGAAAGTCATGAGTTCAAAGGTCAAGGTCATAGAGAAATGGTTAATTATCTGGAAATTATCAATTTTTTATACATACATGTGTATATAGGCATGTATATTGGATTGTCATAGGTATTTGTACAACATTCAGTTTGAGATGTAAATGAAGGTCATGAGTTCATAGGTCAAGGTCATAGATACAAAAACTATGTAAATTGTTAATTATCTGGAAATTTAAAGTTTTTATATAGGCATGTATATTGGAATATTGTAGGTATTGATACAACGGTCATTTTGCTGTAAGGGTGAAGGTCATTGATTGAAAGGTCAAGGTCACAGATGCGAAAGTATACTGAAATGGTTAATTGTCTGGAAAACTATAAATTTTTGTACATGCATGTGTGAATCCTCTAGATTGTTCCATTCTTTCCCGCGAAACCCCTCAAGGTGTCGCCATACTAGTAATTCTACCTATCAGCTTAATTGTTTATTGATAAAGAATGGAACAATCTAGAGGATAGTGACGAATTTATTCGGAACATCCTCTGGATGTGAAATGATAAAGGCGACAACTTTCCCCTTTTTTGCCGCATATTGTGGCATCCTGGGGAAGAAGGTGAAGCCGCCTATAGATTTTGCTACAACTTTCTGAGTTTATGGAGTCTAATGCGATCTAGCTATCTAACTATCTTAAATTTTTGGGTAAAATATGGATCACACTTAATTTTTGAGTCAAAAATGCAAAAAATGGATTTTTCAGAAAACAATTACGTTTAACGCACTCCTGTTCAATAACCGTTCATTGTACGAAAAAGTCGTCCATTGACCGAAAAAAGTTTAAGATCTTGCAGAAAAAACGGTATTCTTATATTTTTTCTATCTTGTACACAAAATCCACAATAAGTGTTTAAAGTCGACCCTATCATCCAAAATAAATTTAACGTACCGTTTTGAATTCGTACCCATAATAAAGTAACCAATTCTTTACCAAATTATTGGTAGGTTTGGCACTTATCCGTTAGGTCTGTGTTAAACTTTTGAGTGGCAAGTTCTGTGGATGAGCTCTACTAATAGAAATCCTCTAGATTGTTCCATTCTTTCCCGCGAAACCCCTAAAGGTGTCGCCACACTAGTATATATCCTACCCATACTTGCCTACACTTGAGACTAGGAGTAATTTTGGGTAAATTTTGAACGCAAGTTTGACAAAACATAGTTATTCTGTATAAAACTCAGGTTTGAATTGTTTCTGTCCTCATTTTAATTTGCAGCTAAAGATCATTTTAAAAACAAATGTACAATACTAGATCACCATCTTGACCACTTGAAGAGTATTTACACTTTGCTCTTTGCTCATATTGAATTGGAAGAAGTTGCCATTTCACTACATACACAGACTAGAAAAGGGTTTCTACTCAAATTTCCGGAAATTATCAGATTTTAGTCGTAAGTTTTAACTGGCAATCGTAAGTTGGTAATTTTAACTTCAAAATCGTACAAATAACACCAAATCGTAAGAGTAGACATACTTCCCTACCCTTCCAACAACATGTATAAGTCTTACCAGTAACTCAAATTTGGCTGTTATTGACTGAGCATCTTTCATCTTCTTTATAAGAATAGATTCACCTGTCAATATCCCCGAGCCAACATCAGAACACAACAATGTGTAGGTCGGCAGTCCGCTACTACCAGTAAACTGAAATAAGTAAGTGTTATCAACATTGGCATGGTATGTCATAAAGCAGTTTTGTTAATTTTTATATTTGTACTGGAAAGATTTGACTAATATAATACAGTGCAGTCATAGTTAACTACGTGTTGTAGTTAAAAACCAAGAACTCAATCAGTTAAAAACTAGAACTGTCTCTTGAGAGCCAAATACCCTAACCCCCCACCCAAACATTTAATGTTTTCCTGCAACCTTGACCTTTAGGATAAGACCTTGGTTCAAGGTCATGACACACCTTTGGAGCATGAAGATTATTCATGTGAAGTTTTATGACAGTTGTCCAAAGCAGCTATGAGATATGGCCCGGATATTGATTTACACGGACAAACACAGTCAGATGGACAGACAGACATGGTGATTCCTATATACCCCCCTCAAACTAGGTTGTGGGGGTATACAAAACTTGGTACAATTTATTTATTCTGCAATATACTACAAACTAAAGGCTAAAACTACTGTAGATTAACTTTTTTATTGTGAGAATTTATTGGTGTGTAATTTTGTGAGTAATCTTGGTCGCAAATTCAAATGTCACACGAATATTTCAAGAATCGCGAAATTTAAAAGCCAAATTGAAAAACATGCCGACAACAAACTATGACCTTGCAATTTTTCAAAGTTTTTATGACCTTGACCTTGATGACCTAAATTTGGTACGAGGCACACCGTCTTTCCATACTATATATCTCTTGTGAATATCACTTTGCTAGCTCTTTTTATATGCGGACACGGATTCTGGGACATATTGGACATGGATAACCCTATATGCCCCAGCCATAATCATGACGGGGCCATAAAAATCTAAGTTAAGGAATGATTGGGAAACCGGGGCCTGTATTTTGACATCCTAAAATCTATTTCTTCTACATGTATGTTTTTCTTTATACATGCAAGTCTCTCTTAATACATTGTATTTCACCAAACCCCTTTTTAAAGCCAAAATTGACTGAACAAATGGTGGAAATGAATCAAGGTTTTAACATAGTTCAGCGCTAAGTTTTTTACATGTATGTCCTATACACACCTTACACTGGACTTGTGATTTTGCAGAACTTGTTAAGTTTCCTGATTCATCATGGATTTCTACGCTGTATTGCGGAGCCGTTCCATTTTCAATTTCTAGTTCCTCCTCCGGCTTAATCATGAGTGATCTAGGTGGACCTGTTAATAAATACCATATCATTTAACAGATCATATACATGTATATCAACAAGAGTCCCAAAAGGTCAATGATACAACAAACTTATTAACAATACTGTGATGATGGCCTTGATACGTCTAGGCTTGCAATATCCCTGGGTCAACATTTCATTTGTAAGCAGCTTGCTTGATTTATAAAGTTCCCGTAGTGGAAAAAGCTCTACCTTAGCGTACTAATTGGGAAACAAATACATCATAAGCAGGAGAAGCAGGTATATTGCTGGATAGAAAAGGAAAGTTGCGAATAGAAAAATTTAAGTCATAATGTTTGACATACAGTTTTAAATGTAGCCTTTCGTGGGGGTCATAATTCAGGTATAAGTCTAAATATAAAGCAGAACTTGAGGAATCAGTCGTGTCTTTTATTTCAAGCTCACTAGGATTGATGACATTCTTATAGTCTCCAAATTTAGGATTGTTAAGAGACAGAACATCATCTATATATCTGTATGTGGAGTAAAATAATTTGGAGAAAGTCTTCTCTCAAGATTTAAACAAGGTTCTACATAAATTCTGCTACATAAGAATAAAGAAACAAATCAGCAAGCAATGGTGCACAGTTTGTACCCATTGGTATACCGATTGTTTGCTGGAAAAACTATATTACCAAACACAACAATTGTGTTGTCTATCAAAATATACCAACATTTTGTTGATGGTATCTTCAGTATAAAGTAAGTTAGCGATAAAATATTTTATTTAGTTGACATGTATATTCACAATTTGGTAGGTCCGAGTGTATCCAAGAAAACAACGGAAATTGATGAGTTTATGATATACATGTCTCTGCTGCCCGACCATTTTACTGAAAATTTTGCCTAGAATAGATACAACACCCATAGATGCATTAAGTATATATATTTTTACCTGGTAACAATCTTATCTTCATGGACTGTGAGTTTTCTATACCTTCCATCTTAACAACCAACTGGAAACTCTAAAATATAAGCAAAGATATATAGATGTCAAAATTAATTATCACAGTGGACACCTGTTATAATGCCATGGGCATACACCTGTTATGATGTCATGAGCATACTTCATCAAGTTTCGTAATTATAACCTGGAGACTAGAAGATAATTGACGGATCGCCGGTCATGCCCACAATTTCCAACAAAGGCCTGGCATGCTTGTATGACACTCAACTCAAAAGGAACGAAAATTTGGCCCGAGTTGTGCCATTTAATGATGCCACTGACACTAGTACATTAATTTATAAGTTGCAGTGACGCTGCTTTGGTATCATGATGGCACCCAGTGTCTGAACATAAAAGGTATGGTCTGTGATACATCAATTGTCAACTGTACAAGTAAACATTGTTCATTTATGGTGGTTAATTTCGCAATTTCGTCATCCTGATCATTTCCAGTGATGGGTATTTTTGTGATTTTTCCATATATACCTGTACTTCCGACAGGTAATATGTTTTACAGGGTTCGTACAGACATTTGGACTCTAAATTTAAGGACTTTTTAGGGTCTTTTCGGGGTCTTATTTGCAAATTTAAGGCCTGATCAGATGGACAATAAAAATATTGATGTAAAGGCAATTAAATCAATAAAACAATTACTTACATGTCTTGGCGTTTGGTTGGGCCAGGTACCTTTAAATTGCCCATTTCAACATAACTTATTTATTAATTTATTTATATCAGTCTATTTGCAACCACTTAATATCAAAATACAGACACCCAACTGGCCAAATTCAAGGGCTTTTTAGGGCCTTCAGGATAAATTCAAGGGCTTTTTAGGGTCAGACTTGTTTTTAGGGTCTTTTTAGGGCAAACCTCAAAATTTAAGGACTTTTCCAGGCCTGTACGGACCCTGTTTTACTTTTCATATGGAAAATTCTTTTTGCAATATTTTCTTGTTTACCAAATTCCTGAAAATTACCCCATGTAAAAATGATCATGTGATCAGTATATTACCGTAACCATTTTATTATCTTTAGCTGTGATTGGTGATTAAAGTACTTTCAACTTTGCTGTGCCCTGGGTATCAAAATTCATGCCATGATATGATATTAGATCTACTGTATTTTGCACAGATGAGCTAGAAGCTTTCATACTCACACTCTTACTACCACTTGAGTTCACAGAGCCAACTTTCCCTTTAGCTACAACTCCTTTCACAAGCAAGTTATTCCCCTTGATTTGAGTTCCTTCAAATGTAAGTTCAAGTCCACTGAAAGAAAAAGAATATTTGAGTTATTGTTAAAATATAACTAGAACTGTCTCTTGAGAGCAAAATACTCCGTCCCCAACATCTACAAGGGTTTAATGTTTTCCGGCGACCTTGACCTTTCCAATATGACCTTGGTACCAGGTCATGACACAAGATCATAACCATGAAAATTATTTATGTGAAGTTTTATGACAGTCGTCCAGAGCAATTACGAGATGTGGCTAAGACACAATTTTATAACGACAGACAGACAAAGGCTGGCCTGGCGATTCTTATTTACTCCCCTTAAACATGTTTGCAGGGGGTATAACAACTGTTTTAGTTAAAACTTTGTGGGGGCGGAGCTCACTTTTCTGTCCGACCACATACAGACACCCACATATTGGACCTGTTATGCAGTTATATGTATTTCTGTGAAATGCTCAAACAATAGATAAGCACTTATACACTAAAAATAAATATTATTGCAAACTATAAACTATAAAAGTGAGTGATTTTTCTACAATTGAACAGAAAACCATATGTGATTGTATCAAGTAGAAATCGGTCAAAATCTCCACGTCAACATTTTCAGTATTGTGACGTAACAGTTAGAAGAACGACGTCATCATTATACCGCGATCATTGCCGTGAAAACAGGTACCTGTGCGCCTTTATCAACAAAACAGTGCTCAACATCGAGACAGATATTTTATACAATAAGCAAATGAATACTACATTTATACCGCATGTGACTGAAAAATTGTACTTGACTTAAGATTCGTATATTGTTAGAATTTCCGATATTTTTTGCAAATTCAAGTAGTTTTGCGCGCATTTACAATTGGGTGATACGTAAATAGCTACGCCATAAATGACATCATAACTTTGGTATTCGTTGAATTTTTAAGTAAAATTTTGTAAAAAGACAGAGAATGATTTTTTAAATATTTTAAAGACAAAAAATATTTTTGTGACGATTTGAGATTTCAGCCAATTTCTACTTGATACAATCACATATCATGAATTCTTGCACCCCAGATAGAAAAATCCATAAAAATTGCGGTGCAAGATATCTCCATCTTGTACCCCCCTGTGCAAGATAGCCTACACACCGTTTTTCCCGCAAAATTTTATCAACAAAATCAGATGTGTATCGAAGGTTGAAATTGATTTTAAATTGAAAAATTGTAATTTTTGATGCAAGAAATAGAATCAATCACTACTTGTAGTGCCAGACAAGGAAATCTCAACCCTCGTTCTAATATATTTGGTCCAGAACTCGGCAAGCCTCGTTCTGGACCAAATATATTAGAACTCGGGTTGAGATTTCCCTATCTGGTGCCACAAGTTGTGATAGATTCTATTATTCTATCATACATGTCTGTTCCTTTACATGTAGAAAACATTGAAAATTGAAATTTGAAGTATCTTTAAAAACTTCAGCCTAGTTTCAGTGGTCCACTGATTATTTACCTAGCTTCTAATACTGGTACAGCTTTAACCAATGGCTTGGTAGGATTGTTAAACTCATCCTGGAATTCTAGTGGGATCTGGAACGGAACACCAATGTGAAATGGTCCATCTAACATACCAACTGTAAACTTTTCTGGTTCTGCCTCTGTTAAATATAGTTTAAAAAAAATCATTTCTGAAATTGCAGCTCAGTCATTAGAGTACTTGCTTGGCATGTACATGTAGGAGCTTGAGGTTTGACCAAGACCTGGTTGGGCCTAATCAAGATTTGAAATAGGTATTGTTAGTCAGTTTTTGGGGTTTTTTTTCTTTTGTGCTAAGCTTGGTAGGCATGACAAGTTAAAGAATCTTCAGTGCCCTTTCTGTCACTCACCTATAAGTGCATTAAGTTGTGATGTCTTGATATAAGTTAAATATTCTTGACTAGAACTTAAAACCCCATTCAATGAATGAATGAATGATATCTTGTTATACATGCATTATACTGTAACAGGACAAAAACAACTTGTTATACAGTCAAGCCTGCCTTAATGGCCAACTGCTCATAAAGGCCAGTAGAATTGTATCCTGATTGTTCTTTATTCTTATTATTTGAACCTGCATATAATTCACCTGTCCATAAAGGCCACCCAATGGAACCAGTAAAGGGTTTGATTGTAATTACTTAAATACACATCTCTTGTGGGTTATTATGAAGATATGAAAGCTGTGAAATATTGGGTGGATGTGATGGTCATGTTTTCATGATACAAAATGTATTAAGATGGCAAAATTAGGACAGACTAATATGGACATACCTGTTACACAGAATTTGATTTTATGTGATGGAAGTTCTTTGCCTGCATATGTATTAGCACCACTCTCATTCAGAATAACTTGGATTTGTAGAGTGTGGTTTCCTAAATTCTTTATATTTTCTAAAAAAAAAGATTTAAAAATAAAAGTTATCTTACAATCAAAGGGGTCTATATTGGAGTATATTGCATTTTTGCAATTATTTCACTTAGCAAAGCCATGTTTTCATTTCTACATGTATATAATTTTTTCTTTCAAATCCACAATAATTATTTTTGTTTTAAGCGAGTGTCAAGGTAATTATATATAGTTAAAGTTAAAGTCTGTCCCGAGCCATTAGGCCCATCAGGCCGGAGCTTATCCCGGTTTCCGTGGCGTTAAGCAACTGAGAGTACAAGACTCTCCCCTGAATGGGACGCCGGTCCATCGCAGGGTTAACCCCCAGCATTTTGCTGGTACTCATTTATTTTTCAGCTGAGTGAACTGGAACAACATGAAATTAAGTGTCTTGCTCAAGGACACAACACATCGCCCGGTCAAGGGATCCAACCAACGACCTTCGAATCATGAGTCCAACGCCTTAACCACAAGGCCACGCGCTTCCAATTATATATAAGTTACGACTTAAAAGTTAATTCTGGTCATAAGACTAAGATGGTCATTTAAACATTTCTTAATTCAAAGTTAACCATGGACATTTAGTTTTGAAAAAGAGGGGAAAATCTTTGATGTACTTCATGATTATTGAGTAACATACAGAGAATCACATGTGTTAAAGAGTAATTTTAATCTGAGGCACAAATAGTATGGGTATGCTGTCAGAAAACACTTCAATTAATTCTTTCATTAACTGACTTAAGAAATTGAGTATACCTGTATTTTAAATTAAGTTTTTCGAAGTGAAAGTCAGGTTTTAACATCAGAGTTTTGTGTTTATGAGAGGACTTGGTTTCTTTGGGGATTGTTACTAGGTAGCTAAGTGGAAGAAGGACAATGGGTGCAAGTGGGCAGGTGGGGGTACATGGATAAGTGACTTGGCAATTATTAATTTAAGTATACACTTAGCTAGATGAATAACAAAGTATTTAAATTGAGTAGGAAGCTTGAGAGAATAGTTAACAATTTTTGCACATGCTATTAACTGTTTTATATTTGTACATGCTTTATTAAGGAATATTTCTTTTCAAAAGCAATAGGCGTAGTTTTAATTTAGAGCATCAACTTTTTTATAAGCATACTAACTAAGTCACTAACATGTACACTTAAATTTAGCACAATTTTATTATAGCCGAAAGGACAGATGGTGAAAAGCGCTAAAATAAAATTGCCACTAAATTTTTTTCTGTTTACAGTAATACAAAAGTTACCCATTTTCCTGAACCAGTATGGCCAGTTCTTTCCATGCTGACTGATATGTGAGACCATAACTTCATCACCATGTGGAGCTGTAAATATCAAATGCAAACAAGTAAATTCAATGCCAAGGACCTCGTTTATTTTAAGTTCCCATCCGAAAGAACCGTGACTTTCATTTCATAATGCAGAGTGCTTGGTGAAAGAACAGGTCACCATGAACAGGAACCCATGACCTCCCACTTATGGAGCGAGCACTCTACCAACTGAGCTACTGCAGTGGTCGAAATTTCAAATTTGTGGAAACCTAGCAAAATGAAAGTCACGGTTCTTTCGGATGGGAACTTAAAATCAACGAGGTCCCGTGTCACGGTGGGCTTGGCACGCTAAAGAACCCTGCTGTATAATGCCATCAGCGCAACGCACAGGCAAAGTTTCTGCACCTTTGCCTTTAGCTGGCGACATCTCGATATAAGTGAAATATTCTTGAATGGGACGTTAAACACCATTACTCAACTCAACTAAAAATTCTTGTCTTCGCAAATTCTCCAAAAGTTTGAAGCAACATTACTCAACTCAACTCTTATTTAGAAATAAAAGTCACAGGGTCCTTTGGAACAGACCTTATAAATCAAAGCCCTGTGTCATAATAGGCTTGATATATCAAAGATCACTCCCTGCACTTTGCCATGAACACACATCAATGGTAAAAAAATTCTTGAACTTAACCTGGAGCTGGTGATGTAATGATATAAGTAAAATACTCTTGACTGGGATGGACGACCCCATTCAATCAATCATTATCTAGAGGTTCAAATATCTCAACTCTCAGACATGTATTGTGTACACAAATATACATATGTCAACATAAGAAAATTAAGTTTTTCAGAAAAATTAATAGATACAATATTTTTTTTTGTACATATTCATATCTTTATATATCATTACCAGTGTACTTACAATGCCATATAACTTTGAGTTCTACTAACAATTTTTTGGAGTTGGCTGCTGTTCCTGGTAGTTTGCTGATAAACTCCCGCTTTCTATTCAATATTTCTATTTTGATGGCACCTGTGTATTAAAAATTTGCAAATAACAACTTGCCATTCCATAAGTGTCCCAAAAACACACCTCGACTCGGAAATCCCTGACCATGATCAAAATATGAACAGCCAATCTACACCAACCAAAAATTGTTCCAATGAAATTTCATAAAGATCTGTTAAATAGTTTTTGAAAATACAGCCTTAAAGGCCACCTCTATATAAGGGCCACCTGTTTATAAAGACCAGTTAAACTGTATCCAAATTATTCTTTATTCATATCATTTGAACCTGTATATAAAGGCCATCTGCCCATAAAGACCACTTTTACTGGTTCCCTTGGGTGGCCTTTATAGACAGGTTTGACTGTAGTGGCAGACAAAAATTTGTTGGATGAAATGGAATAAACACTTAATCATGTTAATGTTCATCGACTTCATTCTGGGGCAGCAGTTCAAAATTATCTTTTGTAAAGAAAGGTCTAGGACCTTTTGTTTTGCCTTTACCATGTTTACTGTAAACATATTTAATTTCGTGTGTATTTATTTTCATGGTATAAGAAAAATCAGGCATATCTGCGTAGTTGAATTTTTGCATTTTCCAAATATGCACTAAAACACAATAGACACTTTATAATTTTTCGCTCGATAAACGACCGCGAAATAACCGAAAATTAGTACATCGTTAAAATATATATGTTTACAGTATTTTTGGCAGGTTCCATGTAAATTTTTGAAAGTTAAATATCGACACTGAGAAGTCTGTCTGTGTGCAATTATGTTATCATATAGAAAAAGAAATATTATCCTGGTAAAAACAGCAGGTCCATCAGACTTTTACATTTTAAATATCAAGGGACCCAATGTAAAATCAATAGGTCCCATACCTCAGACCTAAGGAATTTTAAACTCCTGTATCAGTTGTGTTTAAGAAAAAATGGGAGAAAGTAGAACAATATTTTCTCAATACAGAAAAGATGGACCAAAAAATTGAACTACTAACAGTATCTTTGGAGACTAGATTTTTTGTTTTTGGGCCAATGGTGCCAAGATCAAACATTGCTGATATTACCAAGTGAACTTCCCTTGTGACATGCATGATGTAAAAATATTTAAAACAGATTTACTGAAAAATTTTTAATGATTTTTTCCATGAATCTAGATTACACCATTTGATTTCTAATGGTGTTACATTTGTTGTTGTATGATTTTCAAAACTGGCTGATTATAATCTGAGAAAACTGAGAAATTTTGTTAATACATTTATAGATGAAATATATTAACCAATGAGAAAACAAATATTGTACCTATGGTTTTTCCAGCAGGTCTTTTTTCGTTCTGTTTTACTTCAAATCCTTCAGGCCAACTAATCACTAATGACGAAGGAAGTCTGCAAAAAAAAAGAAATTTTGAGAAATAAAGATCTCAGACAATCATGTTTCTCTTAAACAGTTTTCCAATAACACAGGAGAATTGTACAGAAAGATATACACCTGTTGAAATAGATTTTAATTTGGAACTACAAAATACTGTGGTGGTAATTGAGGTGGAACAGTAAATGAGGGACATCAAGGTGAAGTTTTATTGTATAACAACCACAGTTCCCTGCACAAGTCATCTGCAAATTCACCTGTAGCTGGCAATCTCTAGATATAAGTATTGAAAGGACATTATAATGAGGTTTTACTATATTGCGTTGATAAGAGAGGTAGCAAAGTTATGGTGGTTATTGAGGAACATTAAAGTGAAGTTTTATTGCATAACAATCACAGTCCTTACTGCACCACACAAGTTATCCACAATGTCTAATGTCTAAATATAAGTATTGCATGACATCATACTGATAATGAGATTTTTCTATATTGTGGTAAAAATTGAGCTGACAAAGTTATTGGGGGACATTATGATGGAGTGTTATTGTATAACAACAATAATCCTAATTCCTATGCACAAATTATTGGCAAATTCACCTATAGCTGGCAATCTCTAGATATAAGTATAGAATAGCATCATAAAGAGGTTTTACTATACTGTGATGATACATGAATCAGCATATTTATCAAGGGGCATTATAACAAGGTTTTACTGTATAAACATTATTGAGCAATAACTGCACTTCATAGGTTTTCTGCAACTTTGACTGGCATGTAAGTCAACACTTTCAGTAAACTTGAAAGTAGAAGACAAATTTCCTAAAGTAGGCAGGAAGTATGGAGTATTACACATGTATGTATTGCAAAACACATGTGAAAGTAGGCGGCAAAATTACAGTATATTTCCGTATATACGTCGCCCCAGTAGATACGTCGCACCCACCCCAGGTCAGCAAGCCCAGTATTTTCTAAAGGTCGTCTACATACGTTGCAGCCAAAAATTTGCCAGAGAACATTCAAGATTTGCTCGACAAGAACCATTGATTTTCAATTCCGTGAATGAAGAAACAATAGCTTTTACCGGTGTTATTTATTATTTTTCTTCTTAATAAATATTGTTTGAATAGCTTGTGTAAATTAAACAAGTATGTAGATATTATTTTTTACATGTATGGATACAAACGACGAAGATTGCCGTAACTTCCGGTTTGTCGATCTTCTAAAATGCCTTGAAAATTCGAGACAGATTATCAAAATATTTTAATGTCGGCTAGTTAAGTCGCATTGCATTTTAAAATATTAAAATTTAGTGAAAAAGTTGCGACGTATCTATGGAAATATACGTTAATCCAAATCTATGTAAGTAGCAGAGGACTTTTGTCACCTTGAGGGTTTTATTGAAACCACTTTCACATGTGTAAGTGATACATACTTGGCTTCCTCATCCTCTAGATTACGTTTAACCATCTGATGTGATGCCGTCCTGTCTAACTTAGACAACGGGACAATTTTAACTTCATCATATAAAGACCGTGGTTCCTGTCAATGAAAGAAAAATAAAATTTAGTTGCAAAAAGAATTATAATTCCATCATCATCTCCTCAAAATCCAAATGTGTGTAGTTTAAAACTTATTATTTACCCCTAAATCCTTTAGCCAAGACAAGTTTTCTTTTCTTTTTTACTCAAATTTGGGAAAAAAAAAACTAGAGCAGAGTCTTGAGAGCCAAAAACCCTGTCCCAAACGTTGCAGACTTGTAACATGTATGTCCATGATTTGTGGTCTTGCCCCTTGATTTATTCACCTGAATTTGGTATGCAACACATGGGCTGTTGTTGTTACTAAAGCCTTGTGCACCTTTAGCTATTAAAGTGGTCTTGATCCTTGATGAATGCACCTGAATTTGGTATGCAACACATGGGAAGGGGTGGGGTGGGGTTGTAACTAAAGCCCTATACACTTTCAGCCATTTAAGTTTCACTGCACATATATTCATATACCTAAAGAAAAGTAACAAGAGTGCCACTAGGCCAAGCAAGATGTGTGAATTTACATATTTGCCATGAAAATGATGATAAAGACTCGCAAATAAACATTATTTCAATATAAAAGGGATAGGACTGTAAGTGATATGCACAGAGTTACCTACTCTTCTGGCACACCAAATATATTCTGGCAATCATGCATATTAAAGTTAAAGTTAAAGTCTGTCCCGAGCCATTAGGCCCATCAGGCCGGAGCTTATCCCGGTTTCTGTGGCGTTAAGCGACTGAGAGTACAAGACTCTCCCCTGAATGGGACGCCGGTCCATCGCAGAGTTAACCCCCAGCATTTTGCTGGTACTCATTTATTTTTCAGCTGAGTGAACTGGAACAACGTGAAATTAAGTGTCTTGCTCAAGGACACAACACATCGCCCGGTCCAGGGATCGAACCCACGACCTTCGAATCATGAGTCCAACGCCTTAACCACTAGGCCACGCGCTTCCACTAATCAAGCATGTAGACCAGGTTTAATGAAAATATCCTAAACAGGTCAGACAGACAGACATACTGGATGGACACAGACAGACAGACAAAGATCTTACCATTTTACATCCCATCTAAAAACAAGCATATAAAAATTACCTGGAATATCTCAATGTCGCCTCCTGTAGCATACACATCGCCATCATGTTCTCCGTATAAGAGAAACTGTTTAATTGTTCCTAACAGTACTGGCATGGTTCTGGCTATTCTTATCTATAATAAATAAAACAAATCAGAATTCAATTCTTGGTCATGGCATTTGTTGTCTTTGCTAAGATGCTATTTGACTTTCTGGTCACTTAACAGATTTTTTTACCCGATTAAAGCAATACATATACATGGACATGTATAGATTTCTTAACAGAAAATACTACTTCTCATGAAACAAGTGGTCTATTGACCTTATTAACTTTCCAAGCTACATTACTATATTTCCACAAATTTAAAATCATTTACAAATTTTGTGAAAATATTGTCCTTTTTATAATTTTTCACAAATTTGCTAAAATACATTTAGGTTCCTTTTTGAAAGATTTCCCAGCAAAAAGTAGCCAATGATGATTTTGGCCACCAGGAATGGAAACATAGCACTTATCTGAGAACAGTAGATTAGGAATTTTTCGCGTCATCTAATTTTCGCGTGAACGCACTTTAATATTTATTCGCGTATTTTAATATTCACGTGATCGAGACTCTGTAGTTTTAATTTGAATTACTGCTTATTTTTTGTGTAACTTTTAATTTCACGACTCGTTTCACTAGCGATTTTACGCCAAAATAAAATGATCGTGAAAATTTCCCAATTTACAGTAGTCCAATGGTCTTGAAAATGCTGAATTTAATTTAGTAACTTTTTTTAAGATGAATAAAATTTGCAAACAAGTGCTACATGTACTTTCTTAATCCAGAAATTATAAATACATGGTGTGCTGTCGAAAAATCATGGGATTTAAGAAATTTGTAGTGTGCATGAACCGACAGATTCATTTACGTACACAATGGGAAGATCAAAATTGACTTACCTAAAGGAGACTATTGAAAGACAACTTCACCCCCCCCCCCCAAAAAAAAAAAAAAAAAACAGTTCAAGATTAGATTCTTTCAGCATCAAAAGACTGCACAGGTATACAATTGAATGGATAAATTCAGCTGCCATAATCTACATTGTTTATCAACCAAATTTTTTTTAGATTTAGGGTAGCAGACCTGAAATCCACAACATTTCAGAATTTGTTCATTCACACATACCATTTGCCCTTTCTTGTAAGTTTTGCCGTCCCATTCCACTTGATCAAAAGAGCCCCAGGGAGTCTGTTTGGCTTTTGGCAGGTCATTTCTTACACACTGGCCTTTATAACCACTGAAGAAGATTTGTTTGTCGCATTGTTCATGGCATTCCTTTAACCAAGTCAAAAACTCACGTTCAATTGTTGTTCTTTTTTCCTGAAACAAAAAATACTTATTTTGAGAATAGAATGCTATAAGTATGGTAAGATGCTTTTATGTCATCATCCCACCCCCAAAAAGAAGTTGGTTTGGTGAGGCCCTTCCGACACCTCAGGAATAGTTTTAGAAAATATTTCCAAAATAGGAGATGCAAATCATATAAATCCGATATGTACAAATGCCTTGCAATTTTTTTTTTAATTTTGGAAAAATGTCATAGGAGTACATAATCTATAAACCCTTCACATTTTTTTAAACAAAAAAAAAAGTTCCACAAGGAACAATTTTAAGAAAAATCCTCAAATGGCACAAAAATAGTAGGTACACATCACTGATGGTGATACATGTATGTGTAAGACCCTTTTCAACAATTTCATTTAATTTGGAAAAAGTTCATATGAGTTACAGATTACACAAACTATATGTTTGCATCATTGAAAAAGATGGACAGATAGATGGAAGAGTAGACAGATGAAGTCAAGCAATCACTTCAACTGCTTCTGCCTCTGGAGAATTCCTAATATATCTAGCCACCTAATATATCAAAGGAACAAATTTCTTGTACAGAAGGCCCCTGATCATGATATTTTGTCACCCTTCAAAGAAATTTCTCGCATAGAGATTGGTTAACTTGCTGTGGTACATGGAACTATGTTCAGAAATCTGCCGGGGTACATAAACGCATGCGACGTTTACCGGTAAAAGGGAAGTAACTCGCACATCGCGGACATCTAGTTGCGGTAAACAAACATGGCGACAACATATGCAAGTCACCCAAAAAAACAAAGTGGAAGTTAAAAAGATCAAATTAGTACCACTTTGAAGCATGACAAAAATGTTAAACAGGGTTTACGGCAGGTTACACGGCCCATGTCCCACTTCAAAGATGAATGTACCCTTTGCCGCATTACAATTAGGGATGTCAACTTGGATGATAATCACTAATCGGTTAATCGAAAGTCTTTCCGATCAAGTACTCGAGTATTCGTTAAACATGTTTATCTCTTTAGTGATAAAATCAAGATTTATTATTTACGAAACAAAATAAATTTATTTACATAAATTGATGGCCAATAAACATTTAGAAAACGTGACAAATTTACAATCAAGAACAAAAAATAAATGTTACTAACTTTTATATACAATATGAGCAGATCTTTAGCTCAAGTCAAAGTGATTAATAATCTAAAATACCCGACAGTTCTTAACTGACAATATTTGGCACTTACAAAAAACAATACAACGAGAATTCCATAAGTAAAATTGTAACTGGTTAGTGATTTTCCGATCGAGTACTCGTTGACAACCCAAATTATAATATAACCGCTAGTTTATACCTGCATGTTTTGAATTCTTGAGTATGCTGTATTCTTCTCTTTCAGTTTCATCTCCAGATCCAGAAATGTCAGTTTGTTAGTGCTGACTTGAAAATGATCATTTGTAAACAGGATACCCGATACTCTAAAATGTCATAAACAAAATTAATGTGTATCATGAGATACAGTTATAGGCAAACATATTTCAGATTTATCATGCCATTTTGAGAAAGTGACTTTGGGATGAAATTTGTGAAAAATCAACCAAACATAATCAATACTGTACTGTATAATGCTTATATTTCGCTGTGGTTTTATTTTCGCTATATTCACGGTCAAGTGTATTCCCGCGAAAATAAAACTGCCTCGAATATACAATGGAATTACCAGCCTATTAATCTTCCTAGTCATTTTCCTTAAATCAGATAAGACTGCGAAAATTTGACACCGTGAATACACTAGTCATCGTCAAACCGTGAAAATAAAGCAATATACAATATTATGGGGAAAAAGAACATACTCATTTTGACATCTTTAAAAGATAATCTTGCAGTATTTGGTATTTAATGATTTTTGTTATACATGTATCAAACTGTAAATGAAAGGAAAAAATATTTGCGTTATAATCCAGGGATTTATCAAGGGTCTATTTAGGGCCGAAGTTCGGCCACTTTCCCAAAGGAAAAACATTGATTTTTTCCCAAAACTGGCTGAAAAAATTCCCAATTAGAAAATTGTGTTGTTTTTAAATGAAAAGTGATCATGAGAATTATAAATTCCCGGTGGCTGAAAGTAACGATTCCAGTTCTGGAGATGAAGAGGTCAGTGATTTAATCATTAATGGCATCAAAAATGATGTCAAGGTTTTCCCAAAATGAGCCAAAAATTGATAGTTTTTCCCAATTTTTAGTTTAGGGTCTTTTCCCAAAAGACCCTGATAAATCCCTGTAATCATAAAGTAGATGTACATGCATACAAGCAATGCTGAAATATGGGTTTTATTAAATTTTTTTGCAAAGTAAATTGTGAATATTTACCTACAAAATTTGGAAAAAATATACTTATACACTGTTTTGCATGGTAATGGGTTCTTTTACCAGACCTTGTAAGTGAACATTGAAAAATCAAATATGACACGTAATTTTGGTCGTATATTAAAATCAGATTTTTTGTGTCATTTACAGCATACAGGATCTTAGTGAGAGATGCTATGGACAGTGAGCCAGCACATAAGACCACACAACATTTGTACCAGAGTAATAAAAAATCTTCATACCTATTGTAACAGTCAAGTGGAATGTTTTTGGTCTTTTTTGGTTCTGCACACCATTCAAAACTGTAAAGAAAAGACAAAAAATATTATTATACCTCATTCAGTGTATGTGACCTTCATTAGCAGGTGGCCTTTATAAACAAGTTCAAATAATATGAATAAGGAACAAGTGGGATACAATTCTACTGGCCTTTATAAACAGGTAGTGCTTATATAGAAGTGGCCCTTAAGGCAGGTTGGACTGTAGTAGCTTTTTTACAGACCTCTTCATGTTCAATGAAGACACATGGTACTGTGCTAGCTTTCAAAGTCAAAATTTGTAGATTTTAACTGCACTCTGGCATCGGAAAGTTTCTAAGATGATTCAGAAATGCCATATCCATAAGTCTTATCTAAAATCTTGCAAACCTTGACATCAGTTACATCAAAAATCACTACAAACTTACTTTTCTATAAATGTGTATGGAATTAACCGTCCATTCCAGTAACATTCAAATATTGGACGTCGTCCCCTGGCTGGTCGGTCATTGATGGCGTAATCATGATCATCAAATGTCTCTGGCTCCACTATTAATTAAATGTACATGTGATATACAATATTAAATCATTAATTACCTGAACAGTTGTAACTCGATTCATTGACATTATTTATTCAGTCAGAATTGACGTATCGCCGGCCACGCCCACAATGTTCTGTCAAATGGCCGGATGCTTGATTTACACGCAAAAAAGAATGAAAACTCGACCATTTAATGACGTCACTGACAACAGTACGTCATTAGTTTCCGTGATGATGCTTTGGTACCGTGATGGCAGCCTTTGTCGGAACATTGTCGGCGTCACCTGCGATATGTCAATTAGGTGTTAACTAGAACTGTCTCTTGAGAGCCAAATACCCCTGCCCCCAACATTTAATGTTTTCACACTCAAAACAACTTAAAGATGCCAGCTCAACAAGTCCAGGGTTCGTACAGACATTTGGACTCAAAATTTAAGGACTTTTTAGGGTCTTTTCAGGGTCTCATTTGCAAATTTAAGGCCTAATCAGAGGGACAATTTTATAAGAAAAACATTGGTGCAAAGACAATTAAATCAATACAATTACTTACATGTCCATAGTAACGACACTTGAAGTGGGGGTTGATTTTGGGTGATCGGGAGGGCCAGGTACCTTTAAATCGCTCATTTCAATGTAACTTATATATTTATTTTGATAAGTCTATTTACAACCACCTAATATCAACACCTAATTTGTAAAATTCAAGGGCTTTTTAGGGCCTTCAGGATAAATTCAAGGGCTTTTTAGGGCCAGACTTGTTTTTAGGGTCTTTTAAGGGCAAACCTCAAAATTTAAGGACTTTTCCAGGCCTGTACGAACCCTGAAGTCAGTACTCTTCAGACAAGCACACTGCTCCCAAAGTTTGCATTATACAGATACCAAATAAATCAGTTGATCCTCTGTCTTAATACCGAGCCCCAGACAAGGTACAGTATCAGAAATTTTAAAGTATGACTCAGGAAGACCCCTCTGCCACAGAGACACCGAGGTGGACCTCTCTACCACCAGGTAATAGTAAAATCTGACTTACTTCTGGGGTCATTTAAATCTGAAGGATAGGTCTCTCTGTCATACAGGAATGGATGGTATCGTAGAATGCCCTCCACGACCCCTGACCCTTCAACTTTGGCCTTGAACTCAAAGGTACTTGCTGCAGATCTTACAAACTGGGTCTGCATATCGTCATCAATGTCTCTAAGGTTTATATTTACAGCTGGGTATGTCCGATGGTGTACACGATTTATCATTGTAACCTAAAATTATATATATGTAAAACAAGATGTCATTAGTATTAAAAAATGCAACAAGAATAAATTAGTAAGCGTCTGTAAGATTCTAACCCACACACTATGGAACCTGGCTCAAGTTTCACAATCATTTTTAAAATAAAATTTTACTTAGCTTAAGTCTGGCAAAATTGAAATCCGAGTCTGAATAATTTTGCTTGATTTTCTTGATATTAAAGAATATGATGTATGGCATTGAAGATTACTTCAAGTGTATCACATTTAGAAGAGTGTGGAAACTTTAAATTTGCAGGTCAATAAAATATTGACAAAATATACCAGAAATTTTTAAGGGAGTTGAGAGTTGAGTAATGGTGTTTAACATCCCAGTCAAGAATATTTCACTTATATGGAGACTTTGCCAGCTATAGGCGAAAGTCAAAAATTTTGCCCGTGCGTTGCACTGATGGCATTATACAGCAGGGTTCTTTAGCGTGCCAAGCCCACCGTGACATGGGACCTCGTTTATTTTAAGTTCCCATCCGAAAGAACCATGACTTTCATTTCGTAATGCCGAGTGCTTGGAGAAAGAACAGTCACTACCGACTTTTAAGTCTTGGGTCAGAGCTGGCTGGGGATCGAACCCACGACCTCCCACTTACGTAGCGAGCACTCTACCAACTGAGCTACCACAGTGGTTCAGAAATTTTTAAGGAAAATCTTAGATAAAGAATGATTGTAAAATTGGAGTCTTATCTGATAGCGTAGAAGGAATAATGACCTAACTGATTGATTATTTGATGAATTGAATTGGGTTTTATGTACCATTCAAAATGTTCAAGACAAGTTGTAACTGAAATGGGATGTCATGTCTCCCTTAAATGAACACAAAATTGAAAATCCATGTTTTCACAACCACTCGCAGGATTAAAATACTAATACCCAACAGCACTACACATCTACACCACCCAAAGATTGTTCCTTAAAAAATTTCATAGAGATATGTTACTGTAGGAACCACTGTGACTGTGACAGTGAAATTCTCTTTATATCCATAGAAAATCAAATAAATTTGAATAAAGTTTGATATTTTTCACTTACTTGTACCTAGTCGTAATAGGAAATCTGTATGCGCATCCACGATTGTCATAAAGTATGTCTGTAGAAAGGAAAATGTTGGCGGTATGGGGATTTTACACATGCGAAAATGACTATGTTTACACCGGAAGTGATGTCCTTGGTGACGTTTTACGTCATATGCGCAACAGAATCCGCCATTTGCATGGTTTTTCAACATGTTAAATCCCCATAGCACCAACATTTTACCCTATGCAGATATATTTTGGGCTAATCGCGGATGCGCATACAGATTTCCTGTTACGACTAGGTACAAGTAAGTGAAAAATATCAAACTTTATTCAAATTTATTCGATTTTCTATGGATATAAAGAGAATTTCACTGTCACAGTCACAGTGGTTCCTACAGTAAATAATTTTTGAGAAAAATGATGTACAAAATGTTGGTGGTAGAAATGGAGTATACACTACTGTATTTCCATAAATTAAGTGCACACGGTTTTTATTCTTTATTTCTTTTATTTGAAAATGTTTCCATTAAACTATCAATAAAATGCATTTAAAATGCACTGAATTAACCAAACCAAATTATATTTTTTATTAAAAACATTATTGTTCAGTTCTTCTGTACATAGAGAAATTTTGCGAAAATTTTGGAAATTTGATCAAGTTTATACACCAATTGGGCCTCATTCAAAGTTACATCAGGGCATTTAGGGTCAGGTAGGTCATTGTTGCTCGGGTTTTTTCCAGGTGTGATCATCATGAACATTCAAATTATGACATAACATTTATAGTTGTTCCAAGTAAGAAGATACAGAAGGGATAATTTTGACAGTCATATTTGTTGTATTGTTAAAAAGTTAAAAAATTGCTCTATGTAAAGAATTAAGTTCACTTTTTCATGAATGAAAAATATTTTTCCCTATTAGGCTAGTATATTTTGTATTAAGTTTTGACATTTTTTGTGAGTTTGTTGGAAAATACGACTTTATTCTTGCATTTTCCATGTGCACTGAATTTTCAGTGTATTCATTCAGTAGTACGAATGAGAGTCAGGAATAGCATATTTGATGAACCGCCAAGCAGTTCATGTTAAATATGCTATTCCTGACTCTCATTCATAATACCGATGAATACACTCAAATAGAATGTTATTTCTTATATTTACAATCATAAAAATATTGATAGCATGTCCAAAATGTAAAGTTATCGCTACAATAATTTATTTCAGTCAAGATTCTGACAAACATATGAGATTGATGAAACAGCCTTGCTCCAAATAAGGAGAGCTACGTTGGGACTAGACATAGATGCTGACTAATCAAACAATGCATGACGTTATAGGATGACATTCTGTGACATAATTGGATAGTAAAACTTTAGGTAATCAGAGGTCACGACCCCACACTGTATTCAAGAGCAATTGAATGCCAGTAAAAACAAATAGGTTCATCTAGAGAGGGTAAATTCCAATTGTAAATATACAAATGTATATGTATACTCAGGTATTGTGATGCATATCATATTGTGAACAGCGTATCACAATACACCTGTATATCTTCATGTGGGATATATGTTTCATCCCATCCCTAGTTTTTATGTATCAATTAAAATAGGTTTTTTTTAAAGTTTTTTTTATATATATACATGTATATTTGACACAAGTACATATCATATATATATTACATATATATATATATATATATATATATAATATATATATATATATATATATATATGTATATATATATATCACCAAGAAGTATATAATACATTATAAATAATGTATATACAGTCAGACCTGTTCATGAAGGGAACTAGTAAAAGTGACCTGACGGACCGGTGACCTCCAAATATGGGCCCAAATAGGATAAATTATAATAAAATTGTACTGGCTTTTAATCACATGTACAGATGCCCCTATTATATACATGTAGAGGTGTCCTTCAAGGCAGGTCCAACTGTATACATACAGATATATTTTTGTGGAGCGATGAGTACAAAGATTTATATACTCGTAAGTTATTTTCCAGATGGATATTTAAGATTCTCCATACTGTCCCTCAACACATAAACACACATGTAGAAACATGGCACAGAGTAGAAATGGGGATAATCTAAAAACAGGTTTTACCTCTATATCAATATTTTTAAATGGACTTCTACTTCGGTCTCTTTCTTCGTCCACATTACCACTCGGTCCATGTATATAATAGTGATATATATGTCTGTAAATAAAACATTTTAAATACACCAATTACATTATCCCTCTTGTTGCCAAATTGAATTCCGTGTCCCTCTCAGACCACATATGGGAAAGTGAATTTTCCTTGCCGTTGGTCTTTACTGGTTAACCTGGTACCAGTATAATGGACTGGGGGAGTGGTATGCTTGTCTGCAGCGTACTGACTCTGTGAGCTAGCATGGTGAAGTCGCCCTGAGTGTGCGCTAATACAAGGCAGACCATAAAACACACTTGTGACTTGCAATTCACATGCATACACAAACTTGTACATAGATTAATCCATAGAGATTAATAAAATAGTGCTCGTCGCGAACAGCTGAAAAATTGCTGATGTGACGTAAAGCAACATTCAACCAACCAATCTAATTTTAAATCAAGAATATGCTATTGGCTTCCTAAAATCAGTCACATTATACTGATACCAGATGAACCAGTAAAGACCAATGGCAAGGAAAATTTACTTCTGGTCTGAGCGGGGCTGGATTTGTAGGCTGATGACTTATCCATTAGGCCACCACAGCCTCATATATATTTAAAATTAGCTAAGCAATCTAAAGTGTATGCATAGGGATCACATTGCCTCCCTACACCTAGGTTTAAATCAGACACGGGCAGATCCCAGAGACAGAGTTTGTCAGTTGACTTGCTGAAGGTTGGTACATCCATGCTGCTTTCAAACATGTTTCTGCACATATTAATATTTTGTGTTTATGTCATAGATCATCTTAATCAGATATTGATATACAGTATAACCTGCTATAGAGTCCACCTCTGTATAAAGTCCACCTGTCTATAGCAACCGGTCTGAAGTATCCCCAATGGATTTTACTATATAATGACCCTGTATATAAAGCCCACCTGTCTAATGTGAATAGAGTCCACTCTTTTTAGTCCCAAATGACTTCTCAACCTGTCTATAAAGTCCACTATTTCAATCAACTTTTTTAAAGTTTTTTTTTAATTATTTATAATTTTAGTCTAATTTTATGTAAATAATTATTATATTCTTAATGTTTGAAGATTAGAAATATATACTTTTATCATTGTATAAGTTTTACAATTTTTTTGTTGAAAGAGTGTATACATGTAGATGAGTTATAATAAGTAAAAATTTGAGGAAAAAAAAGTTAAGTCCTTATTCTCACGTCACTGACTGAAGCCATTAAATCAGAAGGAAGATATAGTCTTTGTTATTTAGGTAGTGTGTTTTCTTTAATTATTGTTTTAATTAGTGACACCCTGCTTCCTGAGAAAACAAGGACAATTAGTCAAGTATATACTGATTATAAGATAAACTGTTACCATGTAATCAGATGTACTCTCCATTAAGATTATAATGCACTTTTCAAATATCTTCTGTAATTAATAATAATTTTTTTTTCAAATACCATAAAAATAATTTTAACAAAATTAAACAATGGGTATTTTAATAGGTATTATATGTATTATTTGTATACCAGTATCAACGATATATGTTTACTCATTAATAAGGCGACTCTCTATATAAAGTCCACCTGTCTATTAAGTCCACTTTTGCTCAGTCCCCTGGGTGGTCTTTATACACAGCTTATACTGTAGTTTGAGTGGGAACAAAAATCTTAAAATTGATGAAATGGATTCAATGGACTGTCCATACATGATGTTTGCCTGATGTGTCACATATAAGACTTACGATAACTGTCGTGTCCACTCTTTAAACCTCTGTTTAAGGTACGTTATATGATCTGGATTAATTCCCTTTATTTCCACGACGGTAAAACTATCTCTATCGTTTTCCTCTTTGATAATTTGGCGTACATTTTCGTCTGTCTCAGGGATATGACTGCAATCTCCAGGCTGGAAGTACATGTAGATTTGAAAAAGTGAATATCTGTCAAGTATTTCCACTTATATCAACATAACACCAGCAATAGATTAAGTATAAAATAATGTATATCTTTACCAATGTTTCACTACTACACTAGCTTAGTTGGTAAAGTGCTAGCTCCATATCTGGGAGGTCTGGTTCAAACTCTAGCCATGATTGACCAAGACTTGAAAAATGATAGTGAATTCTCTTTCACCAAGCACTCAGCATTTAGAAGTCTCTTCAAAAAAGACTTAAGAGTTGAGTTGAGTAATGCGTTTGACCAAAGACTTGAAAGTTGGAAGTGGCCGTTCTATTGCCAAGCACTCAGCATTACAAAATGAAATTTTACATTACTTTTGGATAAGAACTTAAAATAAACTAGGTCCTGTGTCACAGTAGCCTTGGCACTAAAAAGAACCCTTCTGTAAAATGCCATCAGCGCAAAGCACAGGCCAAATTTCTGCACCTTCGACTTTATGTTTATCTGACAACATCTCGATATGAATGAAATATTCTTGACTGGGACATTAAACACCATTACTCATCATCTCATTAGCGTCACCTTTCTATTTCTGATTACTCCGCTGTATATAGCTTCTTGATTTCTTTCTTTCATCTGAAATTCTTCTTTGGACATGGTCAGTTCATGGACATCTTTAGAATCTCTGGGCTTGGAAATCATCTGCAAACATAAAATTATTACATGAATAGATTTTTTTTATTAAAACATGCACACGGATTGTGAACATAATCCAGGTGCTTGTTCAACTACATTTATGCTTCCACCTTCCAAATCATGAGCATGAGCACTTTGTATGTCTATTGAACAGCTACGAACAACACTATTGCATCAAAGTCATCTTAATCATCCAGCAGAGATTAATTGTGTAACAGTTCATGCAATTGATGTATTGTCAGCCACGCCCACAATGTTCCGACAAAGGGCGCCATCACGGTACCAAAGCAGCGTCACTGACGGCAACTAATGACGTGCTAGTGTCAGTGACGTCATTAAACCGCACAATTCAGGCCGAGTTTTCAATCTTTTTAGGTGTAATTCAAGCATGTCGACCCGTTGTCGGAACATAGTGGGCGTGGCCGGCGATCCATCAATTTCTGAATAGCAACTATGAATCGAGTGGAGTAAAGTAAATGGAGGTTGATGCTCTAGTTACCATTTTCTTACTTAAATCGAGGCAGTTGGGTCATGGATAATAGAAGAAGTTTCCAGAAGACCCCTGACCTTCAGCAAGCAAACTGATAGACCTTTTTCGAACTAGTATCTGTCCCAAACAATGCATAGTAACACAATGAATTGACGTATCGCCGGCTACGCCTATACTGTTCTGACACTGATCGCCATTACGGCAACTAATGACGTTCTAGTGTTAGTGACGTCATTAAACCGCACAATTTAGGCTGAGTTTTCTTTCTTTTTGCGTGTTATTCAAGCATGTCGACACTTTGTCGGAACATAGTGGGCATGGCCAGCGATACATCAATTATTGCCCAGATAAAAATTTACAATTTTGCTTCCAGGTTTGTATTTAATTACAACTTACCCTCACAGAACTTCCAATGAAGAATACTGCTTGTTTCCCTCCGACACCAAAATAAGAGATATCACTATTCAATGACAGAGGGGCCCAGTCATCCTTCTTCTCCTCTTCTGCATCTTCATCTTCTATAAAACTCCTGAAATGAATTTTTTTTTAAATATAACTTAAACTGTCTCTTGAGAGCCAAATATTCCCATGCCCCAACATCTACAAGGGTTTAATGTTTTCAAGCAACCTTCACCTAAGATATGACCTTAGTCTAAGGTCATGACACACCTTTGGACCATGGAGATAATTTATGTGAAATTTTATGACAGTCGTCCAAAGCAGCTATGAGATACAGTCCGGACACAATTTTACACGGACAGATAGACAGACAGATGGACGGACATGGTGATTCCTATATGCCCCTCTCAATCGAGTTTGCGGTGACTATAATTATTTTAAGATTTATTATGAAATAGTACATTTATGTATAGGGAAAACAGTTGGTTTTTTTTTGTCTACATCATTGGAAAACATGCATTGCATTACTGAACAATTGACGTATCACAGGCCACGCCCACAATAATCCGTCAAATGGCCGGATGCTTGATTAACACACAAAAAAGAATGAAAACTCAGCCTGAATAACGCCATTTAATGACATCACTGACACTAGTACGTCATTAGCTGCCGTGACGTTGCTTTGGTACCATGATGGTGACCTTTGTCGGTACATTGTGGGCGGGGCTGGCGATTTGTCAATTCTAACGCTACTCATGTTTTACATGTTTTAGGTGGATCATCATATACTGTAAATGTATTTTCGCTGTGTACTAATTTTCACTTATTTCACTGCCGTTTGTTTTGCACGAAAATTCATACCCAGGGAAAGTTAAATTCTGCTTATTGTGTTATAGTGCATATTTCAAAAACGTGAAAATTCATGTCTAACTTTCATATTCCGCGAAAAATAAATACATGTGAAATTAAATATGTTTACAGTACATGTATGAATTTTTCTAATTAAGGTCAAACAGACAGGTCAATGTTGTTTGTCATACGAAAGACACTTTGCATGTACATGCACCTTGACAAGACATAAATACTACATGTGCTGTTATAAAAGGAGTTTTAACTTTTATAATGCACATTACATACATGTATCAGTATTTGGGGGGGCAAATGACCATTTATTTTCCAGACCACAACCTGGTTGCCAAAATCGCCAGTGATAACTAATTTCTTAGAAAATCATTCAAAAAGTAATCAATTATACCAGGAAAGGATACACAGCTATAAGGTACACATCACAGCAACTATTGACGTACTAGTGTCAGTGATGTCAATTAATGACACAATTCAGGCCGAGTTTTCATTCTTTTTGCATGTAATTCAAGCATTCAGGGTCTTTGTGTGAATATTGTGGGTGTGGCTGGCAATCCGCCAAATTGCCAAACCTACGTCTAACTTACACTTTTCCTCTTTTATCTTTGCGTATAAATTTGGACAGTCTATATATAGCCCAGTTGTTAAGCTGCCGTGGTGCCATGCCTTTACCGTTATCTATCACATATATAGCATTCCTTGAGGCCACCATATCATCAAAATGCTAAAATACATGTAAATCAATTTTTATTTGTGACACATGTGGGAGAAAATCAAACTTATAGGCCATAATTAATTGATTTTAAGAATTTTGCTCCTAATCAAAATATATCAGTTCCTGTTTAAGACAATAAACAAAATGTACACAACACCTTAGCATTATACACACAGAGATTTAAAAAAAAAGCCAGCAAGGAGAGTTGAGTAATGGTGTTGAAGAATATTTCACTTATATCAAGACGTCGCCAGGTATATGCGAAGGTGCATAATTTTGCCTGTGCATTGCGCTGATGGCATAATACAGCAGGGTTTGTTATTGTGCCAAGTCAACCAAGACACGGGACATCGTTTAATTTAAGTTTCCATCTGAAAGAACCACAACTTTCATTTCATAATGCGTAAATTTTGGCGAAAGAACAGTCACTACCCACTTTTAAGTCTTGGGTCAGACCCGACCACTTACGAAGCAAGCACTCTACCAACCGAGCTACCGCAGTGGTACCAGCAAGGAGACATAAGTTGTCTGCTAATTTTGTAGATTTGGATTAAGTTTGTCACCTACTTTCACTAAGTTTACATTTTCTAAATATGTTTTGCAACACATATTACTCCATACTTGCTGTCTACTTTAAAAACTTTCTACTTGAAAACTTACTGAAAGGGCTATACATAGTTTCACATGTACAAATGATTGAAAAAAAAATCTGACAGTCGACACCATTTTTGCTGTTCTTCAGAAAAAAAACCTTCAATTTCAATTCCTAATCACATATACCATCTTTAATTTACAATCAAACCTGTCCAAAAAGGCCACCCAAGTGAACCAATAAAGGTGTTCTTTATAGGCAGGTGGCCCTTATATACAGGTTCAATAAAATATGAATAAAGAGCAACTAGGATAAAAATTTCACTGGCCTTTATAAGCAAGTGGCCTTTATATAGAGGTGGTCTTTAAGGCAGGTTTGACTGTATTTGATTTTCAAATTAAAATGCAGATTTCCAAGAAGTATGTATAGCAATACTGTATCAAGTTAATGCCATACAGCTCATGTGTGATTTATCTGAGGACTCGTTTATAGTCACTGAATGAAGCTAAGTTGTTACCATTCTGATGTGTATTCTACGTGGACCACTGTTATCTGCTGTAGCTGCCAGAGCATTGTCTATCAATTCTGCAAATGCATACGCTAAAACAGAAAAAAAATATCTTTGGCTGTGAAATTGTTCAATCCATCACTGTACATGTAGTTGGTAGTGTCATCCTAGCCCAGGCCTTGAAAAACACAGGAACCATGTTTTCAAAAACTGTTTTACATTATATAACTTTAATGGCTTTTATTTGGAAATATCGGTATTAAGTCAAAGAAAAAAACTGTAAACAAAAAAGTGGCAGAACTGTGTTTAACCAAAACCCAACTACATGTAACATGCGTAAGACTAAAAAATATGGGCCAGTGTTGGTCCACAGGCAGTAGTGTGGGACAAAATTATAAGAGTTGAGTTGAGTGTTTAATGTCCCATTCAAGAATATTTCAATGCCAGCTATAGGCGATGGTGCAGAAATTTTGCCTGTGCATTGCACTGATGGCAATATACAGCATGTTTTTTATGGTGCCACGCCCACTGTGACACGGGACCTCATTTTATTTTAAGATCCCATCTGAAAGAACCTTGACTTTCATTTTGTAATGCTGAGTGCTTGGGGAAAGAACAGACACTACCCACTTTCAACTCTTGGGTCAGACCCGGTTGTGATTCAAACCCATGACCTGCCACTTACGAAGCGAGCACTCTACTAACTAAGACACCGCAGTGGTCCAAAATTATAAGAGGATAAACTAACACAGAAAAAAACAGCACCAAGTTTCCAGAAATAGAGGAAAATTCCAAAAAAGTTTTGTTTTTGAAATATTACTTCCCATGATATCTCCAAGTTTGTTCGCATCCCCATATTTGGTCCGTGAAGACCAAACACTGATGCCATGTTCAGAATTTCAACTTTCATATATACATGTACTTACGAAGTGGGTTTTGTCCCTCTGAGGCATAATACTCGTACATGCCACCTTTAACGATTGTATCATAATGAGGCAGGTAGGTGACTCGTTCTTCAGCAGGGGCACATAACTCTTGGTCAATATTTCGGAAAACATACAATGTATCTCCTTTATCAATAATATCTATAATAAAGAATATAAATAGTGAATTCATTTTTATTCTCCAAATAAATTCCAGGGGCTTTGTGGTCCAAGTGGTCTAAAGCACTTGGTTAGGGATTCAACCACTAGGTTCGAACCCAACTCGGGACATATCCTGGTGTGAGAAAGTTTGTTAGGCCTTGAAACTGAAAGTTGTTGGTTTTCTCTGGACATGCCAGTTTTCTCCACTATCCATGATGATCATTGTCACACAGGTGCTCAGATAACTGCAAAATACAGTCAAACCTGTCTGTAAAGGCCACCTTAGGGAACAAGTAAAAGTGGCCTGTATGGGCAAGTGGCCTTTGTATACAGGTTTAAATAATATGAATAAAGAACAATTGGGATAAATTCTACTGGCCTTTATAAGCTGGTGGCCTTTAAGGCAGGTTAGACTGGATTTCGTTGTTATCAACAGTTATGGTAAAACCTGCACAGGTACCAGTGATTCAACACTAAAGATTTAAAAAACTGTGTGGTTTTTAGCACTAACCTAAAAAAGTTAGCCATGACCCCTGAAGTTCATGTGGTGTCGAGTTTTGTTTAGGTTTTGCACTGGACCTTAGGGTGGTCTCTAAAAGTGTAAAGTTGTGGAACATTCAGTCCATTATAATGACTTGAGAGGGTATAAAATGGAAAAAAAAAATTCCTCGCTTGTGGTTGACTAGGTTGAAGCCACAGAGCCACAACAGTGAAACATCTTTAAGTTTGGCTTGAATGCTTATGGCTATATCATTCAGCCACTGTGGTCCCTACTAATTTCAGGGTCCTAACTCAGGGATTTATCAAGGGCCCAATGGGAAAAACATAGATTTTTTCCCAAAATCATCTGAGAAAATTTCCAATTAGAAAATTGTGTTGTTTTTAAATGAAAACGAGAGCAAATTTTGAAAAAAAAACCAATCACATAACAGCAAGTATTACACAAAGCGCCTCAAGACGGAGGATGCAAAATCAAGTAAAAAGATTCTAGAAATGACACCTGCAAAGCAAGATGAAAATACCGCTTCTACATCAAAGGCTTCCAAGACCGTAAGTAAACTGACTTCTGACATAGAGATTGAAAGTAAACCAGCAAAATGCGATGATGTCGAGGTTTTCCCAAAATTAGCAAAAAGTTGATAGTTTTTCCCAATTTTTAGTTTAGGGCCTTTTCCCAAAAGACCCTGATAAATCCCTGTAACTATCTCATAGCTTACCCCATGAAGGGTCATCTTTTATTTCTTCTCTGTTTGTGGTAGCTATAACAAAATCTTCATTTTTCTTCACCTTCAGAGCCTACAAATATGAAAGAGAAAGAAAGGGTTCTTAAAAATGACCTTAGCTGAATGTGTCACAAAAATTTTGATCACAACTTTTACCATCTCCAGTTTGTGATCATCAAATAGAAAACATTGAATCAGGGCCTATAAATACCTTATGTAACATAAATGCTAGTTACAATGAAATTAATCATAAAATTCCCTTCCCCCATGCAGAGAATTGAACCCAGGTCGCCCATTTGTAAATAGAGTGTTTCACCGTTTCGCCTTAAAGGTACCCCATAGGTGAGACAGTAGAAATGTTTCTAACCTGTTCATTGTACATACTATACCATGTAGCTATATCGCTACACTTACATGAATTTCTGGTCAGTCCTAGAGCTACATGTATAATAATATTGATTGCATTGGGTTTTATATCAAGGAATACTTCATGTATGTCAAGGTGCCAACAGCTATAGGTGAAGTGGGGGAATTTTTACCATTTGGATGTGCTGGGGCAATGTGCAGAGACTGAGAGGGTCCTTTACTTTAGCATTACCTTCTTCAATATCCCAGACTTGCCCCACGGTTCTCGAAAAAAGGTTGGCATAAGTGAATAAATGCCAATTTCCACTCCATCATCCACATAAGCGACCATTTCAATATAAATCTTAAAGCACCATTTTTCTAGTATATCATCCCAGATTGTTTCATTTTAATTTAGGTGAATAATGAATAATCTTGACTGGGGTAAAAAAAACTCCAACCCACCATCCTAGAATTAACCGCCTCGATATAAGTGAAAAAGCATTTTCAACTCTCCAGGGTTGGGGCTCTTCATGCAGTGAAACTTAAAGGGGCTGGGCTAAAATTAACATTATTTCGGTACAAGCCTGTCAAGTTTTAATCATATCATTTGACCGCTGTCCCAAAAAGTTGTGATGAAAATAACAAAATAATAAAACATTCATGTTGAGTTTAGCAGCTGACTGTAGTTGAGATCCACTTAGGTAAGGTCTGAATTGACTCCTTGAAAACCTCCTACTGATGCTGGCAGGGGATTCCAATAAATTAGTTCTCGGAATGAATATAAAAATTGTAACTAGGGTAAAATCAACATTACCTTCTTCAATATCCCAGACTTGGTTCTCGAAAAAAAGTTGGTATCAGTGAATAAATGCCAATTTCCACTCCACCATCCACATAAGCGACCATTTCAATATAAATCTTAAAGCACCTTCTTTCTAGTCTAGTATATCATCCCAGAATGTTTCATTTCAATTTAGGTGAATAATGAATAATCTTGACTGGGGTAAAAAAAACTCCAACCCACCACCTTAGAATTAACCGTCTCGATATAAGTGAAAAAGCATTTTTAACTCTCCAGGGCTGGGGCTCTTCATGCAGTGAAATTTAAAGGGGCTGGGCTAAAATTAACATTATTTCGATACAAGCCTGTCAAGTTTTAATCATATCATTTGTCACTTGCAATGGTCTGTGCTTTAGAAAATTCTCATCATGGTACTATATGCCTGTGAATGTTGAAGGTGTAAGAGGAGATTACCCTTATACCACTGTATTAATATCGGGTTGTGGGTTAAAGGTGCTGCCTAACAGTCACAGACAAGCATTCCACTCCCAATTAATATAATTCTATAACCAGTCGATAATCTATCCTTTAACCCAAATGTGGCTTGCAAAATGGGGAAGCAGTAACTCAAGTTTTGAAGTATTGTCATGTATAACACAAGTGAGGTTGGAACCAAAAACCTTCCACTCTCCAAGAGGATGCTATACCATTGAGCAACCAAGGCAGTCACAAACAGAATAGATTGTTGACCAAGGGATATTGCAAGCCTAGGCTTATCAGGGCCTTCGGCAAAAAGTTTTATGACCATCATCACTGTATTTTTGACAAGTTTGATGTCTCTGTGTCCAATATTGACCTGGATGTTTTAGTTCCATGTTCTCTTCACTTAATATTGATTACACACGTGGCCGGTGTAGCTAGCTAACACAAGGTGCTTACCCTTCCAGAAAACTCGGTCTCACTTCCTTGGTGGAAGTTCGCGTGTTTAACCTAACTTGTCAATTTCAAAGTTTTTCTTACTTTACTCCCGGATTGTGATTTGGACAACGATTAGTATGTTTGTTTTTCATTGGTATAACTGCTTCATTAATTGAATGGGGCAATCTTAAACTGTGATATGATACACATCTTGTTTTAAGAACCAGGAGTAGTTATTTATGCAATCCATAAATCAGTAGATTAAATTATTCACATGGTATGGTAAAAGGTGATTTAAGATGAGAAGACATTACAACGTGAGAATGTTGTCGTGGTATGGATTAGTATATTCACTATATTGGGTAATTGAATAGCCTTTTGTGTCCCTGGAAAGATCATACCCAAAACTCAGTTCTGTGTGACAGAACATGATTGAAAGATGACGCAAGAACTCGGCGGTAGTTAACTATAGTCAGTCCCACTAGTATTTGGTGTGGAAGCGCGTGGCCTAGTGGTTAAGGCGTTGGACTCAAGGTGGTGGGTTCGAATCCCTGGACCGGGCGATGTGTTGTGTCTTTGAGCAAGACACTTAATTTCACGTTGTTCCAGTTCACTCAGCTGAAAAATAAATGAGTACCAGCAAAATGCTGGGGGTTAACCCTGCGATGGATCGGCGTCCCATTCAGGGGAGAGTCTTGTACTCTCAGTCGCTTAACGTCACCGAAACCGGGATAAGCTCCGGCCTGATGGGCCTAATGGCTCGGAACAGACTTTAACTTTAACTAGTATTTGGTGAGACAAAACAATGTGTGCCATCCCTTTTTTGGGTGTCTGTGTGTGTGTGTGCACAATAACCCGATAATAAATTTGGACATTTCCCGGGATAGGCAATGCCTATTTTCATATTAGAATGGTTTCTAACTTTATTTTAAGTCTTAGTCATAGCTGAGTGGTGCTCCACACATAGGAAGGATATACAAGATACCCATCCCCTTTTTGATCCCCAAACTCTCCACAGCAAAACATTATTTGAGGTCTACTTACTTTTAATAAAGAATAAAATATTTGCATAAATACGTATATGTTTCAAATGCACAATGTTCTTAACGAGTCAAATCTAAATGCATTTGTAAATTTTCAGCTCCCTTGTTTTCATTTGGGGCTACTTTTGATTTCAAAAAATGTAAACAAACCAGACTGATGAACGCAATGGCGAATATTTACCTCTCTGACGCGATCTTTAAAATCATCAAAGGTAAAAAGTCCTCCTGTTTCAATTTTGATCTCGGGTGCTGCATGATCTCGTCGATCAAACACGTAAACGAACGCATCTTCCTCCTCAAACTCGATAGAGCTTGTATCATGCACGCTTCCCCTGGACGTCGCCATATTTCTAATGTTCAAGTCCCCGTATGTTGTAATCAAAGTACTGAAAGCACTTGCAACGCTAGGTGGCACATATCAGGATCAAGGACGTATACTAGCCACGAGTAATATACATCCCTGGCAAAATATGCATGAACTTCTATTTTTTTTTACATTTATGCGAGATTTTTGTACTTCATATACACGAAAAATGATTTGATTAGGTTGAATCATAGTAGACCCATCATAATTCATTTAAATGGTTTATGAAACGGTAACGTCGCTGATATCCGGCACCAAGGATCAATTTTTTTAAAAGAATTATTGAATTTATAACAAAATATTTATTTTCTATAATGTTACGACCAAACAAAATTTATTTTTAAATTTGTATTTTTGGATTTAATTTTTATTAAATTTCCGAGAATATTTTCATTTATTGAAAGAACCAACAACTGACAACAAGTCAGTTATTTTAATAAAATTTTTCACTTACAAAAATTAAATATAATTTAAAAAAAGAACTTGTCAAAAGATTTTTTTTATTATTATTCAGAAAATAATTGCTGATCTATTTGCAAATATCTTAATAAAATATAATAAATACCAGAGAAAAACTTTCTTTCTTTGATAACAGATGGCACGTTAATATTTATTTTTTTTTAAAATGTCGCCGCGCGACATCAAACTTATTATTGTTAAATACATGTTTATTGACCAGGTCCTAGTTTCACAATAATTTCTAAACTAAGATTAAAAAAATTTCCTTAACTTAAATCTGTTAAATTTGAAATTTTAACAATTATGTTAATCTTTAGGAAATTTAAGGCGTTGTTTTGAAGAACCAATCCAGCTTATCGCCAGAAGCATTTGTTATTGCGTGTCAAAATGATAATTTGAAGTTCCGAGAAAGATTACTAAATTTTGCTAAATTAATATTGAAGAAAATCTTTGTTAAAAAAATGATCGTGAAACAGGCGCCACCTGACAAATATTCATATTGAATTCACAGTCTTCCCATTATACATGTAAATATCAGATGACTGTCTCAGAAAATGATGGTGGTTTTCTCCAGGCATGCCGCCAGACTCTCCCACTATCATAATATAAACTAATGGGTTCGATAATTTTGACTTTGCATAATACACCATCACTCAAATCATCTCCCGCGATGGTGAATACAATTACGGTAGTTCAGCTGATGGCGGCTCGCTCCGTATGCTGGAGGTCGGGATCGAACCTCGACCGGATCTGACTAAGACTTGAAAATAATTATTGGTAATGAGGGTTATTTCGCCAAGCACACGGTATTCAGAAATCAAAGTGACCGACTACTTTGGAAGAGACCATAAAAACCGGCGTACTGTGTCACGTCAAGCACTCTACACATTGACCTGAGCGCACTACAAAGGTGACAATTTCTGGCTTGTGGCTACTCGATATAAATGAAATATGCTTGACCGGGACGTAAAACCACATTCAATCAATCAATTCGGCCACAAGTTGTAAATTCTTTGTGTTCAGCAAGTGCAAGCATATTAATTTTACATATATACTTGGTACCGTGTGGATTATATAATATGTTTTAAATATGCGTATTTATGGATGAAATAAGTATACTCCAAAAGTATTACATGTGTTATCACGCCACTAGATATTAACTCTATTGTCCATCCTGGCATTTCGTAATGAAAGTCACGGTAGCCTTCGAAAGAAACCTAAACAACCAATGCTTCGTGACACGACAGAACCCTCCCTACATATTGCTCTGAGTACACTGCAAAGGTAAAAATTTCTGCCACCTGACTTATAACTTGTAATGTCTCGACATAAGCGAAAAATTCTTGACTGGAGCGTAATACCCCTCTAGTGTCCCTGACAAAAAATAGACAGTTTCATGATCAGTGATATTAATATGGGTAATTGTCAATGGCAAGACAAATCACAATTTTTAAAACATTTGTCAGTATTTACCTAATTTCTAATGAGAAAAATTAATATTTAGAAATTTAGAATAATTCAAAAGAGAAAATAAAGACATTGCTAATTTAATATCAACACAAATTCTATATAGTTCCGTACCTTATCCAAACAGACTGAGGAGATTTGGGTCACAAAAGTTTAATAATATATCACATTTTAGAATTGTATAATAAACAAGAAATCTGTTAGCTACTACTCACTTACTATATCCCCGCTTTTAATTTATATGTCGAAAAATAAACTAAGTCGGTAAACATAAAGTAGATGTCTGACAGACTTGAAATCTGTACTTGCGGCATGGGACTTCATACTGAACTCGTGTACAAAATTTTAAGTGGGTGTGTTCAGTAGTAGCTGAAAAAAACCTGTTACGAAATGTTTTGTTTCGGACGAACGGAAGGGCAGAAAAAAACCAATATACCGTTCTCTCCTTCGAAGTAGGAGTGTTATTAAAATAAACATTGTCAATTTTGTTACAAAAACATGAAAACAAAAATCACACACACTTTTTTTATACCCCCCGCTTAAAAAGTGGGGGTATATAGTGATAGGGGTGTCCGTCTACGTGTCCGTCCGTCCTTCCGTTACACCTTAGGGTACCTATTTCTTATCCGCAACTCCTCCTAAACCCTTCAATGGATTTTCATGACACTTTCACACAATCTTTGTGATATAATGTAGATGTGCACCTCCTATTTAAAAATTTGATCCGATGGATTTTTGGGAGCGGGGGTATTTTTTGTGAGTTTGTGGCTCACAGTTTTTCTAGTTTATTCAAGTACTAGTATAATTAACCCAGTTAAACAAACCAATATACCCTCCTCTCCTTCGAAGCAGGGGTATAATAAAAGATTATCTCAACACTAAGTTTTTTCTTTTCGATTTTTCATTTTACTTTGTTTCGACGTTTATTTCTGTGTTTCTTTCTTGTATTTGTACATCTTTATGAGTTTCATTGCAAACAACGGGTTCTATATTATTTCTGCCTGACATCTTCGACAGGTTAACATTTGAGCTGGCAAATACAACATAAAATAAAGCGCCGGATATCTCTACAGCTGCCGCGATATAAAAACATATCTGCCATTCTTCACGGGTAGACTACAAAATAAATAAATAAATAAATAATATATATATATGTATAAATATTAGTGAATAAATAAATAAATAAATACTAATGAATAAATAAATAAATAAACAAATACTAGTGAATAGATGAATAAATAAATAAATACTAGTAAATAAATGAATAAATACTAATAAATAAATAAATACTAGTGAATAAATGAATAAATAAATAAATACTAGTGAATAAATGAATAAATAAATAAATAAATAAATAAATAGATAAATAAATAAATAGTAGTAAATAAATAAATTAATAAATAAAAATGAAAAACAAGGATCACCCAATAACTTACAAAATCAAGCACTGGCGTAACGATCCATGTTCAAATCGCACTTCCAAAAATTAAATTTTTGCTCAACTCGCAATTCTATTAAACAACCCTAATCATACCGATCTATTTTTAAATCAAAATTCCAAACACAAACATATAGGTTCATATTAAAATCACAATCCCAAATATCAACCACAAAAATCATAATTCCAGAAGCAAGGTAAAATCCGAAAAATAAGAACCGAAGAACTTACAAAACCATTTTTAAATTACAATCCCTTAAATTCAAACACAAACATACATGTCCAAATCAAAACCCCCTAAAAAAATCAAACAAAACATACGTATACATGTTAAAAACAAACCACCAAAAATCAACCACTAACATACAGATCCATGTTCAAATCATAATTCCAAAAAATGAGCCACAAACATACATGTTCAAATGAAAACCCCAAAAATTCAAACAAAACATACTTATACATGTTTAAACCAAACCCCAAAAAATCACAACAAACAAACCAATCCATGTTCAAATAAAAACCCCAAAACATCAAACACAAACATACCGATCTATGTTCAAATCAAAATCCAGAAGGTTTACCATAAACATACTGGTCAATGTTCAAATCACAATCCAGAAGGTTTACCATAAACATACCGGTCAATGTTCAAATCACAATCCAGAAGGTTTACCATTAACATACCGGTCAATGTTCAAATCACAATCCAGAAGGTTTACCATAAACATACCGGTCAATGTTCAAATCACAATCCAGAAGGTTTACCATAAACATACTGGTCAATGTTCAAATCACAATCCAGAAGGTTTACCATAAACATACCGGTCAATGTTCAAATCACAATCCAGAAGGTTTATCATAAACATACCGGTCAATGTTCAAATAAAAACCTCGAAAGTAAAAAAAAACCAAACATACCGATTCATGTTCAAATCATAATTACAAATATTAAACATAAAGTTCAAATCACAAACCCAAAAACAAAGTTAGGAATTTTAAAAGTGGCAAATTAAGTTAAAAACCTGAACTTTTACCAGGAGAATCAGACCGGGTGCTCAGGATGGATAAGTACCTTCTTTTTTTTCTAGCTAAATTGATATTTATTGTGATTTTCATTCGGACATGGATTAGTATGTTTAGTTTTGTTTATTATTTGATAGGGCAAATCTATGGACCAATGATTGTTAAATAAGTGGGATAATACGGGTCATGCAACCACACTGGGAATTTTTTCTAGTACATGTACTTCAAAGTTTGGAATTCCTCTTCTTTAAACAGCAATCCTACGAGTATAATGTCTTTTATAATCTTGTTTTATAATCATTATGTCTTTCATTGGCTTGTGTCGTGTTATGGTGACGTTGCCTGTTACTAAGTATAGGCAAATAACATTGACCTGTCTGCTTGATCTTTGATTGAAATATTCATAATGGATCAGTATATTTACTTTAAGGGGACAGTGATGTTTATTTCTCATGATGTAAACGAACTAAACAATTGTGTTCCCTATAGCATAAATGGACTGTTCCATAATAAATATTTAAATGAAAGATCAAATTAAATGTTAAAATTACAATCCCAAATATCAAACACAAGCATACCGATCCCTGTTCAAATCACAATCGAAATAAAAAACTGTGTTCCCTATAACATAAATGGACCGGTCCATAATAAATATTTAAATGAAAGATAAAATTAAATGTTGAAATTACAATCCCAAATACCAAACATAAGCATACCGATCCCTATTCAAATCACAATCGAAATAAAAAACTGTGTTCCCTATAACATAAATGTAATCGTTCAAAATAAATATTTAAATTAAAGGCCAATCGGACAAGTCAATGCTGTTTGCCTATAATAACAGCGTTTAACGTATAAAGTCACGCTATCTGGCGCCGGCCTGATATTGAGTGCCACCTGAATGTGAACGACCATAGATAAAACTTCCCTACCCTTCCAATTACATGAACACCTCCATACTGGATATGATAAACACTCTGATTAATTATGTAGCCTATTGTTCTGCTCCCATTTTGCATTTCAAATCTGAACAAAATGAAATACAGTCCAACCTGCTTTAAAGGCCACCTCTATATAAGGGTCACCTGCTTATAAAGGCCAATCGAATTGTATCCAAATTGTTCTTTATTCATATTATTTGAACCTGTATATAAGGGCCACCTGATCATAAAGGTCACTTTTACTGGTTCCCTTGGGTGGCCTTTATAGACAGGTTTGACTGTATATACTTACATAAACCGTTACACTTCCCACCACTACAGATGAAAGATACCCTCCAATAGCACCGCCGATATTAGCTAGACCAAATATAATGCTGGCATAATGGGGATCTATGTCTAAGGCGTTTTCTATGAAACCAGCATAACGGAACCCTCTCATGCTATTACACAACAGTAGTAAAACAATGGCTAATTCTGGAGAGGAACACTCTACATGACCCAAACCAACCATAATCAAAGCCGGTACAATCATAGCTGAAATAGCAACAATGCCTGAATTAATAATACACAACCAATTCGAAAGCCTAGACTTTACCAATTTTTGACATTACAAATTGTATTACAAAATATTTTAGGTCTTTTACAAGAGCATTGCAGGTTAAAAAACGATTGGCAAGTTGATAGAAAACACCAACTTTGTTAAGTTGCGAGACAGAATTGTACAGAACCCATAGTCACCCTGGTAGATTCTTGCATTGCATTAAAACAAAAATATGTTCACTCATGTTGAGCAATGGTGTTTTTACAAATATTGAGGCAGTCTTTATTGGGGTTGCAGAATGGACCATAGTAATGGCGATTTAAGTAATGAATTGCTTATATCGAGAAGGGCGCATAGGGATGGTGGTGGAAAGCGGAGCATCTGGAGAAAATAACAGAACTTTGGTAAATGACCAAAACCTCCCAGAGACTGATTCGAATAAAGGGATGCTGTGATATATAATAAACATTCGGCCACCTATGCTCTTACTCAGAAGGTAGACAAATAATAAAGCCATTAAATAATTATACTAGTAAATAATTACAAAGCATGGTAAATAATTACAGAGAATTGTAAATAATTTTCTGGTTTGGCCTCTAGTAAGACATCTATTCTGGATAAAGTCAGATAAAGCGCCGTTAAGGAGAGTAACAACCAGAAGTGGAATGGAAGGCAATGCTGATATCAAACCATTCTGAAACAGAAAATATACCATAAAGTAGACAAAAACATAGTAATTTAATCGAGTTTTTGCTTATTTTTCCGGAGCACCATATTTTACACACCTGGTTAAAGTTTACGTGCCTAACCTTATTTGCCACTTTTGAAAGTTTTTTTACTTTGCTTTGGAATCATGATTTGGATATGGATTGGTATGTTTGTTTTTACTTTGCTTTGGGATAGTGATTTGGACATGGATTTGGTATATTTCTTTTTACTTTGCTTTTGGATTGGAATGTTTGCTTTTGATTTGATATAAAACCGCCGTGTAATTATTCAATGACATATTGTATTACTTTGCTTTTAAGATTGTAATTTAAACATGTGTTTCATTTAAATAACAATAAAACATACTAATCTATGTCCGAATCACAATCCATGGGCAAAGCAAAAACTTTGAAACTGACAACGTAGATTAAACACGTGAACTTCCACCAGGAGAGTGAGACTGGGTGCTCCGGAAAGGTAAGTGCCTCCAGTTTAACTAGCTACACCCGCCACTTGTGTAATCAAAATTGAGTGAAAGGAACATGGGACTGTGGGACTTCAAATGTATTCAGAGCAATCCTGGACACGAGACATCAAACGTTTTTACTTTTTGAGGGCCACCAAAAGCCTAGGTTTGCAATATCCCTGGATTAACAATTGTAAACACAATTTTCTGCATTTAGATTGATAGAATAGAACTATAACCAATATTGTTAGTAATAACATATATACCAGTTTGAATTTTACAGCACTAGACGGCCGTTTCGGAATACAATCTCTCATCTGTAGTGCTTGGACCAAAATTGTGAAACTGTTTTTTAGAGATGTTGAAGAGATATCCAAAGGACCAAGATATAGTTTACCAAAGTTTGCATGAAGAGGTATACCTTAATTTTTTAGGAATTTCATATATTAAGTAGCAGCCAGTTTAGAGAATAGTATATTATAGCCCACTAAGTTTGTGATATACTTAGGGAAACATATATTACTATGATTTTTGGTTTCATATGTGTTAAGAATTCTATACGTTTGCCGTTTAAACAGGAAAGGAAAATACCAGGACTAGAACCTGCTTCCTTCACAATACTACCGGGGTTTTCTACCCATCGAGCTAACCGGCCACATGTTAATTGGTCACTTTCCAGGGTCGAGCACCAAAATGATACCGGGAAGGGAAATATACAGCGACTAAAACGGAATTCGAATTTGTGTCCCTTCCAAATACCAGTGTGATACTCTATCGAATTAGCTGCACAACAATAAAAAATTAATACATTAATAATACTCACGTTCCCTGTATTGAATTGAAATACATCATCCAAATAGGTTGGGACAAACGTGCCCATGAATAAAAAAGCCCAGTCACTCGCAAATAATACTACTATAATAGCATAAACAGGAACTGATGTCAGGATTCTTTTCCAGGGAATATTTTTCTTCTTAGACTGCAATCAATGAAAAAAATAATAAATATTTGTGAAAATGCTAACAATAACGAAGTCATTGCAATATAATCAAAACCAAACATACTAATCCGTGTCTGAATCAAAATCCAGAAGCAAAATAAAAACTTTGGAACTGACAAGTTAGATTAGACACGTGAACTGCCACCAGGGAAGAGAGGCCGGGTGCTCCGGAAGGGTAAGCTCCTCCTGTTTAGCTAGTTACACCCGCCACGTGTGTAATCATAATTATGATGCCTCTGCATCCAAAATTATTCTGGATATATTTGGCGTCTATAGTTCCATCTTCTTATCGTTCTCAATTTTGATTACACTTTGCGAGTGTACATAGTTTGACTTGAGGTGATTCCTTTCTTAAGCACTCGGCCTCACCACTCTGATGAGAGTTCATATGCGTTACTTAATTTGTCAGTTTTCAAAGATTTTAATTTCTTTTGGGCTTGCAAGTTAAACATGGATCGTTATGTTAAATATTTTTTTAAGAAATTGCTTTTTTCATCAGAATGGCTATCCATTGGTACAACAATTTCACGACTCCATTATCTGCCCAAAGTAGGAAAAGCAGTGGTTCTATCACTTTATGTTTGTTTTTTCTTGCTTTGTTTGGCTATAATTATTATTTACTCATACTGGTTCGTATTCTTGGTTTCGCTGGCTTTGTAAAGTGCAGTGTGCGTTTTTCTTAAAAAACTAATTCTTTATTCTATTTTGCTAAAATGCTTTATTGGTTTGAAAACAGGATATAATCGAATTTTCCTATAACGTACTAATTCTGTGGATTCATCTTTTCCTGGAACACTTGCACAGATATATTTTTTCTCAACATCTGAAATTCTTTCAGAATCTTCTGGCGTGTCACGGATGAACACTATCCATAAACAGGCTAGAATCATGCCTGCTATACCTGAAAGTAATGTAATGCAAAAATTAAACTTTTCCAGAGAATTTAAGAAATGATAATTTAAAATAAGCTACTAGTATTTGTATTGGTGCAATCGACTTTAGACAGAAACTCTTGAGGATTAACTCAAACTAAAACTGTATGTATACAGTCATAACACGATAAGTTAAGTGACAAATATAGTATATATAATAAATATTAAATGGTTATTTATTGTCCCTGTATGGGTAGAATTGGCGATATTGGGTCTGCTATGTTTCGTACAATATGAGGCAACTCTTTGTCCCTTAAACGTCTACATGTTGTCATATTGAACTAGTTCTTATATCAATGTACACGAACTACTGTAATATTTTGTATTGTACGGCAAAACGATATTGTGAAATATTGTCCCTCGTTGGTTCCCAAGCTCGTGCAAATGTCGAGTCAACTCTGGACAATATTTCACAATATGGGTTTAATAACCCTTTTATTATATAGCAAAATAAATTTCGTTTACTTCCGTCAAGTATTTCATTTATAATATCGTTTTGTCGTACAATACATAAATATTACATATTATTTTTCTTGTTTAACATGACATATAGAAAGTTGCACCTTGATCACATAAACGTAATAGAAATTACATGGTAATATAAAAACAATCGAAATAAAAGAAGATGATTACAAACCTTGGAGATAAAATGTGGAAGGCCAACCACCATCAAATCCATGTTCACAAAGAAAACCAGTCATTGCATAAGTTACAAGAATTCCCGATTCAATACCTAGAACATAGAATAGAAATACAATGTAGATAGATACGGGGAGGTTCAGAGTATAGCGTATTTAGCCTGAACATATTTCTTTAATTATTTAAAATATTTTAATACTATAAACATATAACTTTTAGGTCCAAACCGAAAAACTTTTTTTCAAAGTTTAATGTACAAGTATAAATGAAAATACCTACTGATGTAGTTAAAACAAATTTGTTGGATTTAAATAGCGCAATCAGTGACGTCCGGATAATAAAACTTAAAAAAATATTACAATGAATCTTTTTTTACAGAATGCTTAAAATTAGTAAACAGTAAAACCTGTCTATAAAGGGCACCAAAAAAAACTAGTAAAAGTGGTATTTATGGGCAGATGGTCTCTATATACAGGTTCAAATTATAAATTATAAAAACAATTCAACTGACATTTGACCGGGTGACACTTATATAGAGGTGGCTTTTAAGGCAGATTGTACTTAATTAAAATACATATATGGCAATAGACATACCTGCATAGGTCAAAGCACTAAGTCTACTTCTTTCTTGAATTGGAATCCAACGTCCAAGTATATACTGACAGCTGACGAAAGTGACTGACTAAAAAAGGTAAACTCACCCAGTATCATTTGCTGATGCTGATAATAATCATCTACAGCCAATGAAACTATGCACACGAAACGATAAATATTTTTTCCTACTGATATTTTTGAAAATCTCAAAGTTTAATTAATAAACTTGCTTTAAATTATTGTTTTGCAAATTTTAAAATAATAAAAAACTTACTGTCAAAAATGTAATACTCGTTTAAAAGTTACTTAGTACTTGAATAAGATCTCCCAAAATGCACCTTAGTACAAAATCTAGATTAGTCACTAGAATGTAGATGTTGTACAATTGTATATATATGTGCATGTCTTGTATATATTAGACTTAGCTACACAAAATCAAATTAATAAATCAAAAACAAAAAAATAATATACCTGTATTTTAAAAGTTATCAATGAAAATCCTATTTTTTTTGCAGATAGTCGACTTTTCGTTTCTTCGCTGAAGATAATTGTCGTGGATATCTGTTGGTTTTCTTTATTGAAATAAAAACCCTGACACAGGTGAGTAGAGTTATGTTTCAGCTACCACATACTCAAAAATAAATACTTAAATAGCCATATTAAGAAAGAAATAGCATTTGTTCTGGAGAGATCAGAAAACAAAAATGCAATTTTCCTTAGAACAACAGTACATCTATCTTAGGAAAACAATTCCTCGTATACAACCTTAATCAAAGTGTGTTTAAAGACAACTTGCCTACAAAGTATTCTATTATACAATTTTATTAATTCAGAACAAATATTTACCGTTAATGCACCAAGCAATCCTCGCAGCACAATGGTTCCAACGTAGTTTACCCTGGATACTATTGGCGTCACAAGTGTTATAACTGAGGTTAATGACAGAACGCATCCAAATAATTTATGTGCCCCATATTTGGTTACCAAAATGCTTCCCGGTATTTGCAAAATTGCATATGGCCAGAAATATGCACCGAGTATATTGGCTTGAACATTTCTATCCCACATAAACGGACCATCCTGTATGGTATTAAATTAAAGAAAGAAATGTAGTAATTGAAATGGAAGCAAGAAAAGCACACTTTTTATAATTAGCTATAAAATTAGTACCTGAATTATTAGCTATTTACTTAGAACTGTAGTATAGTGAACTAGTACAACATCTTACAACTTATTTTACAATACACATAAACAATGCTGTTAATCGAAAGGAAAAGGTCATCGTCTCGATTTCCGGCTTGGGCATTATATGACCTCAATTTACATATTATACCAGTTTTAGTTTTACATCGTTTCGGAATACAATTCTTCATCACTACTGCTTGGACTAAAATTGTGAAACCAAAAGATGTTGAAAAGTTACCAAAATGAAGCTACCCAAAACCTTAAGCAAGTTACTAATTTTCACAATGCTGCATACAGATGTGCGGGTAATGGACTAATAGACATTTCCAATTAAGAGGGAGACGGACTTCAGAGACCGAGACCGAGACGGACTTCATTATTTTAGGGGCGATCTCACAAGAAAAGAAATGAAATCCAATGCAAATTATGGACATTTAGTTATTGAACTATTTGATATCATTTACGTATTAACTGATTGAATACTGACAATCCAATGTCAGATTTATGAACACAGTCTCACTCAAAATCAGTTTGAAAGTGGTGAAGGAAACAGGAGAAAACCTACGGTTTGTACACTGACAACCGTTCTCACTTGAAGTGGTTGTGGCCCAACCTTCAGAAGAAGCACTGTGATCCGTGTAACGTTTTAGACCACTATCTACGGTGGCCCATACAGAAAAAATAAAACGAAGTCATTCAGGAATACTTAGATTCGTCAGGAGTGGTTTTTTGGGACATCAAAATGATGCCCACATTTTTTATTTATTGCCCTCTATTGGACCAAATATGGAATTACACTTTCCGCAGGATATGATTATTCTTGGCGAATAGATTTCCAGTTCTTACTGAATTTAAGACACAGCAGATAAGAACTGCTCTTTTCAATGTTCGTCGGAAATACAGGAAACTAAATCGCGTAATTAATACATATCGTGTAAAAGTTGAGCATAAAATACGGGGGATAAAAATAAATCAGGCAATAGTTTAGCCTTCAATAAAGACCCTACAAAGACTTATTTTCAATCGGACATTTATGTTGCCTTTTACGGAGAGGCAAAAAATGTCCGAATATTGAATATCGCCTCTTTAAGACCAGGGCTGGTCTAGCAATAGGTAGTCTGTGGCGTTATCCCCGTTGGTATATTTCGTCAATCGTAGAAATTTGTGCTTCATTAGCTGTCCGTAGACAGCGACTATTCAGATAATCCCATGTTCTATAAAGTGTTTATGAATAAACATAATTTTTTTCATATATATATATTTTGTTGTATGTTAGCATATCAACTTCTGAGATCGCCCTTAAAATAATGAAGTCCGTCTCGGTCTCGGTCTCTGAAGTCCGTCTCCCTGTTAATTGGAAATGTCTAATAGGAAGGACGGCAATCTCTACAATTGCTGTGCTAAGACCTAAAAAGTCTCATTGCGTGCGACGCATACATGCCAGATCATAATACTATCATTGCATGGTCACATTGGGGAAGCCTTTCGTATTCTCGCTAACACACTAGCACCACAGTGCTAAATATCAAAATGTGCCAATATAAGGCTAAGGATAACAATGGGTACCAACAAGCATTATTAAGTCAATCAATCAACCTGCAACAGCTACATGTATACGTTATCCAAAAGAGGTATTATATTACATAAATTGTAAGCTTCTTTGTGATGTTTCCGCCGAGATTTTCTATATTTATACATCCGCAAACTAAGTTTGAAGAGGTATATAGAATTAATATGTTTGTATGTCCGTCCGTATAATAATGTCCGGGCCATATCTCATAATTCCTTAGGACGACTGTCATAAACTTCGCATGAATTATTTTATGGTCCAAAGGTGTGTCATGACCTTGAACAGAGGTCATATGGGAAAGGTGAAACACTTGCATATGTTGGGGCGTGAGTATTTGCGATGGTTATATATTTTCCTTGTTTTGATGATGGTATGAATACTACAACGAGACAGATTGAAAAAAGCAAACCGAATTCATGGCATGGTGAAGCGTGTGTGCGTGTATGCGTGCGTGCGTGCGTGCATCCAGTGGTACGCAACTTTTTCTTCTCCATTCAAACCACTGAGTCAATTGAAACAAAGTTTAGAATTTCTCTGGCTGTTTTCCAAGGCGATCGTTTCTTACGTTTTAAACGTCCGCCGTTTACTTAAATAGTAAACACACACAAATAACAATTTTAGAGCTATTTATCAACCAAATTAAGTTTTTATAAAGAAAGTAGCTTTATACTTAAATACATAATAAGGTACATTATGATATTTAATTTCATTATTATACAATAATACTCTATAAATTTGATGATGATGCGACTTAGAAAGTATTAAAGCCGGATGAATATTAAACAAAATGCCAAGTACCATCTTGATAAATAAATACAAACAATCTATCTACGTTCAGACCGCAATACCAGAAGTAAACTAGTAAAACAAGTAAAGTTTTTGTCAATCTGAACAAGCTATATGAGTTAAAATATAAAAGAATCCTCATTAACTAAGGTATACTCCTTAATATAAAGCATTTTCTCAGCTTAAATTGAATTTCATTACATATGTGGCGATATAGTTAGATAGACAGGAGGTACTTACCATTCCGGAGCATCGGACCTCACTTCCTTGGTGAAAGGCGTGTAACGACATTTAACGATTTCAAAAGATTTTATTTTGCTTTCGGATTGTGATTTGGACAGGGTTGGAGTGATTGTTTTTTACTTTGTTTTGGAATTCTGATTTGGACATGGGTTGGTATGTTTACTTTTGATTAAGAAAAATATATTATGGCTAGAGTAATGAATAATGGCCAGCAACATATATACCTTTCTCTGGTATTCCTTGTCGTGATCATCTTGCCGGTGGCACTTCGACAAATTTGATTGGTTTGTAATATTTGCATCTTCCATTCCTATAGCAGTGTGATTTACCATACAAACAATCGACATATTTATATTTACTCGTATTGAAAATATGTAGAAAAATCCAAAGAATAAAAGTATTGTAACACCCAATCTGCTCGACTTCCAGAATGGCACTACATAATGAAAAAACAAAATCCAAATGAAATTTACAACAAAACTTTGGAGGAATCCACCCTTATTTTTTCAAATAAGTTATCAGACCAACACATGGTATAAGAAAACAATTTGTAACTGAAAATTTCTCCTTATAAAATTATGTTGCTTGTAAACAGATTATAAAAACACTTAGATTCTAAAATGTTTTAAGATATCCTTTTATAATTATCTATTAGTACAAAACATTATATTTATTTTTAAAAATCTCAGTATTTAGCCACTTAAGGTTAACCCTGATGGCTCATCATAGAAACAAGTGACTCAAAACGATTCAAAACTTGTTAAACCATACAGTTGTGGCATAAATCGATAAGAATTGTTATCTAATTGCGAAATAGAAGCAAAATATGGAAGATGACTATCAAAAATGCATATTTGATCAGCAAACTTATTATGTACCCAAATTTGACTAAAATATCAGACATTTGCTCTTTCTAGTAAGTTTCAATGGAAACGTTATAGACAAACTTAAAATGGGATATTTTTCTTAATTGCTTTTAGGTGTCTAAAATCTGTAACACGGAATCTCCACAAACATTACGTAGAAGAATTAAGTTATAACAAAATAAACGGAAACATACTACATAAAAAAACAATAGTAAATGACATATAAATTGAGATTATAACTTCAGGACAAATTGAATGATTTAAAATATAATTGTTTATTTGCTATAAGTACAAAAACTGTGACATGAGATTTTTATGTTAATTATTTCCTTACAAAGAATGATTGTTAAGTAGAAATATAAACGGAAACATAATAAATAAAAGCATAAGTAATGGGCATATTAATTGTTATTTGTTACACCATGATGATCATAAATATTTGTGACATAAGACGTTAGGCTTTTAATTAAAATAACTCATGAGCAAATCCGTGTGAACGAAGCAAAAAGGCTTGAAAGTGGAGTTTTCTAGGAAAACGCCTCTAGTTATTCAAACCCCATCTTTTAGAAATCAACTAGTTCGCGATTTCATCAATCGAAAACAGGTTTGGTAGAAAAGACCGTGGAAATCTTGATTTTTAAAAAAAAAAATAACACTTCAGATTTTGTACAAGGGGAGGTAAAACGGTTCATAGAACGGAGTATATATTGCCTCAACAAACCATGCATTTTATTATTATTTTTGAATATAGTCCCCATTTACCCCAAGCACTTAGCCCACTTTTCTTTCAGACTGTCTATACGTTTGAAATAGAAGTCTTCGGTTTGGTCCTGAAACCATGCCTCTGTGGCAGCCTTAAGTCCATCATCATCAGAAAATCTGATTCCCCGTAAATGGGATTTGATATTTTCTAAATAGGAAATTATCACTGGGTGCCAAATCGGGACTGTAGGATGAGTGATTAAGTTGTTCGAACATGCATTCACGAATCGCTTCTTGTGAAATCCTTGCCTTGTGCATAGAAGCATTGTCGTGAAGAAGCAATACCATTCGGCTCAACTTTCCCCTTTTTAATTTAATAGCAGCTTTCAGCTGCTTCATTAGATCAGCATAGTAAGCCCAAGTGATAAAGACTCCAAGCAGGTTTATAATTGATTAACAGATCACCCTTAGAATCCCAAAACACATGATTTTGCCATTTTGAATTTCTTTGGTGGTGTGGGCCAGGGTGCTCTTTTTGGTTTCTGGGTCCCAATGATGAATCCATGTTTCATCACCAGCTGCTGAACGTAAATGTAAGCTCTCCGGATTATCATTATAAATGCAAAGAAGCTCCCGACTTGACTTGAGTCTTTGGAAGCGGTCCTGCACATTAAGGTTTTTGGGGACTGATCTTGCGGATACTTTTGACATCCAAAGATGCTCGTGGATAGCCGTGTATTCACTTTCATGTGAAATGTCACACTCCCTAGCTATGTCATCAATCCTAATTCGACGATCAATTATGATGAGGGTCTCCACAGACGTGACAATTTCCTTTGTGATGACATCAGCTGGCCGACCTGACCGTGGGTCATCTTTCAGTGAGGTGCGCCCGCGTTTAAATTCAGCTGACCATTTTGCCACTGTGGAATAGGCAGGACAACTGTCACTGTACACCTCGGCCATTCCCGGTGAATTTCTTTGGCATTTGATCCCTCTACTGTGAGGAACTTTATTACTGCCCTAAACTCAACATTTTGATTTTCCTTCATTGATTTATGGTCAACAACTTTGAATGCTTTTGAGAATTACACAAATATATTGTGACAAATCAACTTGATATGTTTAAATGGCGGAATGTTGTGTTGTCTAAATAAGTAAAGAAAATGGGTGTTACGCTTGGCTAAATACGCTGTTCTATGAACTATCTGACTTCCTCTGGTAGTACTCTTTGGCAAAAAACACAGGTGTGTTAGCATATTAAAATTCTCCCTAAATGGATTCTGTTTTCTCAAAAGTATATGATACGTTGGTATTAAACAATATTTATTACTTTAACCTTCATTCCATTTTACAATTTTATAAAGAATATCACCAACTCAGTAGGCAATAATTTCGTATTATTGTCAGAAATTTACTGTAATTGTCTAAATTTCCTGCAAGTTAAAATTTGAAATTTCTCAGAAACTAAGGTATACTCCCTCATGCAAAGTATTTCCTTAGCTTAATTTGGAAAAATATATTTTGGTCCTTTGATTTGGTTTTTTTCAGGATCAGGATTCTTACCATTTAATCTATTTAACAACCATTAAAACAGGAAGAAATTGTGTTCTGACATTAAGAAAAACCAATATTTTCAAATGACTCTGAATAATACACACAATCTTGACAAAAAATAGGTAATGGAGCACATCTACAAAAACATTGATGACAGCGATTTCGGACCCGTTACATATCACATAAATAAACCCTTGCAGGCATTTATTAACTACGAAAAAAAATTAAGACACAATATAAATATTTATAATTTTTGAAATATACAACCATTTTACAATAATGTATTACATAGCGCGCGTTATTCGGTTTGCTTTGCACGGCAATGGAAGTTATAGCACTATAAACGCCATTTCTGGACAGTTCAATGGTTATATTTACATTTTGCATTTTTTGAAAACCTCATTTTTGTTTTTGAATCCTGAAATAAATCTAAAACACTGTCGTGTACGACATGCAATTTCAATTCCTGGAACAGCCTATCAATGACGTCACGGGCATAGGTGTCAGTAAGAAATGAGTGACTTCACATTAGCAAATGTAATTATAGTCCCATAAATTCATTTGGTCTAAAACAGAGTTTAATACAATCAAACACCATAAATGTAAATATTATAACATAAAAAGCATTCGCTTCAAATTGAAAAAAACATCTTCCTGACAACATACGTTAGAGCCAAAAACTCTAAACAAGACAGAAAGTAAAACAAGACGAGGCAAGTAAGGAAAACATGCAATTAAAGACAAATATCCATGATCAAATCTTAATTACATGTTATGCCAGTGTTACATTTACAGCACTATGCGGCCGTTTATGAATACAATTTATCATCCGTAGTGACTAAAATTGTGAAACCAAAATTTCTTCAAGAGGTTGAAAAAGTATCCAGAGGACTCATATTTAACTAAATTTAGTCAAGGGAATACTTGGCATGAGGGAGTATACATATACCTTAGTGATTGAGGATTTAAAGTTTTTAACTAGCAGAAAGTTTAGAAAATAGTATACAAAAGTATTGCCTATAGAGTTTGTGATATCCTCGAGGAACCATCTACTACCAAAGATACCGGGTCAGTGGCTTAAATTGCATATTATACCAATTTTGATTTTACAAATCAGAGAGGAAAAAGAATATATTGCAAATCTGCATTTCAAAGAATCTAGATAAGAATCTCTGAATGTACAATTAAATACAGACATATTAATCCATGGCCGAATCACAACCCAGAAGCAAAGTAAAAACTTTGGAACTGACAAGTCAGGTTAGACACGTGGACTTTCAACTGGAAAGTGAGGCCGGGTGCTGCAAAAGGGTATAAACACCTCCTGTTTAGCCAGCTACATCCGCCACGTGTGTAATCAAAATTGTGTGAAAGAAACATAGAACTATAAATGAAAAACTTGGCATATAAATAAGCACATGTGTATATGGGATAAAATTAAATACATGTAGAGTTATGTAGTGTATAAATCATATTGAGAGAATGTTCTTAAGACGACGTAGAAACAAAGCAATGCATTATTCCTTATTCAGAACTATTTTATTGTATTGTAACGTAACTTAACTGTAAATCAGAAATGCACAAATGCTTAAGAAGAATACTTAAATTTTTTAACGAACCGATAATTTTATATGGAATTTTGTATAATATCTGTATTTTGGTACATTAATACTTATAATAGGAGGAGAACTTACAAAATTTTAACGAACCAATGATTTAATATGGGATGAGTTGATGTATAGTATCTGTATTTTAGTACATATTGACAACATGTTGTTTTATAGAAATAGTTATTATAGAAAACATAGTATGAATGATTTTATATCTTTGGGTGCGTTAAGGACCTTCTCCTAATATACTAAGTAAACTGTTTGAAATAAAAAAAAACATACTAGTCCATGTCTGAATCACAATCGAGAAGCAAAGGAATAATTTTGAAACTGGCAAATTATGAAAAAACGTGAACTTCTACCAGGGAAGTGTGGCTCGGCTATTCTGAAAGGGTAAGCACCTTAGCTGTTTAGCTACCTACAACCACCACGTGTGGAATCATAATTTAGTAAAAGGAACATAAAACTTGTGGACGTCAAATATATTCAGGGCAATCCTAGACACAGAAACATCATACTTATCAACAATACTGTGATAACGGCCATATTTTTTGAGGGCCTCGATAACCCTAGGCTTGCAATATTCCTGGATCAACAATTTATTTGTAAGCATCTTGAATAAAAAAGATAAAATGTTTGATTTTTGAGTCAAAAATGTATATGACAATGACAAATATATTGATATCAATAGATTCACTTTGAATCCAAATTTGAACAAAACATGCATTGTTCGCAAAAAGGAATATAAGACTTACCTGAAATATCCTGTTTATCATTTTTCATGTTTGGCTCTCGATGTGTAGACCGCATTAGGTTGTTTGTCGATATACAATGTTATAATAGTTTGACAAAGGATTAATACAGTTTATAGTAAAATGTAAATATTATGAATTAGTGTAAATCACATGTTAAGGAGGAAATTTAATTAAAATATAATTTTAAATCTCGGTAACTTTATAATATAATCATTTTCAGTTTTTTATGATAACCAACATTGGTCACGTGATCAATAGAAAAGATGACGAAGCCAGCCCTTTTTAATGGTAACGAACTCATAACGACAGTGATGACAGTTGTATTAATGCGATCATATGATGCTGGAATTTAGATGTAAAGTTTTGCAAGTGTCATTAAAGCTAAAAATATTATTGCAAAATTATTTTTGAATTAAATAATAACAAATAACATTGTTATTTTTTTGGTTTGTAAATTGTAACCCCCAAAACCGCTGTGTAAACTGTATAACTACGCGAAGTTAAGGAGGCAATTCAATTTAAATATCACAAAACGGAAAAATCAAAGAAATAGTTAAAAAATAGTAATAACATATTAAGTGAAGTTCATTACTCCAGGATGTTGTTAAAGGTTCGCGGCATTAACCATTTGTCAAATTTGCCTTTACTTAAGACATTGGCCTTTTAAATATTGACCTCTAAATGGTTTCTGTTTTAACAGAAATTTATGATACGGCGGCTCTCCGAAAACATTACAGACTTAAAGCCTAATTTTATTTTACCATTCATATTAATTATATCTTTCTGAAAAAATCTTGAAAATGATTGGCTGGGCAGTGCCACATACGGGAATACATTTGTAGATGGCCACAGTGTAAGTTATCATCTGACCAAAGACTTGAAAATGGACGGTGACTATTTCGCCAATCACTCAGCATTACGAATAAAAGTCACGGTCCTTTCTGATAGGATCTTAAAATAAACCGATGACCCGTGTCATGGTAGGATTGGCATGATAAAGAACTCTGGTATACTGTATAATGCCACCAGCGCAAGGTACTGACAAACATTCTGCAACTTCACCAATATCTGGCGATGTATCGATATAATTGAACCATTCTTGACTGGGACGTTGAACATTATTACTCAACTTAATTCTCGTTTTATTTCTTACCTATGACTTACTGTTGGAATTGTCATTGAGGCATTCATCAGTATATTTGTGTTTGTTGATAAATGGGCTTTAATTTTGCAGAACTAGATGGCCGTTTGATTATAACGACCAACAAATACGAAAACTACCCATTTCAGGAAAGTTGTTTTACGGGTGTGTTCTTAGTACAATCACGAGATCATGAAGATATACAGTCTAACCTGCCTTAAAGACTACCTCTATATAAAGACCAATAGAATTGTATCCAAATTGTTCTTTATTCATAAATTTTGAACCTGTATAAACCTGTATAAAGGCCATCTGCCCATAAAGGACACTTTTACTGGTTCCCTTGGTGGCATTTATAGAAAGTTTTGGCTGTATTAACCTGCATATGTTAACGTTATTGAATGATTTTGAAAAAAAATTCGTAAGAGTTACAGATTAATAGTACTAGTTTTTGTACTCTTTTTTGTGTATATTTATTTTTGTCAATACTGACGACGTGATATTAGACGGTCATTTGATTATAACTACCCACACATATATAAAAGTATCCAGTTTGAAGAACGTGCAAGAACTTGTTCTCTGGTTGTGTTCTCAGTGTAAATACGAGGTCATGATTGTATACTGACTTAACTAATAACATATACTGAATATTTTAACGTTATTGAACGTATTTGAACAATTTAAAGAATATGGGAGAGTTAACTGTAGGTATTGATTTTTTCACTCATATTTTTTGTGTTTTGGTTCTGTTTAAAAATGTTTTTGTCATTTAAATTTATGTATTACATGGATTTTAATTAATGTATACCTTGGTATTTATGGTAAGTAAATATATCAGTCGCCAACTCTCTTACATAATGTCAAACCATACCATGTAGATATAACTGTAGTCTATGAACTATGGTATATAACGTATGCGTAATTCTCAACTGGCTGATATAACCTTCAATAACCAAACTGTTATAAAGTCAATTACAAACATACCGTCTGGTTCAAATTTTTAAATTAAAATATCAAAAGTTAAACACACGCGAACGTCCACCAGGAAATGGTGGTGCTCGGGTGGGGGGGGGGGGGGGTAAGGGCCCCTGTTTACTGGGCTACATCAGCCATCTGTTACTAGTTTAAACAAATGTTGTTGATTCATGCTACTAGTACTTTCATAAATAAGTTTTGGAATCGTTGTTCATGGCATAACTGGGCAATAATTGTCAGACACTTTTTTGAGGAACCTCATTTAAATAGAGGAGTTTAACATTGTTTATTACGCATGCGCAAGGTCCGTGACCTTACGAGATTGGACGCGATTGAACGTGATTTGCAATCGAGGGGGCAGTCGTAATAAAGGTCTAAGGCTGGTAACGCTTTTAAATGGTTAAACATTGTCGTAAATGGGATATATTTACATTAATTCATGAATAAATATATATTTTATGTGACAAAACTTTTTCTTACTAATAAATTTATATTTTCTTTAAGTCAAACATGTTAATTTTTTAATATTTTAGAAATTAAAACTACATGTATCAAGAATTAAAAGAAAAACAGTTAAAATTAAAAGATGATTAAAATGAATAAACCAAATTAAAGCAGTATAATTAATACATTTTGTTTAGAATTTTAAACTTTGAAAAAAAATAAAATGGTTATGTTTGCTTTAAGGACAAGGATATGATACTAATAATAGGCAGTCTATAGCTAGAAAAACAATCTTGAATACATACAAGTTTGTGGAAGAACTTTATCAGTTGTTCTTTTCTTGAAATAGTATCAAAACTTTAAAGTTTACGCCGATGTGGGAGAAAATTGAATCGATATATTCTGTATACATGTATATAATTGCCTTTGACAGAATTACATTTAACTAATTTTAATTAACAAAACGAACCCAAAATTATGATGTACTTATGGCGATTACAATTACATTTTATTCTTTCCCTTACCCATTTTTTGCTCCAAGAAATATGATGCTCCTCATATCTACATGTTACATTACTGTTTATTAAAAAAAGTTTCTCATTGATGAATTGTTTATCCCGTAATGTATTACCAAGATGATGGTGTTGAAGTCTTAATCTATTAATTAGTATCCGTAATTCACATACCTCCACACACCTGTCATCATTACCGGATGACTCAATACATGACACGTACCGACAAACGACAAATGAACCCCTTTATGGTCAGCATCCATCGATAACATTAAGAATTTACAAGTATCGTTTTTATCAATTATACAAACTTCATCAAACTTATTCAATATACAAGATAATATCAAACTTATAAACTGATAAATGAAATGTTGAATGTTAGAGAATATTGTAAAAGTATTAGAATGTGAATTTAAAAAATATAAAATAAACTTTAACATTAAATATCTGTATGGTTTCAATAATTTTATCCGTTGTTTTTTTTTTTTTTTTTTTTTGGTTGTCATATTTTTTTATTTTGATTTCATAAAAAATGGCATATGAAATGGTAAACGATTCATTACTTTTTAGAAAAAATCCCTTTTTATTTCAAACGTTTTAACTAAAGTAACCAACCATTGCCTTATAAAGTTACTTTCCAAAATAAAATTTAAAATAAATAAATAAATAATAAATAAATAAATAAATAAATAAATAAATAAATAAATAAATAAATAAATTTAATTGATAGACATGACATGAATTTTTTTCACTGTGTGTCAATGAAAAAAAAAGAAAAAAAGTAAAAAGAATAAATAAAAATAAATAAAGATTTAAAATATTTAAAGTGTATATTGATGCGGCATTCAAGGTCATGTTTCAAAATGTATTCATTTATTTATTTATTTATTTATTCATTTATTTATTTAAATACTATAATTCAACCTTGCATCAATCATTATTCAATTACATTGTGGGTACTTATATTGGGTAAAGATTACTTTTCAGTCTTATTTATTTATTTATTTATTTATTTATTTTCAGACGAAACACTTTAAGAAAATGAAATATAATGTAGATACATTTTATGTATTACATATAGATCTACTAAGTTTTTCACTAGCACATGTAGGTAATAGGGGAATGCCCCCTGGCTTGCAGACGGTACACTTTCTTATCTCTAACCATAGAGAGTAATCAAGGGAGATAAAATTGTTAAACTCCCGTATTCATATGGAAATCATGAAAATAAGCTATGTTTAAGCTTTCAAAGTATTCCCTAAAATGTATTTGGTGAAATAATTTTTGTCCTTTTGTTTTTCCCATTTTAACTTCTTAAATATATTCGAAACTCCAGAACGACGGTCTTGTGTTGTAAAAAAGGTTTAGTAATAATTAAATATAAGCACAATAGCACATTTACTACGCCATGCTCCTTGAATGTATCCATGCATAGCCACGCCACTCACTAAATAACATATATAGAACTTTAATCAGCGTATCTTCCCCGAGTGGTAAATGTTTCAACTGTATTTTGACCAGGCGGTTGTTGCTGTTTAAGACCACTTGCATAACTGGTGCTTACAGCAAGGGTTATTGTTTGCCCGGAAATAACAAGAATCTTTTAAACAGCAGACTTTGAAAAGAGTTAAAGACATTGGCAGTTTGTCGTTAAAACACGGTTATTCTTCCTGGTTAATAACTGTTTATAAAATTCAGCAAATTGTTGATATACTTTCAAACCATCTTTATTCTCACTTTTTGAGTGTATTTTTAAGAGTTAAATAGCTTCATAAGCTTCGAGAACAATCTACATCGATGGCCTCTGTTCTTTGTCACAGTAAATGCTTTTGTGATACTTATCAGAAGCCGAATTGTTTTAGTTTTTATATAATATTTTATAGTTCACAACGGATTTATAATAGGGTTACCTTGGTTCTTTAACCATGTGTGTCTCATTTGTTTTTGTTGATAATGGGGTCTTTTAGCACCTACACCACAATAAGCTTGGATATTTCGAATGAAGTCCGCTTCTAGCCGAATTCCAACGAGTCATTCATCAGTACACATTGGTGAAATGTCTCGTAAAAGTGATCAAAATGGCTTTTATCAATACGCTTATCGTTCTGAGAAAACCCAGTGTCAATTCCCTATTGGAGGTTCACGTATTAACTCAGCTTCAAAGTTTTTTGGGGATTGTGATTTAGAAACGGATGATTATGTTTGAAACAATAATTATGATTTTTAAAAAGAATGGTCACAGGTAAAAGGTCATTGGCCCTTAAAAATTATTAAAACTGACTATTTACTCTAAAACCATCAACTTAAAGTGTTGTCATATCAATCAAGACGTTGTAATGAATAATATTAGCGTTGTATGGTTTTATTAAATCTTGAAAACCTAATCAAACATTCAAGACAACAGAGTACTGAAACCAAAACTAGTTTTTAATTGACATGCCAATTTATTTGAAAGATTGTAATTTATTTAAGCACATGCATTTTTAATTTTGCACTGATCCAAGGTCAAGAATCAAATGTTTTTTATCCATAAATTATTTTAACTATTTAATTTCTATTAATCAAAAACAAACATACTAATCAATTTCTGAATAACAATCCAGAAGCAAAGTAGAAACTTTGGAACTGACAAGTTAGGTTAGACACGTGAACTTCAACCAGGGAAGTGAGGCCGGGTGCTCCGGAAGGGTAAGCACCTCCTGTTTAGCTAGCTACACCCGGCACGTGTGTAATCAAACTTGTGTAAAAGGAACATGGAACTATGAGACGTCAAATATATCCAAGGCAATCCTGGACACAGAGACATCAAACTTATTAACAAACGCTTTTAATGCTAAATCCTAAGATTTATGATTTTATAATTTGATACACATAAGCATGCTCATGGTCCTTGAATCGTTCGTTTTTCTTCCAGATTAGCTTACGGATATGTTCACGTATGCTTTAAAATATATGTTATTTTTCTCGTGTTTTGGTGAGCAACTTGATGAACATCAAAAGGAGGTTATTTTTGTTTATTCTGGTTCATGAGACATTCTTCAGAGTCAGTGATTCAATTTGCTTAAACGCTTCTATTGCAAACCTAAAGCTCCATTAGTTTCCGCATATCTTAAGAACATATATCAAACAAAAAAATATGTTTAATTCTAATAGGCGTTTTGCCATTTCGATTACAAATGTAAAAAAATGTTTTCGTTCAAAATTGGAACGTCATTCTAAAATCAATATTAATTTCAACAGACTGCATTGGAAACAAATTGCAATCAAAGTTGATGTCGCAATATTTAGGAAAATTTAACTGAAAGAGCAGTCACGTTTCCTTAAACATCTCGCATTCAAAATTGTCAACTAACAGAATCTATTTGAAAGCTAACTGGTGAAAATGCTGTAATTGCATAATTTATAATCATAACATGTCCGAATCACAACCCAGAAGCAAAGTAAAAACTTTTAAACTGACAAGTTAAGTTAACCACAAAAACTCCAGCAGGGAAGTGAGGCCGGGTGCTCTGGAAGGGTAAGCCCCTCCTGGTAAGCTAGCTACATCTGCCACGTGTGAAATCAAAATTGAGTAAAAGTAACATGGAACCACGGGACGTCAAATATATCCAGGGCAATCCTTGACATAGAGACATTAAACTTTTTAACAATACTGTGATGCAACACTTTTTAAGGGCCCTGATAAGCATAGGTTTCCATTACCTCTTGGTCAGCAAATTATTTGTAGCCTTCGTTCTATAAAGTTTAAATAGTTTTTTGTACTCTCAGATTCACAGTTCTTCATTAAATATTTATTAAATTGCTAGAAAATTAAAGATTACAATCTCGACAGTTACACCAAATTGTCATTGTATTGTTTCCATTTCAAGAATGATGGGCACATAACCTTTTTTGACCTTCTCACAGTAAGTTGTTAAAATCTCAACTATCCATTGTATAGCAAAACAAACGGCCTGAAAAATAAACATTGCTAATTAATAATGTAACCCATTTGTGTAACAACAGTGTTAACACTCCGCAATGCATATGAGACGTGAAAGCTATACAAATCTGTGTTAATGTCATAACATCGTATAGATGCTGATTCTCTTGTTTGTAAATATTACCATAAAATCAATTATAATCAATCAAACTATTAATCAATCAATCAAGAAATACATCAATCAAGAAATAAATGAAAAGTTCTATAATTTAAAAGAAAAAGAAGTTCATATTATATTAAATCCTAAAGGTTACTTAATAAAGTAAGAGTTAAATCTGAGGCATCTTAATACCGCTAGATATACTTTTAACAGCTAAAAATTGTACCAAAAAGTCAATATTACCAAATCAAGAAAATTTAAGAGTTTTTGAACAAAATTACAATAAGGAATTTTAGGTCTTATATATCAACGTAGCCACAATACCACAATACCAGTATATTGGTATATTAGAATTGATAATAGAATTGGCCACGCCCACAATGTTTGGACAAAGGTCCGGAATGTTTGAATTACATACAAAAAGAATGAAAACTCGCCCTTAATTGTGTCATTTGATGACGTCACTAACACTAGTATGCCATTAGTCGTGACGCTGCTTTGGCAACGTTTTGGCGGCCAGTGTCGGAACATAAAAGACATAAGTTTCAACAGCTTAAACATGCCAAATCAACCACAAACACACCGATACGTGTTAAAATCACAATCTCTAAAGCAAATTAAAAACTTTGAAATATTATTAAGTAAAATGCGTAAAAACTTCAGCCGGATAGTATGGAAAGGTCTAAATTTGCTGGTAGTTAAAATTTGAAATAAGGTATACTCTCTCAGCCAAAGTATTTCCTTAGCTAAATTTGGTAAAATATATTTTGGTCCTTTGGGTATCTTTTCAACATCTTAGGGGAAAATGTTTTCATAATTTAGGTCCAAGCACTACTGAAGAGGAATTGTAATGCTGTAAAATTAAAGCTGGTGTAATATGTAATTACATATTATACTAGTGTTAATTTTACATCACCAGTCGTCCGTTTAAATAAAAGAACATTTTACTCACAACAAATATGGAGATGCAGGCAACAATAGTAGTTTCCATTGGGAAACCAATTTCTTCAAGCATCCATCCACCACACATTGGTCCAAGAAAATCACTAAGAAAGAAACATAAAGTCATCATGGATATTTAAATCAAAAACAAGCATACCCGTTTATTAATGTGTCAAGAACCCATGCCAAAAAGGAATCACAAATTAAACTTCAAAATGTTTTGCAATATTTTTAAACAAATAGGATGAGGTTCTATATCATTAAAATTTTCAAAATTTGATCAATATTTTTATTTTTTAATAATAAAATTTAAATAATATAAACACACTTGTCAGTGATGTATAAAATATCTTGATAGTGGAAATAAAAAACAAACACAATAATCCATGTCCGAATCACAATTCAAAAGCAAAGTAAAAACTTTGAAACTGACCAGTTAGGTTAGACACGTGAATCTCCACCATAGAAATGAGGCCGGGTGCACCATTTTAAAGCTAACTACTTATTTTAAAAATTACAGTCACTACCCACTTTCAAGTCTTAGGTCAGACTCGGCCGGGGTTCGAACCTACGACCCTGCAAGTGCTCGCTTCGTAAGTGGAAGGTCGTGGGTTCGGAACCCCGGCCGGGTCGACCCAAGACCTAAAAGTGGGTAGTGACTGTTCTTTCGCCAAGCACTCGGCATTACGAAATGAAAGTCACGGTTCTTTCGGATGAGAACTTAAATTATTAAACTTTGGATGATAACTTAAATTAAACGAAGTCCCGTGTCACGGTGAGCTTGGCACGCTAAAGAACCCTGCTGTATAATGCCATAAGCGCAACCCACAGGCAAAATTTTTGCACCTTCGCCTATAGCTGGCGACGTCTCGATATAAGTGAAATATTCTTGACTGGGACGTTAAACACCATTACTCAACTCAACTCTCTGTATCCAAAATTTTCCTGGATATAGATGACGTTCTATAGTTCCATGTTCCTTTCATTTTCAATTCTACACGTGGCATTTACTATAACTGGAAGTACATACCTTTTCAGAGCATCCAACCTGACTTCCCTTGTGAAAGTTCTAGTGTTCAATTGGATTTTCAGTATTTCTTTTTTTTTGGATTTCGGTAGGTTTGTTTTTTTATTTAAAACTTGTAAATCTAAAATCGCGGTTTATCTTTTATTGTTTATGAAAATAGCAACATGATATCGTATGATTGGATCTAATGTAGTATGATGACATTTTACCACTTTCTTGTTCTGATTGGCTGAAAAGTTAGTTTTTTTCTTCATATATCTGTATTTACCAAGACCCACCCACTGTATTTTAATGCATTCTGATTGGCTATTTTATGAAATATGGTTTCTTAATCAGCTAGAGTTCAAGCAGGTAGCAAGGACATCGAACTACCTGATAATAAATTGATGCGTACATTTCATTGAAATTACATTAAAGTAATTTCTTTGATAAACATCAAATTTGTATAATATTACTTTGTTCTGTTGCTCTCTGTATTTATTTAATTCCTTATAAGTATTGCTTTAATTTTTGTGTTCGGCCTATTTGAAAAATAACTTGACCAAAGATTGTGTACCTGCCATAAATCCGGCGTAGCGAGTATACGCAAAAAAGGCATTACATTTAATTTCTTTGCTAATGTTGTATTGTAGGAAACAAACTTAATTGAAACTTACTTCATAATAGAAAATAACCTTTCGTATGTCGGTATTAAGCATGCTGGGGAGAAAAAGCTGATCACACATAGAGCTAATATATTCAACCATACTTTGCTGTAATGAAATAGGTATATTTTTATTTTTATATGAAAAATAATTTCGATCATTTCATGTCATAAACTTTTGGTGAATGAATGTAATTTTGTAAGTCAGTTTCAAAAATAAGTATTGGTATAAGTGTTAAAAAAGAAGAACGCAACAGCCAAAACTATTATTAACTCCAAAACTCTTAACTGATTGGAAACGTTCATCTTTTCAAATAAAATGAGGTTATGAACATAGCACAGAGAGCTCTTTAAAATAACTAACGCCCCTAGCACTGCATTTTATTAATGTTTGCCATAAAATAAAAAGAAAAAGTTTCAAGGTTTTTTCATGTATTTTAAACAGATTATTTTAATTAACTGCAGGTATGTCCAAAGAATAAGTGTAACAGTAAATATATGCATATAATTATAAAGCAATATATGCATCACATAGAAATTAAAGGATGAATCCCGAGGTGTTAGCGAGCAATAAATATCGATATTTTCACGCAAACTTTGTAGCAATTCGAGGTTTCCCGAATCAATTTTTCCTATTGTACGCTTTATCACATGACGCTGTCGTTTATGACATCAAACGATTGTTGTTACATGGCTGACGACGTTGTCGTATAATATGTGATTGCACTAGTTCTATACAAGAACTAGTGCAATATTTATGTGTTGTAAGAAAAAATAATTTTAAGATAAAATACTAGTTGGAAGTAAACGGAATTTATTTTGCTATATAATAAAAGGGTTATTAAACTGAAATTTTGAAATATTGTCCCTCGTTGACTCGACATTTGCAATCGCTTGCTCGTGCAAATGTCGAGTCAACTCGGTACAATATTTCACAATATCAGTTCAATAACCATATAATACTATATAAAAATACTCGTTTGTATTACAATATAGTAGGGTTGTCTTCCAGTGTTTAAGTAATCCAGTACTCGGTCGAAATATCGCTATCCTGTTACAATTTTACTAACCAAACATTAGCCGTACCGGCTTCAATAAGTGTCAAATACTGTCAGTTATGACCAGAAATAGAAGGAAATTAGGATTGGAACAGAAACACGATATTAAAAAGGAAACATTGATCATAGTGATCTACAATACATTTTAGGTACATTTTGTGTCAAATCAACTAAGTATATTTTAAAAGCCTCCTCTATTTAAAGGTTACTTGCTTTTAAAGACCAGTCAAATTTTATACCAATTGCTCTTTATTCAGATTATTCGAGTCTGTATATAAGGGAAAACAACCCATAGAGGTCACTTTCAAAGGCTTTTTTTGAGTGGCCTTTATAGAGAAGTTTGACCGTCGTATTTATTGTCGTTATACAATTCAGTATTAGATAAAATAATGCAAATAATGAATAATTAGATAAAGTTATATGTATTAACTTTACTTGTATCCATTGAAAAAATTAAATAAAGGTGTAGGTCCCACAAGCAACATTCCTATTGCTGTAAAAATAGATCCAGGAATTAAAAGAATTCGGACATCAGACTGAAAATAACAGAAACAAATGACATTAATCACAAATAGGTCGCTTCATGTTTAAATCACAAGGCAAAAAACAACATAAAAAATAGAAAACACATTGGCAAATTAAAAAAATCCCGTGAACACCCCAGGAAAATAAGGTCAGGTTAGTTAGTTTTTTTCCGGATGGGTTAGCACCTAATGTCTAACTAGCTACAACCACATTGTTTCAAATAAACGAATCAAGCAAACGCAATAATAAAAGTAAGGCTTCCATAATTCAACTTGAGAAATTGTATTGTCAAATCATTTTACATCTTAAACTGAAATGAGAAGAGTCCAAGCGCTACTGATGAGGATTCCGAAACGGGCGTGCAGTGCTGTAAAATTAACACGGGTATCATATGTTCATAAATGCTAATGCATGTATTGAATTATTCTTTACTTTTGGTGTTTCTTCACGACATATCCACCAGGGATCCCACGGCAATCAACATACACAGCGATGCTTCAATCATAAGCAAAAGCAACCATTTAAAAGTCTAACATAATTTCAGTTTTTGAATTTTTTTTCTAACATTTTATGAAATGACATAAACGTGTAGAAATCACTGATTCAAACGGATCATATATGGAATAACCAATCAAAGAAATAAAACATGATTAAAAATATTTTCAAAAAAATGTGTATTATCACTGAAACAATAGACACAAAGGATGATTCTCAAAACGCCGAGCTATCCGCCTATAGGATTCAAAATTTAAAAGTATATTATATGCATATTTATAGTGAAAAAACCTAAACTTACTATCATTTTGTAAAAGTTTATATGGTAAAAATCTCAGTAAAATATTGCATTATATGTTTAACACATGTAATTCATTAGGTTTGTCTCCGTATAACTCTATACAAACATGGAACAAGTCAGTGAAATCAACACGTTTTTTAATAAATACATATAGAGCGCATGCCTCTCCATTAAAGATATTTTGAATACAAAAACTATCTTATTTTATTGTTAGATATGCAAAGTATGGTTAATGGAGAGATATGCGCTGATGGTGAATTTTGTAAAAATCAATGTTTAGAGAGTTACCCCAATATAACCTCTTACTATACCGTACTATACTCGTACTTGATATTAATAAACTCTCATTGTCATCAATTGCCTGCGTGGTGTAGTGGATATATGCAGGGCCTATTGTGTCTTATGTTGTGGGTTCGAATACCCAAATTACCGTTTTATTTTTATCTTAATTCTTTTTAACGTATATTTTACGGCTTTATTTCTTTTTTATCTTACTTTGTGTTAGAATTTAAATGCAATATTATTTATTTCTGCCACAAATAACATAATAGAAATAAAGACATGCACACACATTTGCTTTATACATATAATATATACAGCGACATTACAGTCCGGTTTAAGGCCACTTGTAATTTCCCGTGTGTTTCGTGTAACATGAACACGTGCTAGTAAACAAGATGTCAAAACATTAAACTGTTTAAGATAGTTTTCATATGTGACAAATGTCATTAGCTGGACAAGACCGAGGATCATGAGCCAGCGGTTCCTTTAATAGACTTGAAACCTGAATGTTTAAACCAACCCATTTTGAGTGGCAGCAAATCAAAATGAATTTGCTTTATTTTCAAAGAAAAAGTTCCCCCCATTAAACTTGTACTAATTTAGGCAAGAATTGACATTTGCGTCAAATAAGTCATACTTGTATCATCTGGTATTCGCATACATGCTGTAATAATTTATCTCGACAAAATATAAAGCCTTCAGTAGTTGTTGATGCTTTAAAGATGAAAAAAGTTTCATCAAGTCTACATACATCAGAAATCACCGATTTATTAAACAATCTCCAAAATACAATTCTTGATAGTAACAGTAGAAAAATGATTTTGATGATTCAAATGACCTTTCTGTCGATAAATTTAATTAATTGACTGGACTGGACTCCGCAATTTGATAATCTTGCAACACAGGTTATATGATTAAAGTCCATAGCACTAAGATCTTAAAGCTTTGCGTTAGGACTGCTCTTGACAAAGTTTCGAAATGGTCTTTCCCATGAATTCTTACCAACACTATATGGTCTGAAAAATGCTTCACAGGTGTCAAGAATTGTCTCTGCAGCACATGTATTTCTAACAAGACTTCCTTGAATGTCTTCTATCACTGATTCCATATAAATACAAGTAGGTCGACCTAAACTGAAGTATCATACTGACACAATACATAAGCATTACGGCGCAAAACAAACCAAGTCTTTGTGACACGTGGGGTTTTGTGTTTGTGCATGCGGCAGAGTAATGGCAATCAACCAGTAAAGTCGGTGTTCACACACGTCATTATAGAAAAGGAAAAATGCTATTCATATGCAACAAAAATATTTACACAGACATTTTTTTACATTTGGCCTCACATAGTTGTGCCTATAGAGGCTCAAATAGGGCGTAACCTATTTTCTTGCGTATATATTCCTATAGGCGGATAGCTCGGCGTTTTGAGAATCATTCTTTTAATCTCTCGATGTACGACCGGTCTTTGGAAAAATTATTTGAACCCATTGATCCTTACGAAAGTGCTTACTCCACATAATTTGGTTCTAAAATGGTTTGAAAGGTGTTATCTTTGTACAAGGAAGCAAGTTGCTTGCAAATAAATTGTAGACTCAGGGATATTGCAAGCCTTTGCTTATCAAGGCCCTCAAAATGTATTATGGCCGCGATCACAGTACTTTTGATAAGTTTTATGTCTCCGTATCTAGTATTGCCCTGGACATATATATTTTACGTCCCATAGTTCCACGTTCCTTTCACACAATTTTAATTACCCACGTGGTGAGTGAAGCTAGCTAAATCGGCTAAATCGGTGGTTCTTACCTTTCCAGGGCACCCAAACTTACTTCCCTTGTGAAAGTTCACATGTCTAACCTGACTTGTCAGTTCCAAAGTTTTGACTTTGCTCTGGATTGTGATTCGGACATGGATAAGTATGTTTGGCATTTGTTATCAACAAAAAATATCGGGATTTGAAATAAAGAAAAATATAGATAACATACTACCCGGCCGCCGACGTATCCCCAAAATGGAGATAATAAAGAATAAATGGCTGCACTCATCATAAAGACCAATCCAACTCTTTCTGGTCCCCAACCAAACTGTAAAATAAAAAGGCATGTAGGTCAGATATATTTTTGGGATACTAAGTTACTCTGTTTAATGAGAGAAAAGATAAATGAGTTAGACTAGTTGTATTGTATGAAAACAAAAGTCTACGATCTTCAGTTTGATTTAAGGTGTTTAACTTATCAGTTTTGATGGGGCTTTAATAGGAACTCCGTTAAGTGTCCTAAAAGTACCAGAGTTTTATTGGTATTAGAACCGATAAAATAAAAAGGAAGGAAACATGCCTTAAATGTTCCAGAACACTGCAGTTTACCTGTTAGAAACACGTAAAGGATATTTGACGAAATGATACGCAACCAACCTTTGTGAGCTTCATTTGTCTCTAAATAGACTTAAGAATAACTCTTGATGGGTAGTTAATTATTAAATATTGATCTGAAAGACAACCACTTTTTTAAGATGTACTAAATGTTCTGCAAAACCAGGTGCGTCAAGATGCAAGTATGCTATCTCTTAGTTTTAATTTCAGATAATATAGCGAAATAGAGAGAAATTACATGTTGGTAAACTAAGAAAATATTTCCAGTATATGTTGTGATGGAACACCATTGGTTTACCTGTACGTAATCCATTATGGAAATACTAAAGTGAAAACTTCACTAAGGTTCGAAGTCGAATGTTTGCAAGGCCGATGAAAGGTTACATTACTGATTTGTATGAACGGTTATTGCTTGAAAACTAAAAATTATTTCTCGGGGAAAGGAATTGTACAGGATAAGAATTCCTTAAAATTATGAATGGTCTTCTACCTAATATGATCATTGTGTGTTTGGATAGTAATTTGTGTCCGGTAATGACTTGAATTGAAATGTATTGAAGTGGCGTTTCGTATTTTAGTGACCAAATTATTTCATTTTTATGAGGTACTTTAGTTATGGGATGGTGGGAAACCAGAAAACCCATAAATCCGACATGTAAACTAAAATACTTCTCGACAATTGAATCGATCCGATTGGGATGCGGATCTAGATGAAATAAGAGTGAATAGCGTAAACAGTAAATGCACATTTATAAAGAGCAGGATATAACAGAATCTATTATAAGTGTAGGATAGGGAATCTCAACCAAGGGGTTAAATGTTCAGTCAGAGACGAGGCTTCTATTTTGATAACTATATGGTTTCAAATATGAGTAATATTGACATAGGCTGCATTTTTGAAAATCTAACTTTATCATTTAACGTTTGACATAAAAATAAATATGACCATCAGATAAAATGTACCGGATTTTGATTATACACAATGTATAGGCTTTAAGCAGAAAACTAAGTTATTTATTCTAATCTCCCAAAATAAACATTTGAAACGCAATGGAAATTTTTAAATGTTCGAGACTCGAGGTGTCATTTTCCCGCAAGACGACGGCTCGTCCGCACATGTAGGTGAAAATACGCAAGTGTAGGTGAAGATTTAAATTTCTACCATTTTTTCTTCAAGCGGAAATCTTTATCTCAAACATAGGAAGATTGAATAAAAGAAAGTCTCTTTTACTAGATTATTATTGCTACCCAGCCTAAGTTAAAAATGACTGCAAATAGCAAAAATTAAATAAATAAATAAAAAAATAAATAAATAAATATAATAAATAAATAAATAATAATAAATAAATAATAAATAAATAAATAAATAAACTTTAAAACAAAACAAATAAATACAATACATAAAAAAATCATAATCTGAAACAATGATTATGTTTAGTGACCTACCTGTCTTAAATGTGGTTCTAGCGTAGGATCAAATAGTGAAAAAGTCATTGCCGTTACTATTACAGTTAAACAAATGAGAAAAATGAAGCGATTTAAGCAGCCATAGAACACTCGGAGATTCGTGAATAGAACCATCTGTTTTCAGATCTAAAATTGAAACATTGTCAGTTCAAGACTAATCGTAGGAATAAAGTTAATGTTGATAATTATCCAAAATTTTGAATAATATAAAGATGATAATAAACATTAAGAAAATTAGAAAATTAATGTCATGTAACTGTATTCTGAAACAGCCGTCTAGTGCTATAAAATTAAAACTGGTATAATATTTAATTGTAAGAAATAATGTAATGGAGAGAATAATACCTACTTTTCCTACCTAAGGTGTATTTGTTTCATAGTTAATACACTATGTTAGAATTGATTCCAAATACGATAACGTTATACATTTGGCAAATTTCTTAGATATAAACGGTTGTCTCAGGGATATTGCAGATCTAGGCGTTAAAGGACCACAAAAAGTTTTAAGGCCGTCATTACAACATTGTTAGTACAATATACCTCGTATTTATTAAGATTTTTTCAAATCATATTTTTCCAATTATTCAATAATTAAAAGATGTAAACTAAAATGTAGGACAACAATTACAGGGGGATTGATACTACAGCTAAATTGCCATTTACTCTACTGAGGGTTATTATCCCTTGTTTTGACACTTCCAGTCATCTTCTTGCTAGCACATTAAGTGTTTTAATCAAACTAATTTCATTTTTAAAGTCAATGAGAAGAAATATTAAAACGGTGTATCATAAATTAACACCTGATAAATATCTTTCAACCGCATACTTGGTTACCGGAATATTGAGAAAGTAAAAACATTTTACATAAGGAAGGAGATAGGTGGCCCTAAAAACTGACACAATGACCTTATTGAAATGAGTAGGCTTGGTTATCTGAGCAGTAAAAGTAAAAACCGTAGGTAGAAAAATCGAAACTTGGTGACATTTAGCTGTAAAGAATAATTTATGTGTAAAAATCCTGCTAGACCTTTAGAAAGAAAATTACCACAATTATAAAGTTTAATAGTTATTTTAAGGGGTTATGGCCCTAAATGGTTGGTTATTTTGAACTTATTGAGGTTAAGTGTAACAAGAAAACAGTTTAAGAACTTTTATGTCATAAAAGTATCAATTAAACGGGTATAAAATGTACATTTTCGGACTGTACACATTTTGTAGCACATATCTAAGATATTTTCAAGACACTGACCCTTGTCAGGTAGAGGCCCCTATTTCTAAAACTGAAGGTCTGGAAAATTAAAATTATTTGATTTTTCATTAATTTAAATAACCACATTGTTAATGAAACAATAATTTTTATGAATAAATAATGTTTTTATTTCATAATATGAATTTCTCAATAATTATGAGGTATACTATTAGTATGATGTCTCTGTAACCAAGATTTTCCTGGTATTTTTCTAGCATTTGAATGACACGCGTGTCGGATATCAATTGCTAGACAGAAATCATCCTTCCTCCCCGCGTTCCTGGTCTCACCTGGTGGGAATTGACATATTTATCTTAATTGCCACTCTCAAAGGTTGCACTATCTATTTTTAGATTATTATCCGAACATGCACCAGCATTTTTATGTATGATTAATCACACTGGAAAGATAAGTTTTTTTGCGTAGCAACGTGTGTTACACCTTGCATGCCTTGCATCATTTGACATTCACATTTATGAACAACAGAAAAAATAAAGAAAATTAGAAATAACAGAAAGTAATTAATTTCGTCTATCAATATTTATATATCATACCAATTTTAATTTTACAGCACTAGACGACCGTTTCAGAATATCATTTCTCGCAAGAAGTACTTTATCCAAAATATTGAAACCCGAATCTTTTTCAAGATGTTTTAAAGCTATTCAAAGGACCAAAATAATTTTTACCAAATTTAACTGAGGAAATACTTTACATGACAATTATTCCCAAGTTTTTCAGAAATTACAAGTTTTAACTAAGCAAAAATTTCAACCATAGTATATTCCTTACAATAATGCACAATTATTGCCTACCAAGATTGGAAAGAAAGCAACGTAAGATATCTCCAAAATTCTAAGTAATAAAGCAATTTTTCAATAACATCTTAACAATGTGTGCTTTACGAGATCACTTGTTGGTTTATAGTCTAAAAATTTCGATAATAATATTTAATGTTCTCATTATGTGGTTATCTTTTCTAGTTTTTCTTGGAACCAGAGTGTAAAATCCATAAAAAGAGCAATGAAAGATGTCTCCATGTGCAAGATATAATACATGCTGTTTTAGCAAAGATTTATCAGTGAAATCATAGATCTGGCATCAACTAAATAGAAAGTCTTATGATAATAGCAATAAAAATAAATGTGTATTTATAGATACCTAATACTGCACTTTCTGGAAACATAAACATTCCAAGAGGTACACACAACAACGTCAATCCACCCATCACAAGAAAGGGCATCACGAATCCACCAACCTAAATCCATAAAAACTTGAGTGAGCGAAACGCCCAGGTAAAGATTTATGTTAATATCAAGACATCAAGACTGTATGCAATGTTAAAATGATAAAAGTCATGTATTGTAAGGTCTTCACTTGATGTTTTTGTTTTGCTTCAAATTCACGAAACAGTTTTTTGAAATTATCTCTCACTATATTTGCCTATCAAAAACAAACATACAATTAATTAAAACTTGAGTGAGTGAAAGACTCTGAAATCAAGTATCTGTTTAATGTCTCTATATCAAAAACTATATTGAAAGTTTCATAAATTAAAATTTATTATATTTTTGGTAGTGTCGTATTACATAAATTATGTCTTACGTTTTTGGCTATTATTTTTTTTAAGTAAGAAATTGAATTTTACTTTTGTTCTACCATGAGGTTTTGTAGAGGCTGAGAATGACGCAAATATAAAAGTGCGAAGTTTTAAACATTTACCACTTTTCGCTCTTAATTCTCGAAACAATCTCAATATTTAAAAGCAGATAATAGCATCATAAATGAAAACGTCTGCATACGTCCATGTCTTCATCCTCTTAATTCTTGAAACAATCTTAATATTTGGAAATTCCGTAATTAACAAAATTAAGATTGTAAACCAACTGTAATTACGTAATTACTTACATAATATAAAGCGCCTCCTAGTACAGGTCCTGTCATGTAAGCTACACCTACAAACACTTCACTTAGACCCTTTACAGCAATATGAAAAAGGAAAAATGCAAAGAAGCTGACATGTGTTTTAATCTATCCGACAGAAGATGTAAAAAAAACTTAAAGACACCAACAAGTAGAATAAACATAACGCGCTAAGTATGCAAAGGACCTGGCATATGTTTTAATCTATCCAACAGAATACAGTCAAAGTTTACTACAAAAGCAACCTATGGTGACCAGTAAAAGTGTTCTATATGGGCATATGGCCCTTTTATACCATTTTGAATTACACGAATAAAGAGCAAATTGGATAACATTTGTCTGATTTTTAAAATCAAGGATTCTAATATAGAGATGGCCTTTATGTTAAGTTTGACAGCATACCTTAGAGTAAAAATGTGAATGACTAAAACAAGAGTACTGAAGAGTTGGTAATAATAAACCCACCAATATCGCAAACGACTAGTTATGCTGTAATAAAAAAATAAACATACTAATCCATGTCCGAATCACAATCCAGAAGCAAAGTAAAAACTTTGGAACTGACAACTTAGGTTAGACACATGACCTTCCACCAGATGTGACGTTGAAGTAGCTTGACACATGTAATTTTGAAAAAGTTTTATTCCCGTAATCACAGTATTGTTGATAAGTTTCCTGTCTATATGTCCAGGATTGCCCCGGATATATTTAACGTTCCATAGTTCCGTGTTCCTTTCACAAAATTTTGATTACACACGTGACGGGTGCAGCTAGCTAATCAGGAGTTGATTACCCCTCGGAGCATCCAGCCTCACTTCCCTGGTGGAAGTTCAAGTGTCTAACCTAACTTGTCAGTTCTAAAATTTTTGCTTTGCTTCTGGATTGCGATTCGGACATGAAAAAGTATGTTTGATTGTTTTGATATTTTAAGATGATTGTCTCAAAAGAACCAGTGATCCTGACTACACATAGCCAGGAGCTGATAAACACTTACCACTGCAGTGCCTAGATGATCAGGAAATGCTATCATTATAACCGTAAAACTTGCTGTATTGACAGCCGAACAGCCAACTGCCATTGCAAAGCGTAACAGAAAACACAACATTACAAATAATTCCGGTCCGTCAGTGGTGTCTATATATGCTAAAAACCTGAAATGACAAATCAAATAGATGTGGGTGTAGCTAAAAAGGAGGAAATAAGCCTTCCGGAGCACCCGGTCTCATTTCCCTGGTGGAAGTGTCTATCGTGACTTGTCAGTTCCAAAGTTTTTATTTTACTTCTGGATTGTGATTCAGATATGGATTAGTGTGTTTGATTTTGATTGATACACACTGTAATATAAAGACAACCTTAAACGAATTGTGTTTCAAATGTAACATTTTATAACGGGTTGTTCAGTAATGGTGTTTAACGTCCGAATCATGAATATTTTACTTATATCGAAACGCCGCCAGCTGTAGGCGAAGTTGCGGAAATTTTGCCTGTGGTTGCGCTGATGGCATTATACAGCAGAATTCTGTATTGTGTCACTCCTACCGTGACACGGAATCTCGTTTATTTTAGTTTCCATCCCTTAGAATCGTCTTTCATTTCGTGTTGTCGAGTGTTTTCCGAAAGACCAGTCACTAACTATTTTCAAACCTTGGGTCAGACCCGGACGAGGTTCGTACCCACGACCTCCAACTTAAGGAGCGAACACTCTTCCAACTGAGCTTTCGCAGTGGTTTAATAACGTTTTGTCAAACAT